>RJWH01000028.1:0-246200 GCA_004363575.1 Solenodon paradoxus
AAGAATGTGAGCAGAGGCAAGCAGTCAGTGAGAGGATGAAGAAGCACTTCATTTATTTTATTTAGTTGTTCCTCTTGATTGTTCCCTTCAACCCCAACACAAATCTGAAACCTTGGGGTTATAGTCTGCATTCAACCCCTACTCTACTGGGGCGCACCACATTTTACTTCATTTTGTTAATTGTTTCTTATATGGTTATACAAAAATCAGTGGTTAATTGAACAAATGACTTTTTACAAATTTTAATCTAACAATTCTTTTAAGATTTCTACTTAACGGTGTGGCTATTTTAAGTGAGGCTTTTTTAAGTGAGACTTTATAGGTGCATATGTATTTCAAAGGGATAGAATGTGAGAAATAATCAGAAAGTGATGAAGTAGGCCTTATTTTATATCAAAGAAAATGAGATTTTTTTTAACACCTATTTAAGGTTTGTCTTATTTAAAGTGTAGAGTCTAGCAAAATTGAATTAAAAAATGTAGAACAGTGATTACCAGGAATGAAGAGGTGAGGAGAAATGAGGGTGATCAATAGAGGGTACAAAGTTGGCTATTTAAGATAAGTGAATTTAAAGATTTAATATGGAGAACACAATGCTTTAGTTAATAATACTGTGTTGAATACCAAGAATTTGGTGAATGGAGTTAAGATGCTCTTCCTTCACGCAAAAGAGAATTATATGAGTAATGGATATGTTCATAACCTTGACTGTAGTAATAATTTACTGTGTTTGGATATATATATATATATATACACATATATATGCATATATTTATATATAAAATCATGATGCATGCCTTAAATAAATAAATTTTTTTTTAAAAATTAAAATAAAGATATCTGATACAAATGTCATTAAAGTTCTGAGTTTCCTGTTAAACAATTATTAAGAAAAATAAAATATGAAGGTACACTGTAGGAAATCCTTCCACCTATTAATTTATAGATATGATATATATATATATATATATATATATACACCACTGAATACACACATATCATAGATACTACTTGATACCTTTTTGAGAAATGGGAAATATTCAAACGAAAGTTCCAGTCTTGAAATGAAAGGTTTTTGCAACATGGAATTACATTTGATAGTAAAATTACATTTAGATTTGCATACACTCAGATCTAATCGATAATAAACATCTGACAGTTGTGAAGCCCTTGTCTTCCTATGTTAGCAACTTCACCTAAGTGGCCATGATGGGTCCACAATCCCAACTCTGTTAAAGCAAGACTAGAGTGGAGACAGAAAGTGTATGAAGGAGAGATGCTTGTAGATGAGAGGGCTGCTAGTCAAGTCATCCCAGATCAGCAAGGTGTAGCACGGAGTGATGCTGTGGTGACTTTGACAAGGACAAAGCCTTTCCCAATTTGAGAGATCCCTCCCAAATTAACAGTTATTGTGTTAGAACTACAAAGAATTAAAGGAAAAGAGGAGTAAGAGAGGAAAGGATTTCCTCAAATGTTGATGTGGCGATAGGCAGAGCATTTCACATGGAATCACTATATCCATTCTTAATCTTAGTGCAACATTAGAAAAATTTTAAACATTTCTATTTTTGGCTCACATTGTATGTGCCTTAAATAATCATTGTAAGTAAGCAAGGTATTTGAATAGTGGTTAGATACATTTTAATCTCAGACGTAGAACCACTGAAATGGTTTGGTCTTTTTCAATTTTTTCTATTCAATTGCAGCGAACTATAAGTATCTGTGAAATGAACTCCGGTCTAACCTAAGGGAAAGGATAGAATATTTTTTTATTTCCACTGAAGATTGAACTTGGTTTCATCACAGAGTCTCTAAAGCTTAGTAGAATCTGTTTTATATTCCTACTACTATTGATTTTAAATGTTTCACACAAGAAACAAATGAACAGGAAATTCCAAGTAGCAGACAATGACAACTTTTTGCCTTCCACTTTCTGTTCTATCTTAGAACAAGGAAGGTGAATAAAGCTTTGCAGGAAACTACCTACGGGCAAAACTTGAAAAGTTAAAATTAAATGGAAGGTGAAAAAAGTACCTACTAAATCTAAACACAAGCTCTCACTGGTCTTTCCCTCCTCCTCTACCCTAGTCTGCTTTAGAGTAAGGACAGACCAGAAAAATTACAGGGGAGGCAGAAGTGGAAATCTGATGAACAGCCTCAGGTTGATCTAACACTAATTCCAGAAAGACTAAGCTGACTCTTAAGTCTGAAAAATACTGAAGAAGATGAACCACAGAGAAATGACTTAAAACGACATCTTTCTAAACACATACTTTCTATGGACAGGGAGGCAACAATGAAGTGAAACATGCTTTTGGCTATTAGGTAGTGAAAGAGAAAATAAGTAAAAGGGTAAAAGTTTTTTTCCTGGAAGAGAACAAATAATGAAGAAAAATGGATGCTATATAATAACTCCAACCCATCTCCCAATATTAAAATAGCCAACAATTCACTGAAGTATCTGAACTTTGTGTTACTGACAGAAGAGGGTGCCATTGAACTAAGAATCTTGTATAATGAAAAAAAGGGAACAAAAATATTTCAGTTGTCCTTCATTCTCACCAAAACATGGTGTAATTATTCTTTTTAATTTTAGCTATTCTAATAGGTATGCAGGAGTATATAGAGGCTATAATCTGCATTTCTTTAATGACTAATATTATTAGCATCTATGTTTATTTTTGTTTCTCTTCCTTTGTTTATTTGACATCCATATTTATTTTCTGATGAAGTATCTGTCATATCTTTGCTTTTTTATTGAATTGTTTTTGTTTTTGGTTCCTTTTTGCCTTTTCTTATTAGATTCTTAAGTTTTGAAAGTTCTTTCTATATTCTAGATACAAGTCTTTTTTGATGTACAAGCATTTCCCCCCAATATGCATATACCTTCTGATTCTCTTAGCGATGTTTTTCAAAAGTATGTTCTTCATTTTGGTGAAGCTCAGTTTGCCAGTTTTTTAATTTATGTATCATGCTTTTGGTGTCATATCTAAAAATATTTTGTTAATATCAGTTGTCAGATATATAGATATAAAGTGCTCCATAATCTCTAATTATTCTGTTAACATCTGTAGAATCTGTAACGAAGCCAACTCTTTCCTTCTGGCACTGGTAATTTGTATTTCCTCTCTATTTCTAATTTGATAGAGTTTTATATATTTTAACAATCTCCTCTAAAAACTTTATATAATGCTAGCCTGGAAGCTGCACCTAACAATTCCATATAGGCGGTTAATCCAGGTTATATCTATGCATGCTTTCATCTATTCAGCAGACATGTACTGAGAATTTACCAAGCACTGGTACAACTGGGAATAGGGGTTTGTATTCTTGTGAGAGAGACAAACAACACACAAGAGAAATAAGAAAAACATATAAATGATAGTGATACATGGTAAGTTTTTTTTTTGTTTTTTTTTTTTTTTTGTTTTTTTTTTTAAGGGAAGGTACAGGCAGAAATGAAGGCAAGCAGGGAAAAGCAGGTAGGATGACAGAGGAGAAAGAAGCATTTAATTTTTTGTTTTTATTTAGTTAATCTTGGTAAGATATTTTAAAAAGCAAGAAATGGAGACTTGGTATTTTAGAGGTTGGAGTTTTATTTTTAAATAATACCCAGGTCTCAATGAGAAGGTAACTTTTAAGTTAAGACCTGAAGAAATTGACGGTATGAACTCAGAATTGGGGCAGAGCTCCAGCTAATCATAGAGAATGCAGAAATGCAGACATTCTTGGAACCTAAAGGAAGAGCTAGGAGGTCACTGTGGCTGGACCAACACCACCACTGTGGTGTTCCAATACAAGGTCAATACAGAAACCAAATAAATAGGCAGATTTCCCCAGTCTCACATGTCATAGTAAGGACTGATTTATTTTGAGACAGATAGCCATGCTAGGGTCTTGAGAGATAATGCATTATGACTGATGTTTTAAAGGTGTTACTCTGACTGCTATGGAAAGAATAGATTTTCATGGGTAGTGGGGATATGGAAGAGGTGTTGAAAGCAGATTGGATACTACAGTAATCCTCTAGCTCATAGGGCCCGAGCTAGGATGGTCTGAGCAAAAGATGCCCAGGTCCTGCATTCATTGTAAGGTACATTTGAGAGGGTTTCCTAATTAAATGTTTTTGTGGTATTAAAAAAGAATGGAGTCAAGGATGCCACCATTATTTTTTTCCTCCTGAGAAACTGCAATATGGCAGTGACATCGGCTTAGATAAGGGACAAGAAAAGAAGCAGACTCTGGAGAGAACATTATACAAAGTTTCTCCAAGTTCCTACTGACTTCAGGGTCATTGAATCTGTTAAAAATGAACATAAATATTCCCCTTAATTAAAAGAAACACAATCAAATATTTTATTAGCTGTAATGGCTCTCAAAGATTGCTGTGAAGCAGGACAGCAGAAGGTAAAAGATGCTTTCCTGTGAGTCAAGCTGGGGCTAAACATCATCTGATCTAGTTGGCTAATGGGGATGAGTGGATATACTCCTGATTTATATCTGTATTCCAGACTTGGTTATGATCTGAGGAATATAAACCTAATAAACCTTTGGCATAGGCCAATTTTTCTGCCTTTAGCTGGCCACAGTCTAAATGTAAATAAAGATAACACCAGCTATGAGAATATCTGGGAAACAATATGCTGTTTACCAATGTCATTGTCATCAAGAGAAAAATCCCCCTTAACAGGATCAGAAACTAATTTCCTTTAAATAACTCATCTATTTTAAGGCAATGTATCTTGGATTGAAAATGGGTCAACAGTTTGGCTTATAAACTATTATTTTACTTTGGGCAAGTTTCTTCAGGCTTCAGCGCTCTCTGTCGAAAGTAACTTCCAACTAAAAAATATTTTTTACACTGTAGGGGTAGGTGGAAAATGCCCCTATCCCTCTAAGTTTCTTCTCAGACTTGACATAGCAAGCAAGTTAACATCAGTAGGAAAAAAGAGCATATGTAATGACATACATATAGCGAATTTGCTTGACTATAAGTTCAAAAGTAAATGGATTGGACCAAAGATGTATCCTGTGCTAAGGCATGATAACAGCACCTGGGGCATCAAGGAGAAAGGAGGGGTCTTCATGTGAGAGGATGACTCAACTTTTCCCCTGCCTTAAGAGAGGTGTCTCTGATAAAGGGTTGTTTGAAGATGACTTTATCTATGAGTCTCTCAAGACTCACAGGGCCTCGCTTGACCTTTAGTTTCACAAACCAAGGTGACACATATTGTGAAAAGCCTGATCAGGACATCTTGGATAAAGCTTATATGAACGTTTTCGGGGGAGAACAAGCCTGCAACACATTAGTTTCTAGAAAAACTTAGGTACTTGAAAAATGAGAAAGCTGAAAGAAAATTTGTAGGTATCCTTCTGACACTTCTAGTATGTGGTTCTACCATTATTGCCCTGGTAGATAAAGTGTAAATGATGCAAAAATGTATCTCATACATTTAAACATTTAATTAACTAACATCCACTCGGTGAATAATGACACTAATAAATGCATAGAGGAAATACAAACCTTGGACAAAGTTCTCAATTCTAAACTTACCAGCAAGCAATATAAGGCAGTTAATAAAAAATGGCTTGAGTTTTATCTATGGGCACCAAGTTCATTTTTACCATAAAAGAAGTATAAGGTAAGACGAACTTCTCTGTGGAAAATTAGAATCCCGGTTTTGGTTTATGTAATACCAAATCCTCCAGTTCATCAACTAGATTTATGATCTAATTTTATGATCTATCAAAGTAATGGCTTAATGGTTTCACTGAATTTGTGTTTTCCTTTTTATCTTACTTTAGGGATGTCATATAACTTTTACAGCTCAAGTTGCCTTGAAAATTCCATTGAACACTCCCTAAAAGTTGAATTTAGCTGCATATGAAAGTAAACAAATTCCATTCTTGACCCACATCAGTAGTTTTCCATATACTATGGCTGATCATATTATAGTCCAGTATAACTTAGTGTTTTGTTTTTATGAAATTGATTTTTAAAAATATAGATAAAAGAGGTGAGGCAAATGACCTTGGCTGACAATCTTACTTAAAGGTCATTATGCAGTAGTAGAAAAAGAGTGAGTCCTCTCTCCCCTTTTAGGTGGTCCACCTTGACCTTTGCAGTGGCGTCAAGAGCAGCAGAAGGCTGGCTGGATGCTGCAGCTCTGGTCAGCCCTGAGTTTCCTTGGAATCACTCATGGTGGGGTCTACCTAACTCACATGGGCCCTTTAGAAGATCTCAGGACTCTACTTCATTTCTCTCATTATAGGAGGCATCCCAGCAGTGGAATAGGGCATAGTTCTCTTTCCTTTTTCTGCCAGGTTTGAGCTAAATATTTACTTTTCCCAAACTAATCTGTATTACTTAGGACATACAGAAAGCTATAGATTCTTACAGAAAGTGAAGCAATGGTTGCATCTCCAGAGTGTTCTACCTTTCATCAACTGCCTGAATGATGCTGGTACATTATTACTTGATAAATACATTTCTTTTCAAAATTTAACCTTCTGATGGCAGAATTAGTTTGTATAGAATGGCTGTTACACATTTCATTTGGTTATTGATGAAAAATGACATTCTAACATTCTAACAGATACTGTTCATTTTTCTTTTCATACTCCTTTTCTTTCTATTACCTCTTCATTTGTAGATTCATAAAACATATTGTGCATGGCACTGAAATATGAAGATGAGTTTGGGTTAAGGGCGCATGTGTACACGAAAGTTAAGGGAAATGCAGAGTCAGTGGATGAAGAGAAAAGAATGGAATGCAGCTTGAGAACAGTGCTAGGCTGAAGCATGGAATATACTGAAGATTAAAAAAATGCTAAGACAATGAAAATACCTTTCTAACCATGTTGATGTATAGAGCAGGGAGAGAAAACAAGAAACATCATGTTTTGGGTATGTGATGTAGATTTAAGATATAACATTGAGCAAAGGAAGCTATTTTATGGCCACTTAGCTTCCATATTGTTTATTAAACAGCATCAATCTAAACTACAAATTGTCAACCGTTTATGGCTAAGAAAGATTTTAAGCCCATAATATGTGAGGTATTATATTACCTTACGCTGATTTCACAAATACCAATTTCATAATAATGCATTAAAGTAAATGTATTGCTTCCCTTGTCTCATCTACCCATTTTATAGCGAAGGAATCTGACTCAGAAGATGACAGGATTGAGTCAGGATTCTCAATAGAGCCTGTCTTTCTCCAAAGCTGTATTTTTCCCAGTATTTCAGAGGGCTCCCAGAATCACCTCAAATTCAGGTCCCTCAGGACCCAGGTCTCAGCAACCCTAAATTTGTCCTTAATTTTTCTAAACTTGGGACCTTAGATTATACAAGTTCCAAACACCTAAGATTAAATCCTTTGAACTGGAAACTCAGTAGTTGAATTCATAAGTTTGAATTTAATAGGAACCTTTTGCTATTATTATTTTATATATTATATATAGTGTATAATATATTATAGATATATTATTATTAGGGATTTACCTGTGTTTACATCTTTTTGCCTTTGCCCTAAAGAATAAATCCTAAATGCTGAACTGAGACCATCAATGAAACCCAACTCCTAACCCTGAACCTTCAATCTTCAGTTAAACTGAGCCAGAAATTAGAAACCCCTTGGGGGGAAGAATTATTCTACATCCCATAATGGGATCTTCTCACTTCTCTGGATTACTGATTTATACAGTGTGTGTTTCTCTCGCTTGAGCAAACTTCTCCTTTATTCTTAGAAAAAAATGATACCTTTCAGAAGATTTTCCCTGACATATGGAAGGGGTTGATAACTACTTGTTATTCATTTATAGAACACATTATACCTACCCTGTGACACTTTTCACTGTCTTGTTAATTTTTTCTTTGCTTCTCTCCTTTCTGCTACATGTTAAGCATCTTTCCCTGCTGTAGCCCCCAAGTGCCTAATGTGGTGCCTGGAATTTAAAGTATATGAACTGATAAATAAATGAATGAACTGTTAATATTCTAGTGGTGGATATGAGATTTGATAGTGGTATCTAAAACCATACCCCATCAACAAAGAAAGGCATTTCATAATTTTGATATTTAAATAAATTAAGCTGTGCACTGCATTGTCCAATCTTCTGTTTATAGATGTTTGTACTCTTATACATGCCAGGTCCATGTAGACATAAGCTGCATTGTGAGCATTTGGATTTAGTTCCCATGGTAGAGATTGAGAGCATGTGTGAGACCCATTGTTGAATTCCATCTTTTTAGATGCTAACTCTGGCAGTCAGCAGCTTCAGCTTGTGCTGAACACAATTTCAACAATTTTTGAATGCTTCTATGACATCACATCACATTACCCTCCTTCTCACCTTCAACTTGAAAGGCAGATGGGTGACTCTTAGTTAAAGGCTCATTTCTTTAGATAATGAACTGTGTGAAGTTGAATGTGGGTGTCTTTCCTGACAGTTTATAGAAGGGAAAAATAAGCTCAGAAAGGTGGGAACTGATGATGCATCGGTGACTCAGAATAAAAAATTGTATGCCTACCATTTTCTCTGTGCACATGTTTTCATCAGCGATTCCTGAAGAAGTTAATTGGGACAAAGTAAAATGCACATTAGAGCTTGTGCTAATTGTTGACAACTCTTCTGATCCATTTTCACCCTTTGCACAGTGACCTCTGTCAGGGGAATGGTGCCAGTACAGATCTGTGTGGACTACATGCATTAATGGGTTTCTTTGTGCCCAGATGTTGGATTGGCTGTAATTCATGGGACTCTTTTATGGGATGTCAGACAGCAAGAGTATGAGGTTAAGGATCAATTCCCCTGGTTTTATCCTTGAGGTTTATCTGTTACCTTTTACCAAAGGTCAGAAACTCTGTAAAGTGACCCTTGTTTTACAGTTACCCTGTTTAACTGCTGGTAACTGCTCAGTCCTATTGCCCCTTCAAGTCTAAGTGTATGCTGAGAGCTCTGTACAAGACTCCACATCGAATTTCCCTAATGTCTGCCCACACATTCCTAGAGTCTTTTCATTAAACTCAGATTACACAGTTTAAATATGCTGTCTTTTTTCTGCCTGGAATCTGTCTTGTCAAGAGGTTATTTGTGGAATGGGAAAATATGCTGTGTAATACACAGGACACTGACAGCTGTTGATAATAGACACCAAGGGCTCAAGCCTCTTCCTTTGATGAGATAACTGGGATATATTTTATTTGTATTCCACATAAACTTTTCAATATTCTCAAGACGACTCTATCAAAATACATCAAAATAAATGCATGTGCCTAGATGTCCATAAAAGGTCATATCAGAGAAGCAAGATATGACACATGAACTAAATTAAAACTCAAAACTGGAGGCTGAAAAGAAACAATGACATTTCACACTTAATTGTTTTATGAAAAGTTAAGTTTCTACAACTATCCCTTATTTACTCACGTTTTCATTCCCTTATGTAGTCAGGTGTCTAATTTACACAAATATGATGTCAACCGATGATAAAAATAAACAAACTAAAATACATAACACACACAATTTTCAGTCACCTTTTTTTTTTTTTTTTTTGCAGGCTCCCAACTGAAAGTGACAAACAGTTCAGGCTTTTATCCTTGTGCTTGTGGAGCATTAAGGCAGTGGTGTGATGTCCTGGGACTGATCAAACAGAAAGTTAACGTTTGATGAAAGGAGTCCATGGGGAAAATCGTAGCTAACTGAATCAAATTGAAGAATCAGTGTCTTGAAAACTGAAAGTCCCAGGGATTTGGTGATGCACAGTGAAGATGGGTGGTTTGCTCTGTGGTTGTGTGTGATGTCAAGGATAGACTCAGAAAACAGAAGTGAGAGAGTACTGGTTCTGCCTTTAAGGACAAGAGAATCCCCACTTCTGCATCAAGGACAAGTGACAGGATGCTATTAAAAACTATATCTTTTTACTTCCTTTGCTCCCTATTGAACTTTCTGCTTACTTGAAATGAATATAAAATATTACACATATACATATCAGGGTACACTGTGGTTCAAACTTTTTTATGTTCTTTGTTTATAGGTTGTAGTAATGGGCACTTGGTTTAATAAGGAACTAACAGATTTTGAATTTAATTCCTTTGATGAGAAGGAGTCATGCATTCAATTGTTATGTATGGAGTTCTTGCAAAGAGCCCTTTTGCAAAGCAGTAGGTAGATCCAGTGGTGAATCAGAATAGTCCTTGCCCTCAGGGGACAAAAGAAAACCACTTTATTTACTGCTCTTTCTACCCTGGAGGAAGGGCAGGGATGTGTGGCCAGAGATTAGGTTGACAGAGTAAAAAATAGTCTCCTTATAAAACTAGAATAAAACCACTTCTATCCTTTATTCTCTTCAACTGAGCTAAAAAAAAATAGTTATGTTGATTGTTAATCTCTAAATACCCAAGTCTAACTTTTCCCTTTAATTGTGTGTGTAATAAAATCTATATTTTGGAATTTCCTTTATTTCCTCTTTCTTAGGATGAATCTAAAAATCAGCTCTTGTGGTTCTTCTGTGCTGACTGGAAGAATTCATGCCATTTACATTTTTAAAGTTTCTATGTTTGTAGAATTGTACTTTAATTAAAATATTTTTGAAGCAAAAAGTAAAGTCAAGCTAAGTACTAAAGTGAAGCTTAGTGTGGTTTTGATGTAAGTGCATCATACTTGAACAGGAAGTAGAGGAAATTACTGCACAGGCTGTGCACTAAAGCACAGTCCATTCAACTCAGAAGTTATTTGAGCTGCTGGCATTTTCAGTACAGATGGATTATTCTGTCTCTCACTATCTGGGGCAGCCAGCACTATATCTCCAGCAAAAACAACCAGGAAAATGAGGTATGTAAAAGCCATTGGTCTTCATGACCTAATCAATATTTGAATAGCATGGGACATTCTTTTCTAGGAATGATATATACTTATATATATATATCTATATATTTAAAAAATAGAGCTATGAGAATGTAGGTTACTAAAATTTAACCATGCTAATTATGGCTAAATGGATAAAGGAAAATTCTTAGTAGTTTTCTTAAATAGAAGAGTCAGCTTTGCAAAAATGTGCCCTTTAACTGGAGTTGAAAATAGCTCTTTAGTTGACATAGAACTTTGAGCTGCTAGATAATTTTTCTAGGTTACATTTATAATTAATGTACAATTTTATAATACAACCTTATAAAATCCTTTCTCAGAAGGTACTATCATACAGCAATGGTAGTATCTTTCTGGAAAGACTTCAATTGCTTGGGAGTTAAAAAGTGGCTTTACACATTTTGCTTTTGCATTTGAAAATCAGGGATTAAGCAACACCTTTTGTGACAAATAATACACATAGAACCTTTGTGGCTTCTTCAGACTGCAGTCAGGGAAGACCAGGAGAGCAGCATAGCATACATTTTGTTCTGTCAACATGCAAGCAGCCTTTCCTTTGTCCCACTGCCCAGGACAGGAGACTACCATTGTATGTGTACTGGGTATCTTCTTAAAGCATCTTAAATGCTTCTGTACATATTCTTTATCTGGCTTTTACATTGACAGAGTGCAAAAGAATTGATGACAACCCACGTCTTTTTTCAAAACCATATCTGAAACATGTCACTGCATGAGATTAATATTTGTGGTTGCAATGACTGAGACAAGAAATGCTTAAACTGGAAGTTAACATATGTCTTTACTATTCCTTCAAAAGGATGGATGTGATAGGTATACAAAGCAGGATAGTTTAGAAGGAAATACCCTTAGGAATAGTGATTTGCCTAGATAGAGCTTGCCAGTATTCTAATTAACAGGCACAAAAATCATAAGTCATTTTAAAAGTTTAAAAATTAAGAATGATTCAGACTCATTCTAAGTGTAAATTTAGAGATGAATAAATAAAATATGAGTATATGTTTATTTATGAAATATAATCATGTTTTATTATATGAACACATAAGATTTTGGAAACCAGATTAAAAATTGAGATATAAGTAAAGGTACTGATTGTAATTTCTCTTTCTATAAAAATATAAAAACCACTTACATCAATTACTGTTACAGAACTCACTTTTTCTTCTATTTGATTAACAGCTGAAATATTATAAATTAGTGACCATTCTACTCATATAAAGGTATATTCCTGTGGCTTTAAAAAAAAAACCCAATGAAACCAAAATTTAAGCACTTAAATTCATGATTTTACTGATTATGTTATGATTCTGTGAGGTAGGGTGGAATAATTATTTTTCCTATTCTTATGAAAGTAAAAGAACAAAAAAAGAGACTGGGTTCTTGGCCTTTTCATACTTGGTACTATTTTTTTTTTTTTTTTGAATACATGACAGCTTTCTTACACATTCTCACTCCCAGTATTTTTATCTCACTTTTATAAATCAGCAGATTCTCTTTTCTGTCTTAATTTGTTAGTTTTTCTTTTTCAAAGCATTTTCCCTCTTCAGAAGTTCCCCTTAGTCATTCAACTTCCTCTTCCTCTTCTGTCTATAATAGAACTATGGAAAGTGATAAGTACAAAAGACAGGAGAGGAAGTGCTGGTTAATGAGGTTATCTAAAATCAGAAATGTGACTGAGGGAAGGAAAGGGGCTCAGAATTTAAGAAGGAAGACAGTAGGGGGTTACTTTTATAACAAATCTTGGTGATTTCTCATCTTTTTTACCTCATCTACTCTGTTAATTCAGAAATAATGCTGTTTTTCTAGAAATACATCTCTGAGCCAAGAACTACCTTTTGCCAAAACCAACATTAGATTCTGGCTAATACTTATGAGGAAAATATTGTACTCTCTTAGGAAATATGTCAGAAGTAATATTTATTTTTTAAGAAATCAAGAAGACTATCTACTAAGGATCACTAGCGATCTGAGAAAAAACTCTAACATAAAATGAACATTAAAAAATGTACAGATGAACATAAAAAAAGGAACTTAGGAGTAAGTTCTGTGACTTATCTGTGTACAATATCACGAATGTCCCCAGAATTAGAGAGAGAAGATATTGTGTCTTTGGAAACAGGAACACATAAAAAGAAACATTTGAAAAACAAAAAGAGGCTCTTAAATTTTTTTTAAAGCAGAAAAATGTTAAAGGATATTAGAAAATAAAACTAAAGAAATATACCGTATAATAAAAAAAGATAATTAACTGGAAAATAAGAGAGAATATATAAGAAAATTAACGAATACTTTCAGAATGTCCAGCATCCACGAAAAGGAGATCCAGAAATAAAGGATACTAAATGCAAGAAATAAACTTGTCATAGGAAATAAGTCAAAAATATTTCATGGAAAAGAAAGACATGTATTTCCAGGTTAAAAGGTTTACCAAGTGCCCAGAACTATGGAAGAAAAGAGATTCTCTTAAAAAGAAAAATCATGTAGTTCTAGGGAACCAGAGAAAAAGAGAATATCCAGAATCTCACTTCTCAATAACAACTACAAAACCAGAATCTAATAGAATGAGACTTAAAATTCTTGTCAACTTACAATTCTCTACTTAACCAAACTATCAATTAAGTTTTAGGATAGGACAAAGTCATTTTCAGAAATGCAAAAATCTCAAGAAATTTATATTCCAAGGATGCTTTCTAAATCAGCTACTAGAAGATGTGTTATATTAGAACAAGGTTGGAAACTAAGAAAGAAGAGGATCTGGGATACAGAATCCAAGGAGCCCAACATAAAACAAAGCAAATCTAATCCTTGGAATGATGTTAAAAGATGATTCAAAGGCAGCATACATTCATCAAGACTGGACAGCAACTGGCCCAGCTTAGCAGGCTACAGAAGAGTTTCTTCAGGAAAATAAAATGGACAACAACATATAGTAGTTGAATATATGGAGACGATTTATATTGAAGGAAATAGAGTTTCGTAAGCACATAGAACATTAGGCATTGGATAAAGAGGATTTTTATCTAGTGAGTTTCAGGATATGTAGAAGTTATACTAGAAAAGACACCATAGTATACTACTTGTCATAGCTGTGACTAGCACTTTCATTGTCCTAATATTAAAAAATGATCTAACAGAAGTTATGACATACTATACCAGAATAATGAGAGATCCTGAAGCATGTGTGTGTGTGTGTGTGGGTAGGTGTGTAAAGGTGTGTGAAGGGTGGAAAGCTATGAAATCAGCTAAAATCTCTACTTTTGTAATGGAAATCTATCATTAATGCCCAACCTGAAAGATTGATAAATATTGCGAAGTTATATGAATATAGAGATACAATGTATGAAATCATCAACTAAAATAATTAGAATATATTGCCTTTGGGGAGCAGGAAATAAGGAAAACAGAAAATAATACATGTTTTTTTTTAACAAGAGACAAGTCCTTATAATATGCACATGTATAACTTTGATGAAATTAAAAATGGAATTGGAAATAAAACAATCACTATAGAAAATGAAATATTAGAAATCATTCCTTTATTATTTAATAAAAATTACATCTGCATTATGTAGACATCTGTCTCCAAAGTTATTAGTGATATAGGATATGTTTGGATATTGACTCTTCATGTCATTTTTAAAATGTGCTAAGGGGACTTTTTAATAAAATATCAGCCTGGTTGGTTTTGAAGAGAACTTGTGTGGTTAAAGGGATCACTGCTGATTGAAAATTTTTGAAAAATATATGGCAGCATTCTTTTCAAGCTTCTTGGAGAACTGTAATCCGCTTCTGAGGTGGTCAGGCCTCACGCTGCCATAGCAAATATTGCCTGGGGACTTGGTATCAGGTGAATAAGGACATAGGGACAGAATTGTAGGTTTTCTAGACCTGGCTACACTGGGGGTGAGGGGATGGTTTACAGGGTCTTTGGATTATTGAAATTCTCTTCATACTGGGAGCCTGTGACAGTGTTTAAGGAGTGATGGTTTATAGAATGTTTAAAGAGAAGCGATAACTCTCATATCTCTCACCGATCATACCTTTTTCCTTCTTTTGAGGAGCCCCCACAACCTGTTCTTCCAGAAGTTGTCCTCTTGGGATCTCCAATTAGTGATAGTGATAGTACTTGAGCCCTTTAAGCCCAAAAAGTCTCAAAAACATAAAGTTATGAATCAATAAGGAAAAAATCCTCATGGTAGCATTTTTAACAGAGGTGGAATCACTTTCTCTTACAGATTGAAGGCCTACATTGAAGTCTGGCCATCTTTGACCACTGTCTCCATCACAGAAGCAGTATTTCCCACCTGTCACCTTGAACACACATTTCTAAAGTTTTCTGAAACACCTAGTACATCCAAAGCATTAATTGCTCTTGTTAATGGAGCTTGTGCTGTAGCATATGGTAGAGCCCTCCACCTGCTGCCAACCCTTGTTCCATTCTCACAAAACACACTCTTACCAGACTCCTACCATCCTTCCATGTAACCCTCTCCCAGAAGCTAGATTAGATACTCCTGTTATCACTTTATCATGACACATAGCTGTTAACAAGACAATGTGCTAGTTGCCAATTTCTCCCTTTAGTCTACAATATTTATAAGGACAGAAAACTTTCTACTTATTTTCACTGTTGCCTTTCCAGGGCCTTATATAGTACTAGGCCCCTGCATAGGAGAGACTAAATACACATGTTGACTTGAATGGAATGCTATTTTCGCTTATTTTTTAAAATACGTTTATACTCTATACATATTGGTGATGAATTACATAGATCTATTTTATATCTATAACATCTGTGGTTGGCAAACAGGTACTCATCTCTATGTGAATGGCACAGAGAAATTATGAGAATTGCCAAACTTTTCACCCCAAATTAGAATGTTCAAATCTGCAAAGTCTGATATTCTTAAAGGAGAAGCTTTTGGAATCCATTAACAAATAAATATATCTTCATTTTCTATTATAGTTGGTCTTGAGGATTGCATTAGATGGAGTACAGCTCCTTTGGCGCACTAAAATGCTCTTAATTTGATTTGTTCACAATCTTTCCATTTTATTACAGCCGGGGCACCGACAACAGACTGACTCACCGGCGGCAGACGATTCTCCGTGAGAAGGGGAGAAGACTAGCCAACCGAGGTCCAGCATACATGTTTAATGATCACTCAACAAGCCTATCTATTGAGGAGGAGCGCTTTTTAGATGCAGCTGAATATGGCAACATCCCAGTGGTAAGGAAGATGCTAGAAGAATGTCTCTCACTCAATGTTAACTGTGTGGATTACATGGGCCAGAATGCCCTGCAGTTGGCAGTGGCCAACGAACATCTAGAAATTACAGAACTTCTTCTCAAGAAAGAAAATCTCTCTCGTGTTGGGGATGCCTTGCTTCTAGCCATTAGTAAAGGTTATGTTCGGATTGTGGAAGCAATTCTCAGTCATCCGGCTTTTGCTGAAGGCAAAAGGTTAGCAACCAGCCCCAGTCAGTCTGAACTCCAGCAAGATGATTTTTACGCCTATGATGAAGATGGGACACGGTTTTCCCATGATGTCACTCCAATCATTCTGGCTGCCCACTGCCAGGAATATGAGATTGTACACACCCTCTTGAGGAAGGGTGCTCGAATTGAACGGCCTCATGATTATTTCTGCAAGTGCAGCGAATGCAATCAAAAACAGAAACATGACTCGTTTAGCCACTCCAGATCTAGGATTAATGCCTACAAAGGCCTGGCAAGTCCAGCTTACCTGTCGTTGTCTAGTGAAGATCCAGTCATGACAGCTTTAGAACTTAGCAATGAACTGGCAGTGCTGGCCAACATTGAGAAAGAGTTCAAGGTAGGTCTTTGACAATAGGGGCTTCACCCCTCTCAAGTCAAAGTCAAGGTGTCAGTATAAGCTTCCACTATGTGCTCAGTACTATGAGAGCTGCTGTGAACAGCAGGTCATTTTCTATTTTTGTAACAAATGTATAATCATTACTTTATAAAGTGAAAGTTGTGATCACTACCATTCAATATGATCTACTATATACTAAACAGTTTACAATTATTACGTCTGTGGGGTTCGGGTCGCTCAAGGAACCCACGACAGAATTAGGCAAGTGAGCAGGCAGAGATGTAATTAGAGGGTAAAGGAATGGGGCCAACCAAGGGAGGTCCAGACCTGGTCTGCCGTGCCAGCGTCCTGCGTTTTTAATAAACAAACGCATATGGTGAGGAAGGAGGATGGAGACAGGCTTGACAGGCCAGGTTTCAGTTCCTAATTGGGCAAAGTGAGATTGTCCTTTGAAGTTGTTGGTGGATTTCTTCAACTGTCGCTGTTCCTTTGTTCCTTTGTGCAGAGGGTCCGTCCTGGTCATGTACTACACGTGGGACACATGCTTCATGTCAGACTTGTCTGTCAGCTTTCCTTATTGATCGCATGATTGCATTCCTTTGCTCGGCCTGGTGGCACCAGGGACAGTTTACTGCCCTGATATCTGAACTTTAGTTCCTGGCCTCAGGCTTGCTCTTGTGGGGGTCCTGACCTTCCTGCCATTTTTTTTTTTTTTAATTGGGGAGAGAAATGATTGGGAGAGGAGGAACTGGAATAGAGTCACAGTAGCTCTCAGACCACTTCCTGCTGAACAGAGGTGCTGGATTCCGGTTTGGGTTCCTCCTCTTCCACAGGGCCACTTCTGAAGTGTGGCTGTTTTCCTTCAGTGGCGTTTAGAGGCTGGTACTTGTTTTCTCTTAGGAGGAGTACATGGTTCATTTGAGTTTTGGTTAAAGATTTAATAGTTCTTTGGAGGAACTGATTGAACAGCTTTAAGGTGTAAGTACCAAGAGAAATAAAATCTATAATGAATATAAGAGGAGTTAGTAAGGAAAGAAAAAAAGTGAGCCACGAGGACGGTTATAGCCAAGCTCTTGGTGTTTGCTGCATGGGTCTGGAGTTTTGGTTATATTTGTCAAGCCATTCTTGCCTGTGCATACATAGCTTTAGTGTTGGTTTCTACCTCTCTGAAACTGTTGACATGCGTACAGCAGGTTTTGTTAATTACTACACAAACTCTGCCCTGTTCTGCCAAGAGGTAATCTAAGGCTAAACGGTTATCAAGTACTACATTGATTGGGGAATCCAGTGACTGTGAGAATGCCGAAAGGCTGTTCCCCACACTTCGAGAAAGTTCTTCAATCACTGTGGTTATCCTTTGCTGGGTGTGTTTGTGGTAAGTGAATCCTCCCCACGGTGCTATTGCTGTTATGGTTTTTATGGCCCCAGCTATTATTAACCCAAGTGCCCTTTTTGTTTATTTGGTGGGTCTGGAGTGAACTGTGGAGTTAAGGATATAGATTCCCTGTCATGTTAGGATTCCCGGGGTACATGTCCCAGAATATTTGCTGTTGTCCAGCTGTGTGAAAGCTACTATTTGTGGGGAGAAGGATATAATATATAAATTGGAATGGAGGCTGCATAACCAAAAAGTTCCTTTGGGTGCCTGGATGATGGTGTGTTTTGTGTTATTGACAAGGAAATAAAGAGAGGTGTAGTATAGGAGACACAGGTAGGTAGGTGACCCACAGGAGGACTGGTCAGTTGTCTGTCCTTTGGGGCTGCTGGGGGAGAAATGCAGGCAGGGAAGGACCTGGAGAGGGGCTTTCCCAACTTCCAGGGTTTACATGCTCTGCCCCCAAAAGTTCATTATTTCCAGTAGAAGAAGGATCTAGATGGCAGTGAGTGTTATTGGAAGCATAAGGGGTGGTATTAAGAGGTTTATAGACGATGTTGCTCCAGTTGAGGGGTTTTACTAGGGACTCAGGTGCTATGGTATTTATGTCAAGATTACCTGTGACCATTTCCCCCAGAAACTGGAAAGGGTCTACTGCGCTGGTGTGAGTGTTGCTGTGACATGGGGTGCAGACGGACTTAGTGCAATAAAGCGGGGGGGGGGGGTCCTCAAGTATGGTGGCAGTGTGTGCTCCCCTCTGGATCCTAAAAGTTGGTGAGTGAGTTTTAACCTGGATATATGTATCTAGAGGGTGATACCCATAAGTTTTGCAGCAGAGCGAGTAGTGAGCAGAACCAAATGAGGGCCAGACCAAATCGGGGTTAGGGATTTGGGTTGTAGAGATTTTATATAGACTTAAGCTCGGGGAGATTTGAGAGTGGGGCTTGTCTTGTGTTGTGGGAGGAAGCATCTTCTCAGCATATTCTCTAACCAGGGTTCAGATTTGCAAAAGAACAGGTAGCTAGTCCCCATATTGTGAGGAGTGTGGAGGCAAATTATCTGATATCAGAGGCCTGCCATACATGAGTTCGAATGGGCTGAGCATGTGTGGTTTTCTTGGGATTAATCTGCTTTTTAGGAGAACGTGGGGGGAGAATTTCCAACCAAGGTCGTTGGGTCTAGGTTGTAAGTCCGGCGAGGTGTAATTTCAGAATCCTGTTCATTCTCTCTACTTTCCCTGATGACTGTGGTCTGCATGGTATGTGTAGCTGACATTCGACTCCAAGTATGTCAGAGACTTGTTCAGTTATTTGTGAAATGAAGGTGGGACTGTTGTTTGACTGTATGATAGAAGGGAGGCCAAATCAAGAAATGATTTAGTGTAATAGCACCTTTACCACATGGGAGGACTTTTCTGAGTTTGCTGGAAAGGTTTCAACCCATCCTGTGAAGGTGTTTGTGAATACGAGTAAATATTTAGATTTCTTGATGGTTGTTAAGTGTGTGAAGTCTATTAGCCAGTCTTGTCCTGGGACCTGTCCTCTGACCTGATGGAGGGGTCTGGGGAAGGTCTGAGGTTGCCCTGTGGGATTGTTTGCTGGCAGGTGGGACAAGATTTGGTGATTTCAGAGAGTTGAGTATGGAGATGGGTATGACAGGAGCTGAGAGAGGAGACCAGTGAGAGGCTCAGCACCGATGTGAAATTGATTATGTAGGTCTATGAGGATCTCCTGGGCGTGTTTGGTCGGAAGGACCAGCTTATTGTTCCAATAAAACCATCCCTTCATTGAGAGAAACCTCGCATTATGTAAGATCTGTCTGTTCTTGATCACTGTAGTTTGGAGCTTGAGGGAGGCGCGGGAGAAATTGAGAGTGTGTTGTGGCCCCCTGTGCTTGTCTTGCTTCTGCATCTGCCTTGTTGGTGACCCTGAGACAGGATCCTTAGTAGTTTGCTGTCCTTTACGGTGTATGACTGCTGCTTGGGTGGGTGCTGGGCTGCTTGGAACAGTTTGGTGTCTTGTGAACGATTGGTGAGTTTTTGGAGGTGAGGTATCCTCTCTCTCTCTCTCCATATAGGATGTGAGAGTGAATAATGTGGAAGGCATATCTGGAGTCAGTGTAGATGTTAGTGGGCTTGTTTTGAGCTAATATGAGAGCCCTGGTAAGAGTAATGAGTTCCGCCTGTGTGTGGTGAAGTAAAGTGGTGCCAGGTGCGAGGGCACCAGGCTTGACTAGTGACTGTGACAGCACAATGGCATACCCAGCCTGTTTTAGTGGGTCTTTAAAGTGCTGCCATCATTAAACCAGTTAGTAGTCAATGGTGAGAGAGGTGCCTCCTTAATATTAGGGAATGGGTGTAAGAAGCTTTCAGTTATGTCCTGACAATCATGTGGTTCCAGTGGAGGAGTTTGCTTGGTGGTTTGGCTGTAAGGAGACTTGCCCGGTTAAGGGTATCAGGTGTATATGTGATGTGAACTTGTGCATGTAGAGTTTGCAACCAGGAGGGTGGTGCACTGGTGATAACCTGGAGGGTTAGTAAGGATGTGAGGTTGTGAGGAGAAACTACCTTGAGATGGACGTAGGGAATGTTTGAGGGCCTCTTGTATGAGTAGGGCTGCAGATGCCAGAGTCCTCAAACAGGCTGGCCAGCCAAGGAAGGAAGAGTCAAGGGACTTAGAAAAATAAGCAATGACCTGTGAGTCTGGGCCGTGGGTCTGAGTGAGAATTTCCAAGGCAAACCCATCCCGGGTATCTGTGGTGTGAAAGGTTTGCTAGAGTCTGGGAGTGCTAGGCTGGGGACCTGGGTGAGAGCAGCTTTTAATCTTTTGAAGGCGCGTGCTAAGGCAGCTAGGTTGTCTAATAGTTCACGAAGGTCTCCTGAGGTGGCTTTATATAGCTCCTTAGCGATAGGGTCAAAATTTGGAATCCAAGTATGAAAGAAATTAGCTAATCCTAGGAAGGAGAGGAGATCCTACTTGGTATGTGGAAGGGGGATATTGAGTATTAACTCTGTCTTTGGAAGGTGATACCGCTTTCAGTGGGAGAGATCAAGACACCTAAGCAGGTGACTTGGGTTGGGAAAATTGTCCCTCATCTTTGGATACCCTACATCCCTTTTCTTGGAGGAATGTGAGAAGGAGTATAGTGTGTTTAAAACCCACTTGAATTAAATCTCACCGAGGAGACTATGGGCCTTGTTCTATTTTTTGTAATTTCTTGCAAATGTCTGGGGCAGACTGGGTAATAAAATGGGTGTGTAGGAAGAGGGTTCCTTCCTGGGAGGTTGCATCTATATTTTATATTTAGTGATAGCCTCCATGATGTGACTTAGGAAGGTGGTTGGGTTTTCATCTGGACCCTGGATGATATCTACAATTTTGTCATAGTTCACTGCCTTAAGTCCTGCTCTATGCATTCCCCCTATTAAGCAGGTAAGGAAATGATCTCTTATTAAGTGGTCTGGGGACCCCTCCTGGTAATTCCAGTTGGGGTTGGCTGTGGGTACGGCGTTAGTGCCATCCAGGCCCTGGAGTTCAGGGGTCTCTCGCTATGACACTTTCCAGCAAAAAGTTTGTCAGCATATGCCATGGCCCCGGGCCAAATATGGGCCTTTTCCTCAGGGAAATGGTGGTAATGGTAAGAATGACGGACACGTCATCATAGGTTAGATCATAAGCCAAGGTCAGATATTTAAATTCCTTGGCGAATTTAGTGGAGTCGTCAGTGAAAGAACCCAAACACTTTTTGGTTTGACCCAGGTTTGAAAGGAGAAAGGGACATGGACGCTCATAGCAACTTCCGTCCTATTACTTCCCGTAGAGGGTACAGTCCAGAGGGGGAGCAGGAATCAGGACTGTGAACAATGATAGAGTATGGGGAAGGGAGGGGGCTGGAGCTGGTTCATCCTCAATGGTTTGTTGAGGGTGTGGGGGGCGTAAGGAATGGGCTGGACTGCCTGGGGATGCGGTGGGGAGGTAGAAGAGGAGGAGCCATAGTAGAGGGAGAAAGAGGGGAGAATGGGGGGAGCTTGTGGAGTGGATGCCTGAGGGGAAGGGGAAGCAGAGCTTTGGGGAGCAGAAGCCTGAGAAGAGGAGGGGGCGGATGGTGGTGGGTCAGCATAAGGAGGGTGGGGGTTGTAGCTGACAGGATCAAATGAAGAAAGGTTGTCTACAGAAGCAGGAGGACTGTCCGGATTGGAGGGGCCCTCCAGAGTTTTGGGTTTGTTTTTTTTTTTTTTTTCCATTAAGCAGTGGAATCAGAAATAAAGTAATAGACTGACATAGAGATGGACGAGACCAGAGTGTCCAGAAAGCCTCTATATAGGGAACTTCTGACCATTTGCCATTGTGTCTAATAAAGTTATCTAAGTCAGTGAGAATTTGGAGGTCAAATGTGCCATGTTCAGGCCACTGTCCCTGGTTATTTAAGGGGTATTGGGGCCAAGCCATGGTGGGAAGGGATGAATTTTTTGGTTTCATGTCTCCCTCCAAATGGAGCTTAGGGAGTTATGGATGAGGCATCCATGAGGGGAGTCCTTTGGAGGGAGAGATTTTGTATTTCCCATGATTTTAGTAGATGAGGTGGAAAAGGGTGAAGCTGGATGTAATGACCTGCACAAAATTCCAGTGGCAAGACAGGTGTCTCTGTGCTGCCTCTGGGAGTTAGACAGGAGAGAATAGGAAAGACATCCCATCTGAAAGTCACTATTCTGGCCACGGAGACTTTCGACTGAGCACTCAGATTTTTCAGGGTATCGACGGGGTTGGTAGTGGGATCAGAGGGATCTGGAATGAAATTCTCGAAGAGAGAGGCAAGGTCGAGAACCAGAGACTCACCTGTTCAATTGATGATAGGTGTGTTGAGAACATCAGAGATGGTGTTAGGTGGGTGGGAAGACCATGGAGAGTCTCAAGTCAAGCCTTACTTGGGGGATTCCTTGAGCCACCCAGTGGTTCACTGGAGACTCGGGCCGGCCTAGGGGCTGCCAGGTGGAGTGGGGAGCGCTGAATGTGGAACTGTTACCCTGATTCCCAGGTTTCAGCACCAGTATATGGCGTTTGGGTGGCTCAAAGAACCCATGACAGAATTAGGCAAGTGAACAAGCAGAGATTTAATTAGAGGGTAAAGGAATGGAGCTGACTAAGGGAGGTCCAGACCCTGTCTGCTGTGCTGGCGACCTGGGTTTTTAATGAAAGATCCCATATGAGGAGGAAGGAAGATGGTCGTCAGGCCAGGTTTCAGTTCCTTACCGGGTAAGGTGAAACTGTCCTTTGAAGTTAATGGTGGGCTTCTCCAACTGTCGCTTTTCCTTTGTTCCTTTGTGCAGAGGGTCCTTCCTGGTCACATACTACACATGGGACACATACTGCATGTCAGACTTGTCCGTTGGCTTTCCTTATGGATCCGGATAATTACATTCCTTTGCGTGTCTGGGTGGCACTAGGGACAATTCACTGCCCTGATATCTGAACTTTGGTCTCTGGCCTAAGGCTTGCTCTTGTGGGGGTCCTGACAATGTCTAATATTTATCACACCTTGAGAAAATATTAGTTCTTTTCAGATTCAGTAAGGCCCAAGGTCAGTGACTGGTAAATGACAGAGCTGGGATCAGAATCCATGTACACTGTACTCAAAACCAAGGCTCTTTCTCCATAAAACTCTATTTTTATATTCAGAGCATGGTGATAGATGCTGTTGAGGTCAGTAATAAAGAAAGAAATAAAAAAAGCCACAATTTGACTTGAGAGATAGCCATAAATAAATATGGTATATAGAGAAATGAAACTACTAGATAAAGTTATAAACAATGTGCTATGGAAGTTCAAGAAAGCAATGGTGAATTCAGGTAAGGTTTTAGCAAAGCTGCATGTCAGATGGCATTTCAGTCGTAGATGGTAGCATGAGAGGATTTTGTAAGGCAGAGAAGGAAGGAAAGGTCACAGTGACAAAGGGGAAAAAAATGTAGTTATGAATGAAGTAGTCATTAAGAGGAACTGTAGGTCTCTTAATAAAAGGTAAGTGGAGAGATAAGGGGTCAGATGCTGCCACTGTTGGTTTCATTGCATTTGGAGAGGATGAAAACTCAGGCTTGTAGCCCATCGTCATCCTCACAATTACTCCATCCAAGGGTAATCTGACTTCTTCCACGGACATCTCCTTCTGTTTGCATTAGTGTATTGAAGATGTACTTTTCTCCTTTCCTCAGCCACACACCACTGGAAGCAGGCCAGACTCATCAAGCAGTGTTGGACAAAGATAAATTTTGTTTTCCTTTCTCTATTCTATATGCTGTGACAAAGGCTGTTTCTGCACTCCACGTGTCGAGAGATTGATGTCCATTGTCTGTGTCATTGTGTCTTTGTGCCATTATCACTGACAAAACAGTTACACACCCCACTTCTGCCCCAGTGTGGCATGTCAAGTGTCCATCTAGCCCCATCTTTCCAGGCAGGGAAGAGAAGGAAAACAGTGATTGAAACCCTCACACTGCTTCTTCCTGACTCCTAAGATGAAGGCAGTGCTTCCCTCTCCCCACCTGGCAGCCAAGAGTGTAGGATGAGCAAGAGTTGTTTTACAATCCTTTTTCATTCTTCCCTACTTCTGACTTTACTGCTTGATCTCAGTGATTCAGAGACTTTTGCCATATTCCAATGAGAGCAGCTTCTTTGAAATTTTACTGTTTTTTGAAATTTATATTTATTATTTATTGACTTTTATTGCTTAGGTTTCAACTTTTTTGTTACTGTGTTTTTATTCAAACTTTCTTTAAGTCACTGAAGAATATCATGTTGTTTATTCATTGATTTGCCTACATTTTTTGAGCCTTGGCTTTGTACTGAATATTGTACTGGGGAGAGTTGAGAGACAAGGAGGATGTAGTATAAACACAAAGACAATTCAGTAATCCTGCCCTCAATTTATAGTCTAGTGGGAGATGAAAGACCTATACATAGAAACCTAATGTGAGGTATGGGTAAGTGGCTGAAAAAATCATATCGAACTGAATGTGAACTCTTTTTTTAAAAAAATTTTTTTTGAAGGAAAACTGCATCATAACATTATATGGGTTTGCGGAGCACATCATAATAATAACTCCACATCTGTATCCATTACATTCAATTCACCACCAATGATCCAGTTTTCTCCTTCACCATTTAATTGATCCTTTTACTCAATTTGCCCACACTCTCTTCCTTTCCTTCTGGTAAGCACTAATTTGATTTTATAAACCCTCTATCTATTTTTGTTTGATTTGGTTCATTTGTTTAGTTTCTCTATATATGGCATGTGAGTGAGATAATGAAGGTAAACTCTCCATTAACTCTAAATGCTATTTTAGAATGAGAAGTCTCCCCTAGGACTTAGCGATTCAACCTTCCTTTGTTTATTCACATTTTTTGGTTTTGCTTAGTGGGTGTGAGGTATACGAATTAGGCACTTCACCCATTCATAATTTCTCTATGTCTTCCTGCTCTTTTCAGCAATTACCTACATTCTCTATCCAAGCTTACCTTTTTTTAAGGTCCTGCCTCTAATAGGTTTAAAGGCAAAAAAAAAAAAAAAAAAAAAAATCTCACTGAAAAGATACTTCTCCTTTACAGTATATTATCTTTTAAAATTTTTATTTATTTTTAATGAGGTATCATTGATATATGACATTATTAGTTTCAGGTGTACAAGGAGATCGCTATTGTGTATATTTCAAAATGATCGCCACAGTACGTCTAGTTAAACCCTATCATGTTACAATTATAAAATCTTTTACTTGTAATGAGAACTTTCAATATTTTCCTAGCAATGTTCGAATATGTAATATGTATTAATATGTAATATGTGTTAGTAACTGTAGTCATTCCTCATTCCACATTCCAGAACTTATTTATTATATACCTGGAAGTTTTTAACTTTTCTCTTTAATCTGTATTCAAATAATGTTTGGAAATTAAATTAATTTCCTGTTAAAAGATGGTAGTAGTTTTAAAAAGTGTCTGGATGGTGGTGGAAAGTATCTAGACCTTTGGCAGTGGGTGTGGTGTGTGGTCTATACTTTTGCTGAAGTGGGAAGCGGTATTCTTGGAAAGTATACAGTTTTGCAAACCAATGTCACTCAATTAAAAAAATAGAAAGTATATCCTACAATTTGATGATCAGCTGTTTTTCTAATTAGAAACCTGACTTTAAAAGTACTACTATTGTATAAGCAGAAAGGTCAGTTCTTGGCTTTTTTTCTTTTAATTTTAAAGCCCTTTACAAACACAGAACATAAGAGCGTCATGCTTTCTTTCTCTCCAGACATCAGCAATTAAAATAAATATTTTATTCTCTAAGACTAGTTTGGTCCACAGAGGTAAAAACAATCTCAGATGGGGTGGGAGGTACAGGGGGGACCAGCATTTCCTTTGTGTTTATGCACTGAGGGAGATGACCACCTCCCACCAGCCCTGAAGCTATAATTAACCTGTCTCCAGCATCCCGGGCTCTATCTACAGCAGGTGGGCCCTGAGAGAACTAGGTAGAATGTTATCTTTGTGGAATCTTCCTACTAGGTGTATTACTTCTACCCTTCAAAAGTAAGTTCTCCTTTTATTTTAAAAGAATGCAGTCATGTTAGAAAATAGTAATATAAAAATGAAGAAAAATTTAAAAAGTATTCCTAATTTTGCCACCATGAAATAAAAAACAATATACTGCAAATGTGCCAGCACATATTCTCCATGTCTAGTCTTGTTTTTTATAATGGAGCCCCTTAGAAGTCTCAAAAATTCACAGAGACTGAATCAGCTCAGGCCTGGCCTGCCTCATAGGACCCGAGGGATGATACTGGCCACAAATCCTCTCTGCGTATGGTGTTCAAATTTTGTGGTATCTGTCACCATACTGATACATAGAATGTTTATTGGAAGAATGTATGAATAATCTATTTTCAATTTATTTTCACATGGTACTTGGGAATCCCAATGTGTACTTATATTTGCGAACATCACTTTGTGATGAGGGACTAAGAGTTCCTGGATATCGTTTATAAAAGAACAGAAACAATAATAATTACTATTGCTTCAGCATTACTTTGTGCAAGGAAGTTGGTTTTTTCTTATCTCATGAAATATTCACAGCAGTCCCAGAAAGTGGGTGCTCTATTATCCCCATTTGACACATGAAAGTTTTGAAGTCTGAAGGGATTGACTCATCTTCCCCAAGTCAGGCAGTTGACAAGTGACTGCACCAAGTTTCACACCCAGGTCTGCCCTTCCCCAAAGAGTACAGAGTTGATTAGTAAGAATTAGGGCAGGTATTCCCATATCTCTACTAATTTCTATGGAACAAACTTTATTCTTTTTGTAGAAAGAAGAGCCAGACATTAAAAATTACAGACCATAAGATCTCAGTATAAAGTGCAAGTAAGATGGCATGCCTTAGACTGTGCAAAGCCGGAGGACCCAGGTTTAGGACCCCAGACATGAGGGAGTGTGTGTGTGGGGGGCAGCAACCAAAATAAGGAGACATATGAATGAAAGTGCTCTTCCTCTTTTTTCTTAAAAACAAAACTAAAAGTCAAAACAAATCAAAACAACCTCTTAAAAACAAATAAGCAACTCTAAGGAACAGGAATATCTTTATGTCTTCTAATCTCTAAACTCTGTTCTCTTAGCTCACTATCAGTCATCTCTTCAATTCCTCGTCTAACAGGCCAGTACCCGCTTCTAATCTGTGAATGTACATGTCAGGGTGCAACCCTAAGACACAACCCAGAATTCAATCAGCATGTCAGCTTCACTTTTCCTTTCAAGGAACCCAAATCACAGTGCTACATCTGGCAAACAAGGATAGCCAACATTTTATTTAAGTGAGTTTACATGTCAATTTGAGAGAAATTAACATATGATAACATGTGTAAATAGATTCCCATGGTGGAAAAAAACATGTATTTCCAGTCCTCTTCTTCATTTTTTTTAATGTGTTTAAATGCTTGCCGGAGAATTAGCTATAAACTGGAAAAAAACTTCTTAGGTCATGGTATTAAATAGCACAGAGCTCCTGAACTTTTTCAGTCCTTACAGTTTCCATTGAAACGTGTTCCCCACACTTGAAGGATCATACTCTTTCTGAAAAATCTCATTTCACCTGAGCTTTTTTAGAATTCTAGAGTACATTCATTTTGACTATTACATTTCTGTCTTTGAAAGAACTAAGGTTACAGCTAGAATTGATCTCCTCATACCAGAGAGACTAGGTACCTTAAGTTTCGTCATCGCTCCATGGTGTCTGACAAATGACAAGTGACCTATTTTCAGATCTTGCCTTTGATGATAAAAAAAATCATGTTTTATTGAATGCTTGCTAAGTGCTCTGCCACATGATAAGCACTTTGTGAGATCTTTAACACTTATTTAATCTCCGTTTATTTTCTCATCTGCAAAATGAGAATAATAACAGCATCTGCCTTATAGAGTGTTTTTAACTCATCTAAGATCACCTGGTTAAAATGGAAAAGCTGGGATGTGGTATATCTAACTCTTAAGGCCCTTTCTCCTACCCACTATCCTTTGTGGACATGGATCGCACAAGCACGTCCACACTTCAAAGTTTGTCCCCTTGACCCTAATAGACTATTTCATGAAAGAATAAAGCTCTTTCCTTGTGCCCCTGCTTATCCTGTCTGACAAAATACTTGCTTGAAAGTTCAAGTCATTCTCAGCTAAGGTCTGATTTGTTTTATCAGTTTGCTTTTAGGAATCTGTTTAGACACAAGTTAGCTGAATGTAGCCCATTTAGAAGTTATTAAACTGTATTGAAAGGTCACTAGGCAGGATGTATAGGGAGAGCCTCAGTAGGTGTTTCATATATACTCACAATGAAGTTTTGTTCCCTATATGCTTCCCCCAAATGTTACCTTATTGACTGACATCCACAGCCACTTGTATTTGTCCAACATCTTCCTTACTTGATTCTTCCCAGGGATCTTTTCATCCTAAAACACACTGGTGGCTTTAAAATGGAGAAGACAGTCAACTTGGAATCCGCAAAGTTTTAAGAGTAAACTCTGCTTCTGTGACTTGAGGGGATCTTAGATTTTTCATGTGCAAAATGGGTCTAGTATTTGACCTGCTTCCCTCCCAGATCTTCAGAGATCAAAAGAGAGAAGCATTCCATAGAGAAGACACAGTGGCACCATTTTAAAGGCAAAGGGTTTGGGTTGGAACAGAATTAGGCAGAAAGCCTAATGCTGACATGTAGTGGGTACATGATCTGGACACATTATTTAATCCGAGTAAGATTACCGTGAAGATTAAATGAGAAATATCATCCACTCGCCGTGCAGCAAGCTCTACCTAATAGATTTTGTTGATTAACATTGGGTAATAAATGGCCTTATTTCAACATAAAATGAAAAGAAATATTAGGAAGACTTGAATGAAGATGCTGTCTGTTAGGCTGGCCCAGGGACAAAAGCAGCAGCGGCCACGCCCGGGAAAGGCCATGCCCGGGAAAACGGCAGCCAAGCCCGGGAAAAAGGTGGATGACGTCAGAATAAGGGATGCGACCCCCACACCTGGATTCACAGGGCCAATCCCCAATCGCGATATGGGAAGCCCGCAAAATTCCTCTGCTTAAAAGAGCCGGTCCCCCTTTGTTCTGGCGCGCGACTTCCCAGCCCGCGACTTCCTGGCCCTCTGCGGACTTGGCAGTTTCTCCCGGGTGTGCAAACCCCAATAAAGCCCTGACTATTCAACATTTTTTGTCTGATTGAACTCTTTCTCCTCGCGGAGCCCAGAAAAACCTTATACTGTCTAGGCATATTCTTGTGACTCAGACACTAAGCCAGTGGCTGAGGCATGGACCCCATAAAGTCCAAGTACAATGGTATAAGACCTGGGGCTGAGAGGGGGCAATAAAAATAATGAAAATACTTCTTCTCCTCCCTTCCTTCCTCTCTTTAAATGCACATATACTTATTATTTCCTTTATAAATATATATCTTTATTTCTACTGTATCCATAAGTTTTTTGTGTCTGATTAGAATCTGCATTCTCTAAATCTGCCCAACATAGTATTAGTTCATCAGTGATAAATTACAATGAAAACATTTTCATTCACATTTCTCTTTTCCAGAGAGAACCATCTCAATCTGAAGATTACATTAGATATTATCTTTTGACCCTATGGTTGGCACATAAAGTTCTTCAATAACAATTAAACAGATAAATTTTTAATATTTGCTTTTCTTTGGGATGTCTCCAAACATCCCACGTTTCTCAAGTTTAACTAAAACAATTTACAAAGTCTCCTAAGGAGTTATAAAATGTATATTATGTGTCTTGCTGATGACATTGTGAACATAAGAGATTCAATATAGGCAAAGTAGTGGGGGAAGTCACTTTTTTTATATACCTTCTGAATTCACAGGTGAGTTTGCTTTAGTGTAACTTTGTTTATGCTTTCAGCAAGTTTCCTTTTTTTGGATATGAAGAAAATCTTTATGGTGCTAAGATATTTCAGAGCTCACTCAGCAGAAGAAGTTAAAGCATGTTTAAAGCCCAATAAATTAAAATAGAATTTTTCTTTGGTTTCTCTACAGACTGTTGTCACCCCAAAACTGTGCTGTGTAGTGTAGTAAAATGTGCTGCTTTACAGTATTATTTTTTTGTTTTGCTTTGCCTTTCCTAGAATGACTACAGAAAACTGTCAATGCAGTGCAAAGATTTTGTTGTCGGACTCCTTGATCTGTGCAGAAACACTGAAGAAGTAGAAGCCATTCTGAACGGGGACGTTGAGATCTGTGATGGTGGTGGAGATCACGGTCACCTAAACCTCAGTCGTTTAAAACTTGCCATTAAATATGAAGTGAAAAAAGTAAGGTCAGGCATGAAGCCCTGTTTGCCTTATTTTAGTTTTTATTGCTAGTAGATCAGGATGAAAAGTCCGGCTTAGTTAGACGGAGCTGGGGTTTCTAATCAACAGCTGCAAAAGGCAGGTAGGTCTTCAGTGAATCCTAAGAGCCAAGTGTGGGGTGTCAAACCTTCGCTAAATGCCAGTCTTTGAAAGCTAAACTTAGGTATGCATATCATTAACCTGACTGTCACTCTCCTTTACTTGACTAATGACGCAGCAATGACTTCCTGTGTGCACATTGCAAAGCATTTGTTGTATAATAAGAGCACCATCATCTAAAACCCAGCTCCATTTTCCCATTTGTGATACATTCCAATTTGGGAGCAAAACCTTCAACTCCTTCTTTAATGCATTTAAATCTCCTCCAACTGTGTCTTTATTTGTGGAGTATTTTTAGTCACTGTCTTCATGCAGTATATGCCCCCATCCTTGGCTGCTTTTTAGGTTACATAAGATACCTTTTTTTTTTTTTTTTTTAAGAAGATAGTTTTTAAAGATAGATTTTATTAAAAATGTAATTCATGCTTATAGTAAACTTCCAAATTGCATAGGCATGCTCCTCTTCTTAATGAAAAGTAGTCAATCACTAGTATAGTTATCTCTACAAATTTTTATCTTGGACATGTTCACATATTGCTAAATAAACATCCACCTTATCTTTTTAAAGGCTGTGGTGTTATATCATGATGTCAGTTTACTGTTTAAAGGTTTTTACTATTTTCTTTAGCTTTTGGTTATTATATTACAGTAAACATGCTTGTTTATAGAACTTGTTGAATTGCATGAGTTTTTATCTATAGGCAAAATTCCTACCCATGGAATTAATATGCAGATTTTTATTTTTCAATTTCAAGTGTGTTCAATTACCCTTCAAAATAGGAGCATCAGTTTACATACACACACCAACAATTATTATTTCTTCCACAGTATCACAGTAGGTATTATTAAATTGTACTATTCCAAGAAGGTCAACATAGTGTCTTCTTTTTGTTTCTAGTTAACCATCCTTAACAATCACTTAAAGGCACATCGTGTTGGCCTAGTGGATAAAACCACTGCCTTTGGCTGGTACCTTCCACACATATCTCAGGGACCTTTATTTTCCACCTGGGGCCGGAGGCAGTGGGTGGCGGTGGGAGGGATAACAAAGATGAACCACTAAATAAAATAGATAAAATGTTTCATCCAAAGTCACTTCTACTTCTCTTATATTACCAGCCCCTTATCTAACCTTTTAATAACCTTAACCAAAGTTTTTGTGTTGCTGATTTTTGTGTATTGAATAATATCAACCTCTACCACATGTAGGGTTCTTTTGTAAAAACTAAATACGTGAGAATTCTAAAAGTTCTGAAGAGTGAAATTTAATGATAAAAGTTTTCTTAATTGAAAGAGTTTATGGCACAGGAATAATAAAAAAAGATATCAATGGAATAGAAAAGAACCATATTCAAAGAACCATATCCAGGAAAAGCCCCATATTCAAAGGGGAATTCAGTATAAAATTCAACTAGCGTTTTGCGTCAGTACAGAAAAGATAGGATTCCTTCTTTAAAAAAAAAGGTATTTAGACATCTGACCTTGCAAGATCTTTACATTGTCCTTCTAGATGGAAAACACATATAATCATACCAGTCCTCCTGTGTAACACTGATGAATCTTTTTATAAGGTTAAATTTCCAAAATGTTTCTCTACCCTGAAAGAAATCCTGTGAATGATAGAGGAAATATTTGATAAACTAACATCTTCAAACTTATAATACATATTAGAAACCCTACCATCTTGTGATGCCTGTCAACTAGATGAGTGTGTATTCTTTATTTCTAACAATATTTTTCTTAGAAAAGCACAGGACAAAATATTAGAAGACAAGAAAAGTGTTTATGCAGAATCTTTCTCTAATCAAGCTGTTAATGTTTTGTCACTTCCCTGCTAGTTTGTAGCTCATCCAAATTGTCAGCAGCAGCTTCTCTCCATATGGTATGAGAACCTTTCTGGTTTGCGGCAGCAGACAATGGCGGTCAAGTTTCTTGTGGTTCTGGCTGTGGCCATGGGGCTACCCTTCCTGGCTCTCATCTACTGGTTTGCTCCATGCAGCAAGGTATGTCTGTGAAATCAGGTATGTCCAGGAAGCCCTGACTTCAGCGATCTCATCAATGTATGTCTATTTGTGTATATCAGAGCCTGAATTCTGTTTTCCAAATGAAATTTTCAGGAATGCTAAAGTTGAGTTAAAAAAATCTTAACTTCTTTTACTATTTCAAAAATATCACATATTTGCTACAGGTAACAAAGAAATGAAGAGTAGTTAATGAAAATTCACCTGTAATTTCACCACTATTACTGTGTGAAAGAAAACTTCAGTTATCATCTTAATATATTTTCTTTTTTTCTTCTCTCTAGGCAGGTCTTTACATAGATTATTATATATTTGAATCAATCTATAGGATGCATAGAGCAGAAAATTTAAATAATATCCCAAGAAATGGACATTTTCCTCTTTTTAAAAATTTCCTCAGGAAAGTTTTAGATGCATGTTTTTGTTTTGTATTTATTTGAGTTAGTTAATTTGACTAGAAAAATCTTAATTTAAATAAAGGGCCATCACATAAATGCTAAAGTACTGCTTGCTCCAGCAAAGAAAATTTATTTTAAGTGACAGAGTACACTGTAACCTGACAATCAAATAGCCTGTTTTCTTGGCAAAATCTATCTTTCCCAGGCTTTAGTGAAAATACTATGTTCAGGTGCACCTAACTTTTCATTAGTGTGACAGAGCAAGTTTGAAAAATGTTGCCTGGTCACTGACAGGCACAAAAAATGCTCTGTCCTACAATGCCAGCAATCTTATTCTTCAGGTTTCTGATACTGCATTCCTGGAACTGTTTAAGTATCAACTCTGAGAGTCAGACTGCAATAATTCTAAATTGATGTGGCTAAAACGTCTGCTGGACTGCCTATTTATGTGCTGTGTAGAAATGTCAGTTGAATCATTCACTGTTCTTAAACACAGGCGTGACTCATTTTCAAACATTTGTAGCATGTGGGCGCAAACTCATATGTCACCATGACCAGAATATTATCTTCTTTTTTAATTAGTCATGTTTTTGGTGCTTTAGCCTTATAAGGACCTTTCTTAGTGGCTCATGGTAGAAAGCTGGTGCAGTGCCTTTTACATAGGAGGAATTTCATAACATGCCTAGTGATGATGACAGGAACTACTGGAATCTAAGCATTTCTCCATGAGGGTAAACTCTATCATCACAGATTTTTCAAAAATATATAAACTCATAATGGCTCTCTTGTGAATAAAATATAAATGAAATAAATGGAGAGACTTGTTAGAATTAGAAATTTATAGCATAAATATTCTTCTAGAAAATTATACATTTTCTTTTCTTCCATTTTTTTATAGGAATGATAGATTGAAAAAAAAAAAAAAAAGAAAGAACACCTACATTGTCCTTACTAGAGCATAGGCTACATCTATTCCTGAGTCTTCAGATATTTACACTAAATGGAAACAGAAGGGGTCTCTAATTATCTTTGTTATCATTCTGGAATCAGTTAAATTATAGTATCTTCTCTAAACTGAATAATTGTCCTTTCCTGTGCCTCATGAGATCAAAAACAAAATGCTTTCCAGAGTGTTTGGTATTTTCACAGACTATTTTTGTCAGTCCTTGGAATTGAACATTTCTTAAATTTTGATTGAATCCTAATTAGCCTAATTAAATGATTTCCTTCACTATTCTTCCCTGGCCATATTTCTTTCTGGCATCTGTTTTCCATCCTTGCTCATGAACACTGAGGCAGATAATCTAATTAAGAGGATACTGTCTGGGTATTTTTTTTTCTTGTATCTAAAATATTTTACTGACTGTTGTTAAGTCTTTGAAACATGATAAAATGTATTTTATAATACTTCCCTTTAACGATAAATACAAACATGCCTTATGATCACAGAACTGACTTTTACAGGGGAGATTGCTCAAACGTATAGATGCTTTTATTTTAATGCCATTTTAAATATTAAAAAATTCCAATACATTCATGAAAATTTAGTCAGATCAAATTTGAGACCTATGCACATTGGCAGAGCTCCTATTTTGTTTTAAAGTTAATTTTCTTTCTAATAATTTTTCTTTCTTCTCCTTTCAGAAAGCTTTTTGTCCTTACTTGTTTTCTTTTTTCACCAAAACACAAATATCAGTTGTTTCATAATTACAATAAAAATAGGTTATGCTGTGATTTCAAATCATTTTAGCTTAAGCTGCCTTCGATATTTCCTATCTCTGTTGGCATTTGCTAGTTAGGTATTTGGTCAAAAAGAAATGCTAGAATAGTATGATATTTAATATTTAAACATAAATATTCCCTTTAGTGTTTATACTCACAACTTTCCAAGTGCATCAGTTGTTCACTTCATTTGATGGAGAGTCTCCTTACTTAGTTTTTTTTTTAAGATTTTTTTTTCATCTCAGACTATTTAGAGGGCAAATTTTACTAAAAGAGATACCTCATGTCAATTCTTAAAGTCCTTTGAAAGATGCCAAAATCTCCCTTAGTTTAAAGAGAAGCACAACTCTCAATGATTTGTGATATGAAATAGAGGATGGGAATACCAAAACACCCCATTTTCACTTTCTGTCAACCAACATTATTTTGTTTTTTGCTGTTTGTTTGCTTTTTTTTTCTTTAAACCTGAACCTTTAATAAGCAGCAAAAGTGCCTGATTGGATTTGTCTTTCTTTTCTGAATAAACTCAAGCATATCATGTAAGGGACAGTAACCCAATGAAGAAGGAAGGCAAGTCAGGTCAAGAGTGAGGCACAGGTCAGATTCCCGCCCTGAGGAATTGAACACTGACTTTAGATGTGACCAGGACAGTAGATGCGAGCGGGCAGGGCTGTGTAGAGTTGGGTGCCCACTCTAATCAGAGCAGTTTTATTTTCAGCCCTGTTTTTTGATACAACCTCCTTCCCCTCTTCTTCCCCTCCTGCCCTTTCTTGTCTTCCTTCTCTCTCCTCTGCCTCTTCCTCGTCTTTGGCTCCTACTTCAATTTGTACTTTTGATCATTTTACATTTTGAAGGTCACTTCTGATTCTTTCTGGAACAAGGCAGGGAGTAAATAAGATTTCTTTGGATTTCATTATAACTGTCATTGCGCCATCTCAGTTTTCTACAAGTCAGTTTTTTAAATTTAGTATAATATTTATAAGTGTTTTTCCATAAGAAAGATATTAACTCTAACAATATATTTTTATTTGCTGCACTGTATGAGTAAAAGAACTATAAAACATTACAGAATTCAAATTATATGTGTGGCACACCATGAAAAAAAATTAAAGACACATTAATGCTCACTTTTAGCAGTCTCTCTCTCTCTCTCTCTCTCTCTCTCTCTCTCTCTCTCTCTCTCTCTCTCTCTCTTTCTCTCTCTCAATATATATATATCTATATGTATAGATATATATTTAAAAGCATAACTAAGGGCATTAAGCTAAAAATCAAACCTTCTTTGTCTCTCACTTGTTTTAACTTTGCCCTCATTTGATTTTTAGAGTTCTATTTAAACAGGCTCTTTAAAAAATCCCCAAAACTCTTTAACATAATCTAATGAACATTCTTATGTCATATGGTCTTTAAAGATCATTTTTACAGAGCAATTTAATTTTTAATTAATTAATTTATTTATTTACTTGTTGTAGTAATTATTCTACACATTAAAATGATTTCCTGTGTATAGGTTCCCCATTCCTTAGATATATTTCAACACACCATGCCCTCCACCGAATCACCAAGTATTCCTCCCCATTGTCCAGTGGGCTCCACCACCATTTGCCCCCACCCATCCATTCCCTTACAAAGAAACTTTGGACTGGCTACACAATATATCCAACTGGAAGAATCAAGTGACATAAAATGATATGGAGATCACACAAATATCCTGATGTACTGCCTGGCATGATATTCTAAATACCAAGAGAGAAGGGGCTATGCTAAAAAATTCATTCCAACTCTAACCCTTATGATATTGAAAACCATATATTTGATAGAAATAGAAAATATTGATTATATTCTTTCCAATCTAGCATATGTGTGCATGTACTTTTTTAATGAGAAAATATGACATTGTTTTGTAAGCCATTTATAGAAGACTAACTCTGAGACAAGAATGCCTGGGTTTGAATTCTAGCTCTACAACTGATGAGCTACATGATTTTTAAAAAAGTTTCTGGACTTCACTTCCTCAGTTTCTTCATAAAATGGTCATTTCAGTAGCACCTACCCCTTTGGGTGGTTTGTAATGATTCTATGAATTAACAGAGTAAAACAGCTTGTGGCATACAATAGTCAAGTGTCTGTGGTATTTTGTTATTTTGTTCATACTTCTAGGGTAATAAACTCATCTGAATAGCTGTTGAAAACTATGGGCTATCTCCTGAGAAAAAGTCCCCATGCATACTGAATGCTTAACCATGTCAGAGAATGCTCATTTCACCCTGCTCCCCCACTAGGGTGCGTGCATGGATGTGAATCCTGCACAAAAGCTTTTATTGTCTCCGTATTTTATAGGAAGAATTTGATTTTTCACTTAAGAAATTCCCTTATTGCCATTCAACTAAAGGATGAAGCTGAACCCCGAACCTAAAATGTTGGATTTTAAGTCCAGGTTCTATCTAGGAGCTTGTTCCAATATGTTCTGAGAACTTCCCACGGTCCTGCCCTGAGGTGGGACTTTGCATCTTTATACTCATAATTTCAGCTCCACTCACATCATCACTCAGTCCTGACTTGCACGCATGTCACTGAAATACACATGAGGGCAACAAGCAAGACAAGCCAAGAATTCAGACATTGCAAAGTAAACAGCTTAATATTTTCATTGTTGCTTCCCCAATACTTCATGCCCACTAAGTGAGTCTGCTTTTTATGAATAATGCTGATACAATGTTCTGCCTTTTGTCATTATTATAGTAGAATTTAATCAATATTTTGTCAATATCATATAATATATAATAACTTATCTATATTTCATAAAAAAAACATTTATTTATCATTCAAGAACGGCAGCATAAGGAGATGAGGAATGTGATCAAAATTTTGTAACAGCATAAATAATGATTATTCCATCATTAATTATGTAAGTTTACATCACACAGATGTTTATTCTCATGTATGTGTGTGTTTTGCAAAATGCACAAAACAAAGTGAAGATTTTCTCTTGGCGTGTGTTGTGACAGATGGGAAAGATAATGCGTGGACCATTCATGAAGTTTGTAGCACATGCAGCCTCCTTCACCATTTTTCTGGGACTACTAGTCATGAATGCAGCTGACAGATTTGAAGGCACCAAGCTCCTTCCTAACGAAACCAGCACAGATAATGCAAAACAGCTGTTCAGGATGAAAACATCCAGCTTTTCGTGGATGGAGATGCTCATTATATCCTGGGTAATAGGTAAATACTGATTTTCTGTCATTATTTATTTTTGCAGCCTTAGCAGTTGAGCTGAATGCCCCTGATTCCTTCACACATCAGTTATACAAATGCAGACAGCAGGATATAATGCCCAGCAAACCATGATGTTCTTTGCATTTTTCAGGCACAGTTGTCTGGGGTTCAGTATGAGTGTCATGATCTTCTCATATGCTATGTGCTCTTTTGAAAATCCAAGAAAAACTCAGAAAGAAAATGAAAAGTATAGTATGAATTTAAACTGTCAGTGACAAAACAAACTACCATTCATACTTTGGGAGAGCTGTGACTTAAAGCTTAAAAAACACCACATGATTTTATATTGAGATTTAATAGGAACTGAAGCTGCATCCACTCACATTTACTGAATGTTTATTATGTACCAGGAATTGTTCAAAGCACTTACGAACTTCCATTTATAGAATCTCTTTGTGACTCGTTTTTCGAATCTGTAACATAATAATAACATCTACCTTAAAACATTTATGTGATTATAATTTGCTTTAGATTTTTATTCACTTTAGGAAAGAGAAACAGAGGGAATTCAGTCTTAACTACTACAATATTTGTCTTCAGAATCAGTCATACATATGATTTGCATTAAATATAATGCAAATGGGAAATATTTCATTTGCATATTTGTGAATGACCATGTCAATAACTATTAAGTACTTTCATTAGGTAATGAAAGGTGATTGAAACCAGATCCCAGCAGTCAAGGAAGTTAAGTTGGGGATACGTGTGGGGGCAGGTCAATAATTAAATCAATAGTTGAAATTTGTGTGACAAATCCTATAATTGAAGATTTTTAGGATTTCTGAACATGTACTATTGGGCATTAAAATTTGAGTGACATAAGATATGGAAGGGACAGAGAAAACCTTTCCAGAAAAAAACTCTTAGTTTGAGATTTTGATGATAAGAAAATGCTAACTGGACAAAACGTTTGTAGGGAGTAAGGATGCTCAAGATATGGAAACCCTGGCTGGGAATATGTGGACCTTGCTCACCCTCTAGCACACTTGAAGTGCTATGAGTTTGGCCCAACTGGAGCACAGGTGCACTTGTGGAGATGGCCAGGGATGATTTTCAGCTGTTGGTGCTGTGATCCGTCACACATTAGCAGGCTTACAGTGTTATGAGGTAGAGGGTGGCTTAGAGGAGGCGTGAATCTGGAGACTAGGAGACAGTTGAAGTGAGCCTTGTAAGGAGAATGAGGGCTGGAACTCAGGGAACAGTGGATTGGACTTAGAGCTTCCTAAAAGATTCATTTGAGAAAAGTTGGTGATTTATGGTACATGGAAAGAGAGAGCTGTGGCTATTGCCTCGGATTACAGATGGAGACAGTTCTCTAAGAGGAAAAGGAAAGAAAAAAGAGTTTGCTTGGACCTGGGAGAACAACGCGTTGATAATTCAGCTTGGATTGTGATTCACTTTGAACCTGTGGGATTTCCAGGTAAAGATGTCCATTAAATAATAGAAAATGAAGTCCTGCGAGAAGCCTGGACTATGGAAAAATGTTTGGTAACCTTCGTTTCCCAAATGGTGGTTAATATCCTGACTCTGCATGAAAAGAGTATGAATGAGTAGTGTGTGAAGAGTGAAAAGAGAAGAGGGCTCAGAGGTCCTCATATAAAACCATTGGACATTCATAGCTTGAATCTCTTCCAGTGACGGGGGAATTCACAGTTTACATCACTTCTAGGGCAGGGGGTATCTTTTTAGCTTCTTCACCCTGACAAGATGACCAACTGGAATACTAGGAAACACTATGTAAATTACTGTATGGCAATTTTAAGTGCATGTAAAGTAATTTCAATGGAAATTGAGAGTTATTCAAAACTTTTGAATCGCTTTGTTCCCTGAATGTTCTAAGAAGGAATGTGGAGAGTGGTTTAAAATGTAAATTGTATCACCAAAGTAATGCTACACCTTAGATAATGGAGAAGATTTTTATTTTCCACTATTTATTTTCTAATTTAATTGATACTTTCTATAAACTTGTAACAAATATATTACATTTTTTACTTATAACACTTGATTTCAAATAAGAGTGAACAATTTGGACATTGCCTTGATCTTATTAGACTAAAAGCCTATGTGATATAGTTTTTATTTTTTAATGTATTAATACATGAAAAGTATGTAATACTATCTTGGCACAAAGGAAAATTTCAAATAATGATTATTAATGACTTCACTAAGAGTTTATATGTTACTTTTAAAAATAATTGTATTATTTCTTTTGTTTACATTGCTGTATAATTTTAGGATATTGAAATCACACCTCAGTCTGTGCATTTCATACCACACTCACCACACTCCTTCTTTCTACCACTTGTTCCCTCTTTCCCCTTCAACCCCCCTGGTAGCCAGTCTTGCATCATGTGAATTGTGTTGGGGTTTTTCTGTTTTTCTTTTTGTCGTTACTTTATATTCCACGTAAGAGTGAAACCATTCTATACTTCTCTTTTTCTTTCTGGCTTCCTTTGCTTAGCATGATCACTTCCCGTTCCACCTGGGTTGTTGCAAAGGGCACAACTTCATCTTTTTTAACAGATGCATTGAATTCCAGAGAGTATCTATACCATAGCTTCTGTATCCAGTTATATGTTGATGAACATTTAGGTTGTTTCCATCTTGGCTATTGTGAACTGTGTGATATGTGCAGAGGAGTGTAGATTTTTTTTCTGATTAGTGTTTTTGTATTCTCTGGATATTATGTTACTTCTGAAGACATTTTAAGCAAGATATGACCAGTTCAAGATGAAACTTTGGAAATATTAAATTTTATAGGAGGAAATTAGACATAAAGAGTATTTATTTTATTCTTTATCAGACAGAATTCACCCCCTCATACTAATACTTTAATATAAATATTAGAATATTTTTTCTTTTTCACTTAAAAGCCTAAACCAAGTATACATGTTTTTTTACTTTACACTTTTATTTCTCCTCCTCCACATCTTAGGTTATTGATATTTATATATTGTGGTTATTTATATAATTATATTACATATTTATATATTGTAGTTATATACTTAGATATAGTTTAAAAACAAGACTTTATTTTTATTTTGCTAAATTGTTTCATTACTTTTTTATTTGCATCCTTATATGATTTTCAGGCTATTGATTTTGCACCCCAATCCGTGTGCACATCACAGCTTACCCACCACTAGAGTTCCAGTGCCCTTGACCACCAACGTATTAACTCCATCATTCCCTTATTCTTTCTCCCCTCCAACTGCCCAAGTCCATATTTTCAGTTTTTACAAATGAAAACAAAAACTGGAACTATTTGCCTATTAGACTTTGTATTTGAGATTCAGAGCTAATTTCAGTGTTTGTTTAAAAGAAAAACTACAATTCAGAAGAGCCAGCTGATACTTAACTCCATGTGATAGATTCCCAGTTCAGATTCTGACACTAGTGTTTATTTTTCTTTTTGAACTTTTCTTGAAAGAAACCTATTGTTCCTCCTAGAAATATTAAATAAGAAGTGGCCAACAGTCCCTAGTTGTGTAGTGGTTTGTTCCACTGGCTCTGGCTAAAATCAATCCACATATATCCTAAGGACCTGACCACATCCAGGGGCCAGGGTGGGGTTGGGGGGACAACAAAGATAAACAAAAAAATAAAATAATTTTTAAATGTTTCACCCTCCCTATTCCTGCCTTTCTGCTTACTCACCTTTATTCCTGCCTGCACATTTCCTTAAAAAAATAAAGTAAAATGAACAATATCATAAATTAAAAAAAAGAAATTACCTACTAGGTTAGAAACTTAACATGTCTAAAAATCTGTGATATGCACATTTCCAATGTATGTTAGTCTAAGTCCTTCAAGAAGCACATAAAAAGATGGGATTAAATGTATGAGAATTTTTTTAAGGGAAATTGAAATTTTAGCTAGGGAAATGTCTTGTAAGGGAGTGCAGAGAGAACTGAGGAAGGCTCTAAGGGCTGTCAGACCAGGACTCAAGCCTGATCCCGAGGGAAGGGAAGTTGGGTAGAAACATCCTAGGTCTCCCATCAGTCCTGGGAAAGTTCTTAAAAGCCATCAGAAAGTTCTTGAACCAAAGTCAGTCATCAAAGGTGTCATGTCTCCAGAAGAGGTGCCTTTAGTTACTGACTGGAAGCAGCCCATGGGAAGCATGACCTTAGGGTGAAAGTGACAATAATTTTCAGAATTTGCTGAGACCCATGGCCAGTTAATTCCCATAAGTTGGAGGTCTGTGAGGCATGCTTTGTGTCCACTATTCCATAGCAATGAAATATATTAAATGGCTGCTTACTGCTCCCTATTTAATCTGAAGTCCCATAATTACTTCTGTTTTGAATGTGTGAGTGTGAGTATGTTTGTGTATTTTTATTATTATAAGGAATCTAACAATGAACATTTTTAATATAATTTTTATGTATAGAACCAATGGACCAAAGACTGCTTGTTATTTTAAGGCTCTTGATGAACTTGGACAAATTGTTTTCATTACTCATTGATATTACAGTATTACTGGATTTATAGGGACATGAGAGGCATGGCTGGATGGGTGAATTGGGATAAAATTTAGAAGGGTTTAAATCAGACTGAGACCTTTCAGATTTACTTTAACTGAAGAGCTAAAGCTAGAATGAAATTGATCTTTTAACCCCTTTTCAATGCAGGCATGATATGGGCTGAATGTAAAGAAATTTGGACTCAAGGCCCCAAAGAATATTTATTTGAATTGTGGAATATGCTTGATTTTGGCATGTTAGCAATCTTTGCAGCATCATTCATTGCAAGATTCATGGCATTTTGGCATGCTTCCAAAGCCCAAAGCATCATTGATGCAAATGATACTTTAAAGGACTTGACAAAAGTCACACTGGGAGACAATGTGAAATACTACAACTTGGGTGAGTTTACAGTAGACAATCAATGGAAGTTAATAAAAATACGGAATATTTTAATCAAATTATAAGTCAGTAGACGTTTGGTTACTACTCAACGCTCATATAATTGTTAGTTTCCAGCTTCTCGAGTATCTGTATCTGACCGAATATGCTTTCTGCTACTTCCTGATTTTCCTACTCGCTGGAAACCTCTCCTACAGGTATCATTGCTCATTATCTCTTTGATCAATTAGCTAACTACTCAGTTCCAATGAGACCTGTCTTAGTCTTGGATATTTTTCCTCTTGTCTATCAGGAATAAGATACATTTGAGAACCATTTCCATTCAAACATACAAATTCTTTGAAAGCATGGGAATCATTGGAGTCTCTGACAGGGAATCCCCCCCATAACTAACACGACCACTTCTCACCAGCCTTTGAGCTAGATGAAGAATAAAACTAAGACGAAGACCAGATCATCACTTCTAATACTAGTGAAGTTCAGAGGTACTGACATAGTCCTGAGCTTATTAGCCAATGACTCAGGAATGTTGACTCCCAGTATTAAGCAGACTTATCCTCCAGTTTTCCAGACAGCAATGGATTGGGCAGCCAGTGTCAGGTCAAATGAGGTCCCTCTAGGGAGAACAGGAGGAGAATTCTCAAGGTAAAGAGGGACGAGCAGAACCAAGGGCACCCAGTTAGCAATCAGATCCAGTTTAGCAGCCAGATAAATCTTTCCATCTCCATGGGAGGCAAGTGCCTAAGGTTTAGAAATGGGTTCAGTTATTTGTTTAGGGTTAATCTCTCCTTGTAGAAACCTGGAGTGGGGAAATTGATTCCCTTTGAATACTTATTTCAAACTCTCTGATAAGAAGCCAGCATTTAGCTGATACCTCTATGGGTTTATTGGTGATATCACATTAGGATTTCATTTTTTGAATCTAGGATTTATATTGTTATTTATTTTAATATCTAATTAATTTTTTAGGTCGATAGAATTTGAAAAAGTCCAAGGTTATCTATTTACATATTACTTATATTCAAAGCACTATAAAAAGGAAGCTGCCTTAATTTCTTATGTTCTTTCTAAATTCCATTTCCCAGAAAAAAAGCAAATGAGAATTTATAGTCATATTTTTCCTCTTTCTTACACATTGTTTTATATGTTTCATAATGGGTTTCCTAATTGAGTTTTTAATGGCTTGATATAATAATGGCAGAAAAAAATTCCTAAGTGAATAATTGCTATATTTTTATGATAAAAATAGACTTGTTTGGGTGACCAATAAAAATTATTTCTAGTGAGTTTAAGTAACTACAAATATTCCACAAACCCCAAATTAATATTATAGTGTAATTACAGTTTAAGATTAAGTAATGCATACTATTATTTAAGTGACTTATTTTCATTTATTATTGTTTAAGAGTAAATAAAAATGCTACCACTTATTTAGTGCCATACACTTTCTAAACACTGCATGTATGTTGACTTATTGAATTCTCACAATAGGTGAGAAAGACAGAAAAAGTATTATATCATAGGTGAGAAAAGAATGCTAAGAGAAGTTAAATAATTTGTTCCAGTTCTTCCAGTATCTATGTACATATATATAAATATACAGATATATATGAGATTTTGTATATACTGGGTTCCTAGTTTGAGTTCTTAACTACTTATAGAAAAGAGTTCTACTCTTACGAAAAAATGCCAGCAAATCAGGAGTTTCTTTTTTTCAATGAATTCAGAAGTTCAAATATATCAGACATGTAAAGAAGCCCTTTAAAATCAGAGATTTTCATAGGAACTTGATTGCTGATGTATTATATTTCTTTTGTAGAGAAAAAAAGATCCACATTAACAACTAAAGAAACTCATCATAAGTCTTGTTTTCCTTTTTTCCTAGCCAGGATAAAGTGGGACCCCTCAGACCCGCAAATTATATCCGAAGGTCTTTATGCAATTGCTGTAGTTTTAAGTTTCTCCAGAATAGCTTACATTTTACCAGCAAATGAAAGCTTTGGACCCCTGCAGATATCACTGGGGAGGACAGTCAAAGACATTTTCAAGTTCATGGTCATCTTCATCATGGTGTTTGTGGCCTTTATGATTGGAATGTTCAACCTCTACTCCTACTACATTGGTGCAAAGGAAAACGAAGCCTTCACAACGTATGTGATCTCAGATATTTTGATGACGGAGATTGCAGATTAAATAAATGTCAGCTTAACAATGTTCATATGTGTCCATGAGATGAATCATGTTTTGGCAAAGACTTCATCTCCAGTTTGTCATTAGCAAAATGAAAGATTTTAAAATGAGGAAGAAACAAAACAATGCTTTTAGAGACAAACTTTCTAGTAAATATCTCACATGCATCATTTTATTATCTCTATTTCACAAAAAGAGGAAACAAATTCAGAAATGTTAAATAACTTGCTGTATGCTGCATAGCGGCTAGTATGTGGAAAATCGGGGTATAAGCTCTTGTCCACTCCCTCCAGCATCAGTGCTCTTTAGCTGCTGTGCCCTCTAGAGCTTGTCAAAGACTCTTGGAGTGCTGGCTCTAAGAACAGCTGCTTTCTTAAGGTTATCAATAGTGGCAACGGTTTTGGTTTATATTCAACATGGACATGTGGACATGTGAGATTTTTGTTTGTTGTTAGAAAAGGTGCAGGCAGGAATTAAGGCAAGCAGGGAGACGGGCCAGAAGAGAGAGGAGGAATAAGAATTTTTTATTTTATTTTTATTTAGCTGTTCACATTGATTGCTCACTGGGTTCTGGGATCCCAGATCCCTGGGATGTATGTGGACTGCGCTCCTTCAAAGACATCAGACCAAAACACTACTCCACCAGATCTTGCCAGATGTGTATTTTTTATAAAGTATATTTGAAATATTCAAATATGAGGTCTTCAGTGTTACAATGAAAAGTATAGTGGAAGTACAACCTATATTTGTTGATATTCCTGTAATGTAGAGTTCTTGAAAGAAATGAAACTACCCGGGTTAAGCACAGGGGCTTAACATTGATCAGTAATAATGCCTAAAGCATTTTAATTCCTACCTAAGTCATTTCAGTGATTTTGGTAACATTGACTATGTTTATATTTTATTTTACTAAAGATGCATACTGTTGTTTACTTATTGAATATGGATATGAGTGGAAGTATAGATGAACAAGAAGTCTGAAAAGACTAACATTATTTTATTAAATAATACATTTAATACTTCCATTGCCAAAGCGATGGATTATTTAAATGCCAGTATCTGTCATTAGGAATTATAACATTTTTGATTGCTTATTTATGCTCAATATTGAGGTGTAAGCTTCATATGCTCAATTTTACTTCACCTTGCATCCATCCTGAATTAAAATGTTACTATACCCATTTTACAGAAAAGAAAACTGAGTTCAGGGAAGAATTTTCTCCTGAGTACCTAGTAATTTGTGAAGACACTAAATCAACTTGCTTTTATTATGATACCATTGTTATTTATTTCTACACATTTTTATTTCCTTTCCTTATTTTTCCCCAGAGTCGAGGAGAGTTTTAAGACATTATTCTGGGCTATATTTGGACTTTCTGAAGTGAAATCAGTGGTCATCAAAAATAATCACAAATTCATTGAAAACATCGGTTATGTTCTTTATGGAGTCTATAATGTTACAATGGTCATTGTTTTGCTAAATATGTTAATTGCAATGATCAACAGCTCATTCCAGGAAATTGAGGTATAATCTCTATACGTTTGTCTAGTCTGCACTTACTCCATGTTTTAACAACTCCAGGGGTCACTCAGCAATGATGGTGAAACTATGCACAGTGTTTCCTTCCTTTTTACCCACTTTTATGCATCTGCTTGACCAGTAATCTAGAGACTCTTAACTTTGCTTCCAAACCTAATATAGATGGGTGTGGATAGACAGTAAAAGATAGGGAGGAGAACTCTGATTCATTATTTTTTAAAAACTCTTTAGAAATATTATATCCACATGAATTTATATATTACTCAAATTTTTTTTGGCTATGGATACCACTGCTCTCTAAATCTTCTCTCAGTGATGTTAAAAATTGACCCTTTCTCAGAGTTAGAGTGATAGCATATTTTTTATCCTAGAAATCTTGATGTATCCCAAATGAATCAAATGAGTGATCTGTTACAGAGTAAAAAAGTGAATGATTTTTCATAATGTTGCTCAGAATGTAGGAAAATGCATCCCTATCTGTTAGTGTATCTAGAAAAAAAATCTGAGTTTTGAGATCTGCAGTCCTCTAAGCCTAATAAAATTAGATTTAGGAAAGTGTGTGAGTTGAACATTGAGAGTGGTCTTAGGGGTCTGAGAGTGTTAGTAGATATCTAGACTTTCACTTAGACATTCAGTGTTGGAAGCATTCTGGTAATTCTCTTCCTGTGTTGCCTTGCTGAACTGCCATGTTTTTTTATAGGATGATGCTGATGTGGAATGGAAATTTGCGCGGGCCAAACTGTGGTTTTCCTACTTTGAGGAGGGAAGAACTCTTCCTGTTCCCTTCAATTTGGTGCCAAGTCCAAAGTCCCTGTTTTATCTCTTACTGAGGTTTAAGAAGTGGGTTTCTAAGCTATTTCATGGCCATAAAAAAGGTTTCCAGGAGGATGCAGAGATGAACAAGGTAATTCGACTTAGTAACTTGTAATTGTACTTTTAAATACTGCAGCTGTCATAACCACTGTACCACATCCCTTTTCAAAGAAGCGGTCTGAAATGACATGTCCATCCCTTCTCAAATCCAGTCACTTAGCTCAGCATGGTTCCTTGACTTGGGTCTGCTTAACAGACACACATAGGATATTTCCCTTGAATGAATATAAGACAAATTTATAAAATGTAACTAAAATGTTATATTATGGTACCTGGAGTGATGACTAAAAGGGATAGCTCTTCTGAACCCATTTTTGTGATTGTGACTCCATAGGAAACAATAAAAATGGAGCAATGAAATCTCAAGAAATCTGAAAAGAAATGTAGTGCCTAGAAGAGAGGGTGGGATAATCACTCTATGTTCACACATGTGGAGGGCACATGTGGGATGTTGTGTATAATTTTAGTGATGGGGAAAGAAGTCTGCAGGGAGCAAAACAACTAAGAGGAGCATTGATGCTGTCAGAGGAGGAGTACCAGGATGGGAGCTGCTGTGGATATGGTGTCACATGATGGGGAACTAAAGGAACTGCCTGCTTCATCGGAAGAAAGAAGACTGAAGTGGAACAAAAGGAATATCATTAGAATTCCTACTTTTGACTCAGGAGTTAAAAGGCAATTTTTTTTTGTCCCTCCAAAAATAGGAAGAGAGACAGTGGACAAAATTTGCCATTTGTTTGGTTTTATCTCTGTCTTATTATTGTCATAATAAGATCTTCCCAACATAGAGGGGAGCTATGTCAGAAAGTTGTGAGTGCCCCAGCATTGCAAGTAATCAAAAACTGCAGGATGACCAAACATAGGATATAGATCTTCCTACATTGGGTATGTAATTGAACCAAATGATGGTGAAGTGTCCTTGTAATGAGACGATTCTCTCATTGAATGAAAGGGAAATATTCTAATTGCTGCTCCATTTGCCACTAACTCCATAGCATTCTCAAGTGAACAATAAACTCTGAGCTCCAGTCTCTTCAACTGTAATATGGGATTAAAATTTATATCTGCACCATGAAGATCAAATCAATAAATATGTAGAAAGTTCAAAAGCCCTCTTCAATGTGGATATTATTATGATTCTTTTGTGTAGGAATTTTGGGAAAATAGTCCCATCTATGGCATTCTTGCAGATGTGTAACTTAGAAAACTCCAAATGGGAGTGACCAAAATTTCTCCCACTTAATGTTATGAAGTACGTAGTTTACAGGTGTGAGAAAATGGAGAAAACTCAGCGTCTAAATGTCTAAGTATTTTACAAAGAGAACTGCTAATGTTTCTTTCAATAAAATTGGTTGGCGAACTAGACCAGATAGCTTTTACAATATTGAAATAAAGAGAGTGAAATTGGTTTTGTAATTCCAAATATACAATTCCCAATTGTACTCATTTTTACTATCCATCTTTATAAGAGAAATGAAGAAAAGAAATTTGGGATTTTGGGAAGTCATGAAGACCTTTCAAAATTATCACTAGACAAAAAGCAGGTAAGATTATCTTTCAAAATATGAAGTCATGCATTTGATCAAATATATCAGAAAAAGAATAAATATTCAGAAAAAATTTCAAGAAGCAGATAATAGATCCCTGAAAGAATTTAACTAATGAAGAATGCTCAAAGAATCTGTTATTAATAAACCTATGTTCAATTAATCGGCTGAAAGAATTACCTAATGTATAAGACTGATATTAAACATATTTTAGGAACTTGTAGCTGATGAAATATAGGAATACTGACATAAAGAAGGAAAAATGAAAATAATAGAGGAATCTGTTAGGGGCCCAATGGAGATAGGATTAACTTAACTCTTGACAACTCAGGTATCAAGGAAAACACATGCAGTAGAACCTCCTTATTTGCCTGTGATCAAGAAACTGACAGAATTCATTGACCACTGTAGTTGGCACAGTTTATAATGAGCATTGTGCCTGGAGCTGCCTCCACTTGCTCACTTGGAAGGCAGAATCCCCAGTCATGAGGACAGTTGCTTCCATTGTTTGACATCCCCAGAGTAGTGGCAGTAGCTGTGCAATATATGTTTGCAGCTAAGGGAAATTATACACAAATTAATTGATTCAATTAGAAACACACACACGAGAAAGAACAGTGTGTCAAGTAGGACTTGCTTCAGTTGTGCATCTGAAGAAAACCAAATCACAGTAATTTAAACAAGACAGTCATTTCCTCCTCTTCGAAGCCAGGCAGAAAGGACTTGTCAGGGGAGAGCTTTGTGATTTGCCTGGATTTTTTGTAATAGTCAGAGGTGAGATGACAGCTTCACCTCCAGTCATCACCCAGTTTTCAGGCATAGAAAAGGAATAATGGCAAAAGAAAAGTGGGGCTGTCAGCTGAATCTGCCTCCACCCTCAGAAGTGCCTCCCGTCATTTCAGTTATCCTAGCTCAGTGGCAAAGCTATGTGACAGGGCCACCGTGAAGGACCAATGCCAAGGAGAAAGGCTATTTTATTTTGGTTTTAAGTATGCTGCTTCCCCCAATAAAAGAGGATACTTTTAAGTCTTGATGTACTATTGCCATCAAATCTATATAGCACTGGACAAATTACTTGGAAGATTGGGATTTCTTCTCTTTAGCAATTCATGTAGCTTCGGTGAGCCTCCATTTCCTCGTCTGTAAACTAGGGACAATCAAGTTGTCCCACAACACATCACGCAAGATTATTGGAAGGCTTAAATTGGTGCTTTGCAAATTTCAAGTACTTAACAAATGTACCTGTTAGAAAGAAGTGGCTCATTTTTTAAATTTGGTTATAAATCACTCAATACAAATTTGAGAAAAATAGATCTGTGTAAATTGGATTATGTAGTTTCCTGGTAAGAAAATACTTGTGCTGAAAAGTATGATAAATTTAATGGTAACAATAAATAATTGGACAAATATGAGAAAATTTGAAATTCAATTCAAAAATTCACAGATCTCTTTTACTTTATGATAGAAACTTAAGTATCTTATAAATAAAACAATTCTGTTTTCTTTAGAATTTCTCCAGAAGTGTAGAACATTAAAATTTGTTTAATCATCCAAAGACAAAATATCATTTTATATCTTTTAAATAAAGCTTGAATTGCCTTATGCTTTCCAATAACAAACTTGTTAAGAGCAGCCCTATGCCAGTGGTGTCTGACCCTAGCTGTGGGTCAATAAATCACTGATTCCACTGTCAGTGTAACCACCTTGAGCCTCTGTGTAATTGTTGTGCAGCAAGGGAGGTGTGCTCTTATCTTGTTTTGAGAAGATCCTGTCCCAAGGAGTGTGGTGTTTGAGTGCCCTCAGTTCAGCACTTTTTCCCCAGAGCTTTCCCTCTGTGGCCAGGCTTTTGCCAGCACAGGGCACAGACTTTGCACCCCAGGTCCCCACAGGCTGACTGCCTTTCTCAATTCTTTTACCTTCCCGTTTCACAGGTGAGCCGAGCCTCAGAGGCTAGAGGCATTTTCTGTCATCTATTCCCACTCTTGTAGTTTTCTACAGGCATAAATCTGAATTCATCTTATTCTTCTTTGTCTTGGCATCTGATTCCTGGAGGAACATATCAGCACAAATGTGTCCTTTGTGTTTCCATACCCTGTGAGCTCATGAGGAACAAAAACTGAGGCATCTTTCATGTAGCTTGGCTTTCACTTGATTTGTTAACTCTATTTCTGAGAAAATGTTGTTTAGCTAACCATTTATATTTTCAATTATTTTTGTTGATGGTTATGGACATGAACTCCTGGAACATGTTTAACCCTGATTTGTACCTAAAACCACCACCGCCACCACCAATGCACATGCATGTGCACACATGCACACACATGCTCACATGCACACACATCACTTTCATGGTTCATTCTGCCTTATCCAATTCAAGTGGCTTTTGCTCATTCTTTCTCATGAAGTCAGTATTCAAATAGACACAGTAAAGTTTCTATTTCACTTAGATCCTCTCTCTGACTCTGTGAAGGTTAAAGTGGTTAGACACACAAATGCTGCCTATGTCTGCTCCGGGTAGACCATGTACTTCAGTAGGACGAGCCAGATAAAAATACTTTTGAAACAAAGTAAGCAGGCCAGTTTATTTTCTTCCATCATATCCTTTAACTCTGAAGTCACTGACTTTAGTGATTGCTAGTATTCACTGTTCAGATATGCACTCTGAAAAGGACAGCAAAAACTAAAAGTCATTTTTTTTTATACCTCATTACATGGGTAAACCTGAAAATACCAAAACAACCCCAAAACAAACACCAAAAAGCTTCTTGAATAACTTCCCTGTTCCAGCCCCAGATGACTTTGAAATTTTAGAGCAGGTTTTTATACAGTGGGCCAATGTGGAGCCATAGAGAAGTTATCAGAGCATTCTGGTCCATTCTGTACTGACTGAGAGGTTGACACTTATATTTAATTTTATTTTGCTTTTCAGTTAGTTACATATCCAGAAGCTATGTCCTTAATGAGATTAGAAGCCATCTTTTAATCATTTGATGAAACAATCTCATCATATAGGGGATCCCGTTCGTCACTGTCACCAGGGCCACTTCTCTAGGTGATTTTGTATGAATTCCCAATCCTCTTCTCTAGGTCTAGTGTGTTAAAATCTCTTGCACTGGGGCCTGGAAATGTATACTTTAATAAGGCTTCTGAGATTCTAGTTCTTCTCAGTGTGAGAATCACTGAGTATTTCATTCTCTGAATGACTTAGACAGAGATACAACAGTAAAAACCATATTCAGCAAAGTATCTCTACAAAAAAATAGACTAGATTAAAATGGATGACAAAAACAATGAAACAGTAAACTTTTATTCACAATGAACAATTTGAAAAGAATAAAATAATACTTAAAAACAGAATGAACTTCCAAAAGTTTGAGGATTATTATATTTTAAAATTTATGTCAAAGGAAATAAATGAATCAGTCAAAAATAAGTAAAACTAGAATAAGCCTAAATCCACATTGTAGATATTTATCTTTCTCTATGAGAACAACAGCTGACTCGCAGAACACCTACTGTGTACCAAGCTACATATTTTATATGCCCTATTCACCATATCTCTTTAATATTCACATTAGTTCTAGGAAGTAGGTAATGCTATTTTCCCTATTTTATACATGAGGAACCCAAGGGTAATAACAGAGGTGGCATAACTTGCTGAAAGATGAAAAATGCTAAAAGTAAATTACTAGGAAATAAAAAAGAGGAAAATGAAAGAATGCAGGAAATGTGGTAGAAGGTAGTAAAAAGGAGAGAGCAATGCTCCTTAGGAGTTGGAGAGCACACGTGTATATTCAGGAATGAAGTTTATAAGGCCTTCCTGCTTCTGCTCAGCAAACTCCCCCTTTCCCACTCCATGGCGTTATTCATGCCAGTGCACCTGGAAGGATCCAAATCCCAAAGGTTTAATGCTATTCATATTGCAGGCTGAATTCCCTTGTATGTGCCAAAGTAATGCAGGCATGATTTCCAGTTCATTTCAGTAGCTCTTCTTGGATACAATTATATATTTGAATTTTCTGCCACCAAGTGGTAACAATGCTTCTTTGCACATTGGATATGTTTCTCCTTACGTATTATTTCTCTGTGCTATATATATTTTTTTAAATATGTATTGAATACCAACTTTCTATTAGAAACATTAGAAGTTTTTCTGGAAACATGTTTCATTTGTATTCAAATTCATATTTCAGGGTTAGAGCAGATCTAGTTATATAAAAATGATCCAAGTAAATTCACAGTTGTTTAACCACATACCATTTAACTATCCCTGTGGTTCCCATCCAGGGGTGAGTCACTGCCCTCATCAACCCCACAACAGCCCCAGGATGCATGTGCAACCCCTGGAGACATTTTTGGTTGTTATAACTAAAGAGGGGAGCTGTTATTGGCATCTAGTAGGTGAAGGCCAGGGATGCTGCTAATCACTCTACAGTGTACAGGAAGCTCCTTCCAATAAAGAATTATTCTGCCCAAAGTGTCAAAAAATATCACGATGGAGAATCTCCAGGTCTCTACCATTGAGTGCACACAGGAGAGAGCTGTCTGCTGTGCCGAAACTGTGCGAGCCCACTGTAGCTCACTGACACTTCAAGAGCTGTGCTCTGGAAAACCCACAATCTCAAGAGAACAGAATACTATAAAGTCAGCTCCCATGTTTCAGACGTGTCTTTACAAATAATGGAGCTGACCTATCTGGTTCGTGAACCTGACAGCACATGTCTTGCTGAACAAGGTATCCAGAAAACAAGTTAATATCTCAGTGCCCAGGAAGCACTTCTTCATTTCACTAACAATATTGGAGCATTTGCCACATAACAAACAGTGCTGTCACTAGGGACACTGGGAGGCCCCAAGCAAAATCTCTGCTTCCAAGAGGCCAATGAATGTAGATGGTAAACATTCAACTGAGCCGGTGAATGAAAACATTGTCAATTGTGTTGCATGTTATAAAGGAAACACAAGGCCTTAATCGCCCAAGCTCTTTCATGAGGTGGGCAGAGGAAACTTCTCTGGGCTTAGGGTTTAAGCTAAAAATTCTTTAGACAGAACAAGTCAGTCAATCAAAGAGCCAGAAAAAGTGTTCCAGAAAATGGGAACAGCAAACACAACGAGCTTACATTAGAAAAGAGCCAATGAAAGAGAACCTATCTTATAGTAACGTAATCTTAGATTTCACACAAGGATTATCTCCATAAATGTGTGTGCTGTAAAGCAGCCTTAATTGGAGATGATTGGCACATTGAGTATTAAGGTCCACCATTTGCCTTTAAAAATTTCCCAAAAGCAGCATAATTTTTTACTTTCTAATTTCTATGAATACCTTTTGAATGTTCTAGTGATCTCTAATGAAAGTGGAAACATCAGATTAATGATCTACAAACATCAGATTGTGAGTTGATGAACAGAAGATGAAGAAAGGCCTGATACACAAAGATTCCTGTTGCCTGGACTCTTCCCCTCTGATTATGAACCTGTCCTCACCCTCCAAGCTTTATTATAAAAACTAGGGAATGGAAGTGAATTTGAACTTGGCCATCATGTTTAATGATATCCTTAAAGCAGAGGTCATAATGTAAAAGTCAGGCATAATTATTATAAAAATTAAATATTTATGTTATTTTCAAAACAAATATTAAAATTAGTTTATTAAAATACATTGAAGTTTGCATTCCTCTTAAATTCACAAATGAGTAGGACCTGAAGGACTGTAGAGACCATCTTAGAGCACTTCTTTCAGTGTCAGGAGACATTTCAGAAAGTGTTTGCATCTTGTCTAACAGTTCACACATAGCTGTGGCCAAACAGATTTTAGTCTTCTGATTTTTGTCAAGTGCTCTTTTTGAGGACTCAAGTTGCTTCTCTTTGGCTAATTTGGTTGATTATATAATTCCATCTTAATGGTTTTTAAAGTCCATACAAAAGAAAAATACATGAACTTTAAAAACTATTAAGATACAATTTAAGATATTATATTTAATTGTATAATCTTAAGATAGTTTTAGGGAGGGTGAAAGAAAAAGGGAAGTAACTATATAAAAAGGATGCTATCTAAACTATATTTTAAAAAATTGCGTGTTAGTTTTTGTGAATCTTATAAACCTTGCCATATTTCCCTATTATTATAACTCAGATTATAATTACTTGTCTCCATTGAATACATATAGAGGACAGTCAATACATAACTTGTTCACTGGGTGAGTGTGTACCTAGATACTTTAATTTAGCATGTGCCCATTTCAAGCATGAAAGCATTGACATTAAGTCTAAGATTTTAACTGAGACTCGTTGAGTTTTATTTCTAATACCTTAGATATCATTAGGACATATACAACATGGTGTCTTTGAAAATAATCTTCAAGTTTCTCATCACCTGAAAAACAATTATCACCCAAAACATCCAAGTCTGGAACAGCTCTGTTTTCCTTTACCACTTATTTCTTTGTAGAAAACCATTTTTTCCCTTTAGGAAATGTCTTGCAGTGTTTTAAATCATCTTCTTAGCATATTAATGTGATGTGACCATCTTTATTGCAAGTTTTTAGATTTTTTTAATGCTTATTATTGACCTGTCCTAGCAAATATATTATTTTTAAAATGCTGCCCAAATGGGACTCCGCAAAAATACTAAAGTCTAAATGGATTCATTTGTTCTTTTTTCAGTACCTAATTCTGTCCCACAAGAGTATTATCCTAGTGTTTCTTCAGGGTCCCCATCAGGTCATGCAGCAGGTGTGAGTGTCATTGTCAACCATGCTGGCCTGGTGATCCCTCTTCAACAGACACCCGAGATCATTACCATTACTTTCCCATCTTATTTGCTTCTTCCTCTATTATCATTGTATCTGTGGGGAGGTTAAAGCATAATTCTCATGCCAACTTGATTGGTTAGTAGAGTCTAAGATACTCCTCAGAAAACTTCTGATAGCTACTGAGAGACTAACCACACCTGAAGTGTCTATGATTTGTTTTGGAAGTCAGAATATTAAGCAAATTAAGGTAGCATAGCATTAATACATAAACTTACACATACATATACACATCAGAGAAACTTTATTACACTGAAATTAGCCATTCCTCAATTACTATGTGTATATAGATACATATATGAGTTTGTAATTAATAAATTTCATCACATTATTTCAAAGGAAAATAAGAATCAATGTCTAATTCTTTTCAAATTGTAGCTTGGGCAGGGTAAGCAATCAAGTATAAGGTGCTCAGAAGATTTCCAGTTAAATAGCTTCAGTAATCCTCCACGACAATATCAGGTAAGTGTACATTTTAAAAGAAATAATGCTAGCTATTTCTAATAGTTAGATTCTCAAACTATATAATTATTTAAATGAAAATGAACTATTATATTTTTCTTAATATAAAAGTAATGCATTAAATTAGCAGTTATTTATTGAATATCTACATATGTGAATACAGAGGATGTGTAAGTAAACAAAATAGATGAATTCTTGGCATCATGGAGCTCAGTCTATATTTTTATTGTAAAAATTCTATTCTTCCAAAAAAATAAAGAGAAGAGTAAAATTCACCTCAAATCTCACAATTTAAAAATAAAGACTATTTACTTTGGTGAATATTCTGTCAGATGATCATACATATGTGTATAATTTTTATGTGTCTTAATATTATTATGTAAATGTACATGTAGTATTATGAAGTTGGTATACTTATGATGAGTATATGATGAGTTTTTCACTCCACAAAGCATATATCATATTACTGTTGATGGTTGTATAGTATTACTTTGAACAAATATATAATTTATTAAAATAATACCCCATTGATGGACATTTATGGGTTTAATTTTTTTAACCACTGTAAGTAGTTTTGCTGTGAACGTGCTTGTCCATGTACCCAATTATATCCTTAGAATAAGTTATTTAAAGTAAAAATCTAATTTATGCCATTTAATTTGGAGCTTAAGTAGTAAGATTCAGTGCAGGTTTAATTCCTTAGGATATCCTGTGCTTGTACTGAGCCTCCTGATTCTCATGAATAGTGTATGGTAAAAGCAACATCCTGATGGTAGAAAGTACTGGAAAACCTTTATTATACTGAAGCTAGTCATTCCTAAATTACTAGCAAGTAGCAACCAAAAGTGACTATATTTCTATGTAAGGAAGAGACAAAAAAACAAGTCACATTTTCCATTTTCACCTGTAGTGCTGCATCCTCTCAGTTGTCCAACTGAAAGGCTGGATGTTGCTCTCATGCTTTTTAAATAAAATTCAAGCAATGTACGCCGAGGATTGGATGTTTGCTCTAAACATATTCTTTCATTAAGAATTATTTTTTTAGTCACTTGTCCAAGTATTCTGAAAATTGCTTTACACATCTAGAGAGAGTATGCATTGCCTGCCCAGTAAATCATCTTATCTTTGATAATCATCAGTCCTAAAATGCTTACTAAAGAGAGAATGATTCAAAACTTATTCCAAATGAGAGATGGGTCATGAACATAAAACTGAGATTGATTTCTCCTTTGTCTAGAAAATAATGAAGAGACTCATCAAAAGATATGTACTCAAAGCCCAGATAGATAAGGAGAGTGATGAAGTGAATGAAGGTGAGTTGACATAGGGTCAAGTTGACCTCTGAATGTGAGCTAAGGCTGCATGAGTGCTGGTGAGATGGGGTTTGGAGGGGCAAGCTTCAAGGAGAAGAGAAGGCAGGGTCTCACCAATCATCATTATGATTTAATACTGGGGGAATAGGCTATTTCTCCCCAGCTGGAAACAGATGCCCCTTGCTAGATAAGACATGGTTGGGAAAGGTGAGGGACTATTGATCCAATCCCTCTAACATTTGTCACCAATTTAGTTGAGAAAAGTTATTTCCTCTGAAAAATACAAATGTGAGTGGAATTAGGACTGATGAAATCTGTCCCCAAATCTCTGATTTCTTTTGCTATGTATTTGTAGTTGACTTCTTACCACTCTTGTTTTTCAAAGGGGAACTGAAGGAAATTAAACAGGACATCTCAAGTCTCCGCTATGAACTCCTTGAAGAAAAAACTCAGAATTCAGAAGACCTGGCAGAACTGATTAGAAAACTTGGGGAGAAATTATCCATGGAATCAAATCAAGAGGAAAGCAATAGATAATGCAAAGACTTCCTTAGAAATTCATATTTATTTGTCCACTTGAAGCCATACTATATTATTGATTTATTTTTTTAAGTGCCAATGGGACCACCTCTTAAACAAGAAGAAGTTCAAAGATAACTTAGGTCATCCTATTATCTGAAACCTAGTGTTTAAATTTTTGGTGATTTAAATGTCATTGTCCAGGCTAAAGGTTACAGATTAGGATGAAATTTTGCCCAGTTGTTTGGTGCTTGTTTTAGGAACCGCTTTCTTGGGTGTAACTATTATGATGATGTGATTGCCATACCGTGTGTGCCCAGGAAGTGTCTCTGCTGGTAGAGGGTAGACACCCCTATTCTCTCCCTGTGTGGTATTTTCCATCACAGTGGTTTCAGGCACCTTCTTGTGACTCTGTGATGGTGACTTCCAACCCTGAAATTTAATGAAAAATAACCAATGACCGTTTAGAAAAATGCCGTTTTACCATTTATGCAACATAACCCCCACAGAATATGATTAATAATCTGTGCAAAAATGAATTAAATATTTCCTACATGTTCTGAATTTTCTTTGAAAATCTTATACTCACAGTAAACATGCTTCCTCCACTGAACGTGGGAAACATGGTTCAGTTGTGTGTGTGTGTGTGTGTGTGTGTGTGTATGTGTGTGCGCGTGTGTGCGCGTGCCTGTACACAGTGCGCACAAATGCTTGCCCAGTTTTCTTTTGCAGCAAATACAGACACTCAGAAGCTCTTTATGTTATTTTTTATTGTTATTGAAAGATTATTGACCCAGTAAGAACCCTTAATAGAGAAGTATTCAAGTTAGAAAAATTGCTATTATTTGGTTTAATTATAGCACAACTTTGTGCCATTTCTGAAGCCATTTTATAGGTAGATTCCTACATTTGACATTGATTGTAAAAGGAAAAAAGTGCTAAGGAAACTTGTAGATATTTATCTGTTATTCTCATATATTCTACCCTCTTCTCATAATTTGCATTCATGAGCATTTATCAAAGGTTGTTATTACTTGCCAATGATCTAAGGCAATATTTAAAAGAGAGAAATGAAAATTCATCAACTACCCAAGAACCAACAACAATTAGACGATACTGGGCATTAACTGGAAGTGCTGCTTTTAATTCAATAAAGAGAGGCTTAAAGTGTAAATTTTAACTTTATTTTAAGGATAAAATGGTTGCCAAGATCTGTTTAGCACCAATTTTGACTTACTTAAGTCAAAGACTATTGATGTAACCAGTACAGAAAATATACCTGAAATTTTATATCCTGTGATTTTGTATTTGTGGGCATTGTTCATTGAGAAGTTTAGAGATACAGAAAAGTTCTGTTTTCAAGTGTTCTTTGACAATATTTGGATTATCAGGTATAAAAATCAACCTCATACCAAATGTATATAACAAATTAAAATAATATAACATTCACAAAACTTGCAGGTTGTACCATGCAAGAGATTGACTTCATGGCAAGGACTCTCTATGAGAGCACATGGCCTTGATCCCAAAAGTTTCTGGAAAAGATATTCAGATTCCTCAGCTTCTTTTAAGTTGGGTTAAATTGATAAGATATAAGTTGTGGGAAATGTGACAGGCAAAACTATAGGTTCCTCAGTAGAAGGTACTTGTTATTGTCCACAGTTTTATTATATATTTAAGTCAGATTTTTCCTTAAGTGCAACTGAACTGGTACCTCTTCTAATTTCCTTTAAATTGGAAGATGAAAAGAGAAACTAATTGTATGTTAAGTAGAGTTGGAAAAAGTTCAAGAAGAGCTTAATTAAAGGCACTTCGTCAAAGGATGGTCCTCTGTATGATAAAAGTCTCAGATGATGGACTTTAAATCCTATCTCATGTTGCAGTCTGCTTAACCTTTTAAAATAAAATGATTAATAATTTTAAATGTATTTTTATAAACTGAGTTCTCTATATTTCTCCTTTAGTATTTTCTGCTTTCTGGAGGTAGGGGTACCATAGGAACAGAACAGTAACATCTGATACTCTGACCATGATTCATGGCCCAACCAGCAATGAACAAAATGAGGTCCCTGATTTGCACATCATTGCCTAGCTGTGCTCTGCAATTCTCATTACTTGAAAGCTGAAAAATAATACCAATTCAATATGATTTTATAAAACATAGAAAACGAAAGACCAGAATTTAACTATCTGCTTAAAACTTTGCCAGGGATTGAATGGGCTAGGAAATTGAGTGTCTAGTCTCAAGGAGCTTGCAACCAAGTAAAGAAATAGGACTTAATACAACTATGAAAAACATATACTGAGTACTTAACCATGTGCCAGACACTGTGATCCATGTTTTCCATACACGAATTGAATTCAACTTAATGCTTAATGTAACTGTCTGAGATAAATACTACTGCTATTCTCGTTTATTTATTTTAATTATATTTTTATTGAAGTAACATTGTCATATCATAGAGGTTTCAGGTGTACATTATTATAAGTCAGCATCTGTATGTAAACTTCATTAAATTCACCCATGCAAGTCCAATAAAACAGAGAATTTTAGAAGCTAAATAACTTGCAGCCATAGTGTCAGAAACAAAATCTAGGCCTACCTCATGGGCAAGGCCTCATACTTTCGTGTGGTCTTCATGACTATATTGGAGTGTGTTTGTCTCGATGTGAGCTTATATTTCAATCTTTAGGTGAAGAAAAATGGGTGGTATCTGAAAACTCTAACTTCTATAACCTACCCAGTCCAGAGACAGACCCTAGTGTTACTCCAAGAAAGCTGTCAGTGAACGGATTTGATTTCAAAAGTGGTGTGAATATTAAAAGGAAAACAAAAGAGATATATATTGAGGGGTGGTGACAGGGTAAGGGAGGCTAACTGTTGAACATTAGTATGGGACACTAACAGAGTTCCTCTGAGAGCAATACTCAACAATGTGACTAAGTAAAACAGATTGACTCAGGTGCAAATATTTTGACTTATTTTGAACAATCTATTTCATTCATCCAGGACTATTTCAGTATGAAAGAATCTTATTGCCATGTGACTACTGAAAAGAAAACAAACTTTCAATTAAAATAGAGACCATTGGCCAACCAGGCAGAGAGATGGATTAGTTCCCTAACCACTGTCAGGACCTATTTCTATCTTCAGGCCAAAGAAGAAGTGTTTTTCTAAGTGTCACATTCTAAGTATGACCTGCCTCTTTCTACTTCTAACAAGGAGATACAATGTCCTTCTTTACTTTGAAGCCTTTCCTCATCATTGTGTTCCATTCAGGGTTTATGAAAGTCATGCCAGTTTTTCCTGCCATTCTGCTGAATGGTGCTGGATTTGAGTTATTATGTAGCTAGAGTTTATGCCTTTATATGTAGAGTACACATGCTGAATCATTGGAGAAGCAGAAAAGGATATGAATTCCTGACTCAGGTCTCCATGGTATACTTGGGAACCTGATCTAACTAGTTTTCCAAGAGTGTAAGTTAATCAAAGATTGTGAAAGAAACTAACCTAGCATCCTAACATGGATGGAAGTTCAAAATTCAGTTTGCTATCTATTATTATACTCAGTCTTTACTTTTCGGTGTGACTAGCTGAGGGGAGAGATACACCAGGAACTGTCTAAAAGACTTGGGTTATTAAGGCAGGTACATTTTTTTCTGCAATCATTAGAATGCTTGTATGAATGTTCTTCACTCTGTGTTTGGATCTACACCCATGAAAGCTTCCGCTTTCTAAAAACATTTCCTGGAATGAATTTGATAACATCTATTTACAAGTCACAAAAGGCTTTAATATTATAATACATTTATGTAGAGGGTTTTGTACAGCTAAATAAATAGCTAGAGAAAATGACCAAATATATAACAGGGTTTTTTAAAAAAATATTTGTGTCATTTGATGGGTAATCAGTTTATCCAGTGTAAGTGGATCATAGGGTTATCAATTCAAGTTTTCTGAAACTCTCATGAAAACGATATATTTAATAGCAATCCCCTTATTCAATGATAAGAGAAATTATATCTGCTGAGAAGATCCCCTACTCATAATAGTCGTGATACTCCCTATGTATAATGCTATCTGGGATGTTGAGTTGAAACCCAAGAGAAAGATTAGCATGGTTGAATCTAAGACATTTTTATCTTTCTTCTTTGTCTAATGCCCATCCTTCAAATAATCAGTTTTTGTCACTGTCCATTATAAGCTGTGGAAACAGTGTGTCAGGAGGAGACAGACAAACACGTCCTCTAGAAAATGCTCAGAACCTCAAATTTTTTTTGTTCTAAATCATTAGAGAAAAACTCGATGATGACATTCAGATAAAAGAGTCTCAAACTTCGCTGCCCTGTGTTTTTGCTCTAATCCTTGTTCATGAAAATAGATTTTTGTATTACCATTAACCAGCCTCAGAATAAAGTGAGCTTACTTATGGTCAGATCTAATCTAAAAGAACTATGGCAACGCTCAGCTTTTGCCTTAACCTTTTCAGTATTCTGTGATTCAGCTGCCTGATATTTATTCTTCACTCTTCTTCAGAAAATGGACTGTCCCTCAGAATATTTGGAAAAGGTCAAATTTTAGTGTTACCTGATATTTCCAAATATGTTAACATGTTGTCATACAGTTGCTACTATTTGCTAATATGTGGAAGATGCTATATATACTTAAGAACATACATACACCTAGTTTACCATGGTATATAACATGATACATATGCATATATACTCATATTTATGTATGATCAAAGACATTTTTCAAAGTTTAGTTATGATCATAGAAAAACACTTATAAATATGGATATTTATTTCATCAGTTTTCCTTTCTCATTAAAAATGTAATGATTTCAAGTTGTTTTCTAGTCTCTATATGTTACCTTCTTTTTTTTCACTGAGTTCTTTTTAGCCTCTTATTTCAGAGCATAGGCTCTAGAGCTTGAATCGCTGCTGAAAATTAGCAGCTGTGCATTCTTCACCATGTCTCTTAACTTTGCTGATCTTCATCATCCCAACTCTACAGATAAAAAGCTAATGGCATCACTTGCACAGAGTTTCTGCAAGGTTGAAGTGAATGTATACATTTTAAGCTTAATACTTGGTTCATAAATATCCAGGTAGAGTTAGCAATTATAAAGAAAGGATGTGGATCTAAAATCCCCTCTCCTACCCTGTCTTCAGTCACCCCCTCTTAACCTCATAAAACCTAATAAAAATTAGATTTCAACTCATGCTTCTGTGATCAATTGGTATGTGGTGTCTGGAACATCATGCTCAGAGAATTCCATGACTCTAGTCAGGAATAGTAGGAAAGAATGAGAGACACTTGATGAAGCTTGTATGGACTTGGGAGGCTGGCCTCATCTACATACTAGCCGTCTCTGAAAAACATGAATCATATTCAAATAATATGTGAGAGAGGCTTATTTTGAATGTAATAACGGTATCATTTTATAACAGCACCTTAAGAGGATTTAGGGTAGGCACCACATTAGAGACAGACTAACTTTTATTTAAAATCTGTTCTACTCATTGCAATGTGCTGGGCACTACTGCAGGTAGCAGTATTCAAGACAGAATACAAGTAGTCAATTTATATGCAACAGACCCAGTTAATATTGGCTGGTTCTGTGAGGTCTATTCTAATTTATTCATCGTAGATAGCCATGTAATACTTGAGAGGAAAAATTCTTCAACATCCACAAGGTAGAAAATAAAACCTAGACTAACTTGTTTGAGGTTACATTTACCTGCTGCAGCTTGGGGTTCCATCAAGTTTTTAGTGGAAGGAACAAAGCCCTGCGAGAGACTTTCGGCATTGCCCAGTCCTTGGGTAGTTCCTGGTTGATTTACAGCTCTCTCTCGGCGGGTAAGCAGCTTGAGTCATTCATTTCATACTTTTATTTACAAATCAAATTACCCTTTGGCTCAAGAAGTAGTAGTAATGAATTAATCATATGCCAGTTTTTAATGATTAATTCATGTATGGGTGTAGACTATACAGTTGCTTCACAGACATGATCTAGTTCATGACCAATTAATAGTAAGACTTCTGACCCTTGGCTTATGTCATATGTCATCGGCTCATTGGGCTTGTAGTCTCACTAATGAGGACACAACACATGGACCGTCTCAGTTTGTTGCTTCTGTCTGATGCCGTCTGCTCTGGTATCTAATTACATTTCCTTGCAAATCTGCGGTTAGGGCTGAGCCTGGTATACATTTAAGTGTTTCTCTCTTAAATCCATGACATCTGGCTGATAGTTTAGAGTCTGGGGAGTCTTTATAAAGAGGAGTAGTAGTGTGAGGAATAGCTCTATAACGTTTTGAAGGGCTGTCTGTCCCTCAGGACAATTCAGAAGTCCTGAATTATTGTTTGTGGTTGTTAAAAGCATTTAATATGTCACAGGATCAGCATATTCAAAAAGAATCTTTCTCCATGAAACAATCTGGACTGAAGTTGTGATATTATGGGGGAACAACAATTTTTACCAGCAATCCACTAATGTAACCTATTTGCAGTTGACAGTAATGAGGGAGATCCTCCTGCCCCTCCCCGCCCACCTCTTCCTCCTCCTCCTCCTCCTTGCAGGGGCCTGTAGCTCACCAGTGATTTAAAATATGTTATGAAAATTACACAAATATTAAAACCAAATGCATTGTCAGCAAATTAAAATCATGCAGCACTCAGTGTGTGTTGCCCTGTGCTTTACAAGAGGAGTATTTGACACCACTTTCACCGTGATGACTTTTCTGTTTCTCAGTGCCCAGGAGGCTTCCCCAGGTTCCATAAGTAGCAACTACAAGTGGTTCATTCACATAAAATCCACACAATATGAGGACACTGTTCTTGCACAGAAGTGTTTCTTGGTGCAGTTTGTCTTCAAGTACCCCCCTTTCAAAGGAGTCCCCAGAGAAGCCCTGGAACAAGGACATACAAGTCTTTTATGAATAAAGTGCACCCAGGCCCAGGGAAATGTGATAAAGAAGGAGGAAGCCAAACTGGGTGACACAGGCAAGTCTTGCTAAAGTGTAATACCAGCCTGGCTGCACAGGGTCTGCTGACGTTTTGCCTGTGGCTAGACTATCCCACCTGTCTTTGGCTCAGGGCTGAACCAGGGGCACAGGAGGGAAACTCCTAGGTGCTGTCAGCAAAGGTTCCCATAACCTGAGTGCAGCCACCGCCCCCCACTCCAGATGAGGCAGGTGCAGCCCTGAGGCAGAAAACCTGCTGAATCAGGGGGACATGCTGCCAGGGGCCTGCTGGCATCCAGAGAAACACCATAGCATCACTCCATACTAATGTGCCACCTTGCAATGAGCTTTGTGGCTATAGAGGACATTGGAATTCTAAAATGCTGCTCTGTTTTCCACAGAACTTTGGAAATCTGAAAAATTGTATCTGTTTCTGAGTCTGCAGAGGAGCAGGATGGGTTCTTCTGGAAAGGAGCATCTGGGTTACTTGCATACAACAGGTGACACCTGTGCTCTCCTGAAACAGGGCTGCTTGTGCAGGGGACTGTCTCCACTGAACTCATGACATGGGTTGAGAGCTATGCATATCTTCCAGACCAACACACTTCATGAGACCACAAGGCCCCTCAAATTGCCTGTATGCTATCATTTCTTTAAGAAGAGCTCTAATATGTTCCTTTGAAACGTAATTTTAATAAGAATAATAATATATTTTTCAATTATGCACATTAACTTGAGTGACTCAACCTGGCCCTCTAAAAAGCAAGATCCAGAATTGGTCATTTTAGATGAGGGTATAAGAAAAAAATCTAGAATCTTGGGACATTCAATTTAGAGACTAGAGCAGTGTCCTGATCTAGGGTATAGCAGAAATGTAATAAATAGTTGTGGGGAACATAAGAGCCCAGCGCAGACTTCATAAAATGCACCAAAGAGCACCAATGACTAATCCTTCCTTACATGGCCTAGTTTGCAACATTCCTGATCCTCCTGCCCCCTCACCCAAGACAGCATGACCCTTGGAAATCCATCACCCCAAATTTTATTTCACAAGAACTTTCAGAGCTCCCAGCATATATGAATGTGAAAAAAATTTTTACTGACTACAACTATGGTGAACATACAGATGTATTTATCATTGCAAATTTGTGTTCTCAAATTCTTCAGGTAAATACCTAGAAGTAGAACTTCTTCTCTCAAATTCCTCCCTTTAAAATTTATTTTTGAGATTTACTTAATATATAACAGTATATTAGTATCAGGTATACAGCATAATAATTTGATATTTGTATATATTGCGAAATGATCACCGCAATAAATTAACACCTATCATCACATGTAGTTACACATCTATTTTTTTTCCTATGATAACTTTTAAGATCTGCTCTCTTAGTGATACCATGGCTGAATAGTGTTAGTTTCTGAAGAACGGGAAGACTTGATTGAATTCCCTTTCCAGCTTGTTTGGCAGAAATAGCTATGCTTAGCCACAAACTAGAACCACCCGGTTTGAAGGAATCAGTGAAGGGGAACTAGCACCGGGCATGTCCAGAGCACAGACAGGACCTTGTTCCCATGATGACGTCGAGGATGGCGACCTGCACAGACAAAGTCAGTGTGGCTCAGGGAAATGCATAAAGATTTGGAGACAACCCCATGCTGCCTCCTCCCACCTCCTGTGTATGAGCTTGGATTCATATTGATTCTTTGAAAAACCATTTCCCTTAGCCGTTTAAAAATGCCTTTCGTGAGGTCACCATGAGGATTAGATAAGAACGTGTATAAGAATCACTTGGACTTTGGATCTGAACCTTGAGCATCTCTGTCAGGAACTGATGAAACCATCTTCAGACACTCATGTCCCATCTGTCTCAGCACCCAGTTCAAATTTGACACGACCACTTTGCCTGCAAAATAATGCCAGGACAAGCCTCTGAATGCATCTCTATGCCTATACAGACCAGACTGAGAGATGAGCTGACTCTGGCAAGGAGCTGAGGGGTCCAGAGTACTGGCTCAGAGACACCATGAGACACCGCCTGCTCCCTCCAAACATTGGGATGCCAAGTTTTGTCACAAAACTTATTCTGGGGTATAACTTCATCCTGGGCTTTATTTTCTGACACCTGAGGGTCATGATGGCATGGGCTTAGGTACTGGCATCCCCAATCTTGTGCCTATTCTTCAAAGTCAGCTGGGTCACCACCCCAACACTGGGTGGGCTCTAATGCTGGGTCTTAAGCACATTGCTACTTTGAAACCTCGCAGGGCTAGAACCCCAACTAGATACCTCTCTGTGAGCCCCTGTGCCCAGACTTAGATCTCCAGGAATTGCTCTCCTCTCAGAGGTATGGAGGGGAGACCCACAGGCCCAACAAGTATTGTGGTACAGCAAATAGGGACTGAGAGCCTGGAAGGTCCCGGGCACTGATCCAGTGATGCTGACCACTGGGAGGTCACCCCTCCATGAGCTCACACCCAAGCAGGGAATACAGACTAGAAATAAAACTCATAAGTAAAAGGTACAATGTGTTACAAAGTGATCTGTGCTATGAAGAAGCAAAAAGAGGTGAGGGACTTGCAATTTTAAATAGAGTGGCCAGAAAAGCCCTCCAGAGAAAAGAGCTGAAGAAGGTAAGCAGGGAGCTACTTAGATGTATGAGGAGAACAAAAACATTGAGACAGAAGCCTGTGTTTGTGTTGGAGGAAGATGGAAAAGGAGAGTGAAATTGGGCAGAGGGAGAGGAGGGCAGGTCAGAGGAGAGAAGGCCAGACAGGAGCCTCGCACTGACAGGTGGAAGGAAGAGAGGCTTGGAGGTCTGGTCTGGTAAGGCCTTGACTTTATTTTTGTATTTTTATTTTTTAAGATAGGAACAAAGACTAGCAGAGACAGGAAGAAGAAGCATTTTATGTATTTTATTTAGTTGTTCTTGGTTGTCTCCCCACCTCAGGTATGGGAACACGGGTCCTTGGGATGTATGTGGATTGTGCCCAACTGCTTCACCAGGGCACACCAAGACCTTGGCTTTTACTCTGAGGAAGCCATAAGCCAATGCAGGTTCTTGAAATCAGTGAGAGTAACACTGTTCTGCTTGTTTATCTGGGGAGTGCTTCTCTCCTTTATTTTTTTTTCTCCTTTTTTTGAAGGAAAGGTGCTTTATTTTATTTTTATTTCTGTGTTTACATTGGTTGTCTTCTGGCCCCTGTGCCTCAGATATTTAACCTAGGTCCTCGGGCCTTGGGTCTATGTCCAGTGGTCACTAAGCCACTAGGGCATGTCTCTCACCTTCTTTTCTAGAAGGGAGCTGCCTATATCACCTAATGTTGCCTCCCCACCTGAAGGCAGTGTAGGGCAGTGCTGGGTGCCCAGCCTCACTAGGCAGAGAGACTTCTTTGCACCCAATCTTTCTCCCTTGACTAACCTTTCTCCGATTTTCTCAGAACACTATTTAGCCCCTAACGTGCCAGGACACTGGCACTGCCTCAGGCCTTTCTAGTGCCCATTGAAGGAGTGATGGCTACAAGTGGCCTGTGACTAGCTGGCACATCTGTGGCCCTATTTCTACCAAGAAATGACAAGAAAGGTAGCACAGTGCTGGCCAAAGGAATTCCAGAGCAGAAGTGATTAATAGAAAATAGAAATGGGTTAATAGGGAAATGCAAATCAAAATAGCAATGAGCTATCACCTTAGACTTGTGAGACTGGCTATTACCCCCAAATCTGGAAACAACAAATGTTGGCAAGGATGCAGAGATAAGGGAACACTTTCATATTGTTGGTGGGAGTGCAAATTAGTGCCACCCTCGTAGAAAGCAATATGGCGAGTCCTCAAAATATTGGGTATGGAAATCTCCTATGATCCTGCCCTCTCACTTCCCAAAAGATACATATACATTAACTTGCAGAGATATACGTACCTCCATGTTTATTGTAGCAGTATTTATAATAACCAAGAATTGGAAATTACGTAAGTACCTATCATTGGATGAACGAAGATGTGGTACATATATATAATATACACATATACACAATACACAGTATAATACACAGTCCTTAGAAGAGATGAAACTGTCATTAGAATTGACATGGATGGCACTGGAGGGGATTATGCTAAGTGAAATAAGTTCCAGGTGATCTCACTCATAGTTGGAACGTGGGGTCACAAAGCAAAGGTACGGACTAAATAAAACAAACCCTTGGCAATAGAACTGAGGTCACCAGTAGGGAACTAGGCAGGGGCCGGGGTTCATGTGGTGATGGGGACTGATGGACAATGGTAAAGACTCTTGGTAATTAGTGAAAGGCAGGGTTCTTGACATATACTTGAGGAATATGGGATCAGCATATATATATATTATTTTGTAAAGCAAAATTACCTCAATAAATATTACATTTTTTTAAAAAGGGAAAAAAAAATCTCATCTTTTTTCTTCTTAGCATCAGCTGACATGGGTCAGTCTTTCTGGGAAAATTGAGTGTTCTTGGTAATGTTTAGCCAGCCCTGCCTTGGGCATGCTCCTGAGTCACCCTTCAGGGCCAGGTGGTGGCAGAGAAGGGATGAGCCTGAGTGCAGCTGGTCGGTCCTCTCTGAGCGGCATATGTGCCAGTTTGTGGAGCAGCCTGCTGGTGACCCAGAGCACTCTGACACGGGTCGCCTGGATGGCTTTAATGAGGTCACAAGTAGGTTCTAATAACCCAGCTCATAGCTGTGGCATGGAGATGGGGCCCTGAAGACTGAGAGTGCGTTACGGAATTGCTTGTGAAAGTGTCACACAGTGTTCCATCATATTCTCTTTCATTCACCAGTCTGAGGCCTGCCTCAGAGCTGACAGACTGAGCAGGACTGGGCTTTACAAGTAAATGTCTTCAAATAGAAAATGAAGCACATCTAAAATAAAGATTTTAAATAGCATCTTTGTTATGTAAATTTTATCAGTAAAAATTTACACTTCTTGCAGAAGATTTAGTAATATTAATCATCAATAGCTGTCATCTATTAAACACAAAGAAATGCCATTATCTGCGCTAAGCCTCTACCTGTGTGCGCTCTTATAGTCTTCATGACAACCCTCTAAAGGAGATATTGTTTTGCCGGAGATAAGAACATTCAGCCTCAGTTTGATCATACAGCTCTCCGGAAGCCATGCAGCTAATATGTGGTAGAATCAGGAAACAGATGCAGATGTCTGAAAGCTACATTAAAGCAGTAGCTCAGACTTTACAGTTGAAATGTCCTTAATTCACAGGCATTGTGGGTGATTTGCACTATTTGTACTATTCAATGGTCTGATACAGGGGCTCTTAGAGTGTTCCACAGAGGAAGAAGAGACTGTCAGTGTCCACTTCATCTCCCACCCCCACTTACTCTCCTAGCCCATGGGTTGCCTGGGGTAATGTGGTGGCAGAGGGAGCTCCCACTTTCCACTGCCATTTCTACAGTTAAAAGAATCCAAAATACTGGTGCCCTCGTGGTGTAGTGGTTTGGTCTACCGCCTCCCGCTGGGCATAGTCCACATGTATCTCAGGATCTGGCTCCTGTCCTGGATTGGGCGAGTGGGGCATGGCCAAGATGAATAATTAAATAAAATGAATGAAAGTGCTTCTTCCTCTTTCCTCCTGCTTGCCTGCTCACTTTCATTCTTGCCTGCATCTTTCCTTTCAAACAGCAACCAGTTACTGATGTTGGTTGGTTCCAATGTTTCCAAACCTTGTATGAAGTTAACATACAAAGTAACTTCTGTCCACATGAGAGTTTTGCTGCTGGTCTAATCTGAATCATCTTCCATTCCCTGATGAGATGGGTTAAAGCCCACCCCAGCCCCTTTCAGGAACTGGGAACCAAATCTCTACAATTGGTCACACACATACACAGAAAGTCCTAATAAGAGTATTGGATCAGTCTGGTTTAATTCTCCTTGCAGAGCGTTTCAGTCAATATTTTATAAAGATGACTATAAGGTTTGTTAAAAATGGCTGTCCTGGATGGACCTAGAGAGAATTATGCTTAGAGAGAAAAGTCAGAAGGGAAAAGAAACACTGCAGGATTTCACTCATTTGTGGTACTAAAGAAACAAAACAGACAAATGAGACAAAGAATAATAGACATTTAGTCTATAAAATCAAATGAGGGAAGGGGTGGGTGGGGCAAATTAGGTATAAGGGGCCAATTATATGGTGAAGAATGGAATTGGACTTATGGTGAACTTAGTTTATATACATGATTGGTGTGTAATAATATACACCTTAAACCTATTATAAAAATGTAGTGATACAATTTTCCTTCAATAAAATTTATTGAAAAAAGAATTGCTGTGCTTCTCTCGTTATTTTAATATACTTGGATCCTATCTGGCTCTTAAAGTTGATTATCTGATACCAAGCTTAAGAAAAAAATAGGTGAGTTGTCCTCTCAGAGAATATTTGTTTAATGTGTACTGTCTTCCTATGAATTCACAGCATGTGATGTCTTAATACCTGTGCTTATTTTTACCCTCACAGCAATTCCTATATTAAGAGTTAGAGAAAACAAGTGGTGATCATTATTCTTGCTGGAGACCAGGATTCTAATTCCAGTGTTTTCAACGCCAAGACTGGTAGTTTACGCATTCAATCATAACTGTCAATTAAGAGACTATCTCCATGAGGCAGAGCGTCGAAGTAAACATCAGGCTCAGGTCAAGTTGCTCCAGTCTATGAGCAATGACGCTAGGTAAAGAACAAATTGTCTTTCAATTTACCAGGCAAACGTAGCAGGAAAATACACCTTGACACAAGTCAGCCACCAGAGGGTGCCGCTGCCCCTCTCTGAACCTGTGACAATCTCCCCCAGGATGTTGTAACCTAACTAAAGGAAGAGGTCCACGGAAGAGGTCCCCAGACTTCTGAGGACAGAATGCTCGTGCTTCTACTTTCCTTGAATTCAGGAGATCAATAACAACATTTTTCTTTAAGCAAAGAGGGATCTAGCTTTATGGAAAGAGTTAACTTGGTATCTTTAAAACTGTTGTCAAAGGAGTTTTAAAAACTCACTAAAAATATTTTTAAATGACTAAATGAGATCCAGGAGGTAAAACTCACATCGTCCTTTCTGGAATAGCTTTAATTTCCTCTTTTAGGCAGAGAGGATTAGTCTGTAAACATTAGTTTTGCTCCATCTGTGGGGACACTCAATGTAAACTTGATATGATTGGTCTCTAATCCACTCTCCACACCCTGCAGCTGCCACCACCAACTCTAAATTCTCACTCAACCACCTTGCTGGACATGAAGTAAAACAGGGGACAGTACAGGAGCTTCTGTCCACTTAGGAACCACCGGTTGAATGAATGAACCAAAGAAAGAAGTCCTGCCATCGTCCTGCGCTGACCACTTCTGTGTATCAGTGTGTTGATGATCAAGACAGGTGATCTTGAGGCTGTCCTTTTCATGTCGGTGGTTACAGACACAGCCTTATTCTCGTGAAGATGCTTTGTAAATACCCGATGGATTGGGTAAGTAGGAGCTGGATTTAATTAGGGTAATAGATGAAACAGAGTCATGGAAATTTGAAATTGGAATAGTTTAAGGGAGAGATGTTAATGACAGATCTTGTGTGTGTTATCACCTTACATCAGTAGTATTGACAGTCCCTGATCTTTATTAATTTGGAAATAGTTAGGCCTAGGGGCCTTCTTGCAAAGATGTAATGAGAGCCTGGGAGAGGCAGGAGGAGCACAGCAAAGATGCCCTAATGAGTTTTCCACACTGAGGTTGACTGACTTGAGAAAGAAAGAACAGCTTGTGCTACTGGGGCAGCATGAGCCCTGTCATCTGTGATAGCCGTGGGTTACGTATCTATCCTTCTGTCTGATGAGGATGAGGAGCAGCTGGTGACTGGTACAAACCTAGATTGGCTCGTTCGAGCTGTGAGCTCTGGAGCTAGAGCCTCAGTTTTCGATCTGAGCTGTGAAGGATGCAGTGTGTGGCTAATGCTTGCAAGCCTGCACAAATTTAACTGGGGTGAACAGATTTCTGGCTACAGGTGAGAAAATGAAACTTAATGATTCTAAGAACTCAGTCCTTAATTTTCTCCTGAGAAGCAAAAGAAGGTAGATTTTACATCTCTCTTTCCCAATCTACTCCCATAATTCAATAAAGTCTAACTAACGTCAACTGAGCTCTTATTAAATACCTGGCGCTGTGCTAGTCACGGAGACAATTAGATAAAAATAGCAGCTGACCTGGGCTTCCAGGGTTCATTTAACATAAAAGGCAGATGAGAAACCAAATAGACTGGTCATTGTTATGGTAGATATGTGCACAAAAGTTACAAGGCACAAGGTGCACAAAAGATAAAGGAGCGATTGACTATTGTATAGAATGAGAATGGTGGGCTGCTTCTCAGTTCTTAGAAAGGAGCACACCATGTAAGGGAATGCAGATGACTTTCCAGCAGTTAATCTGAACCTTCCCACCTAGAAACTAATTAGGAAATCGCAGAGAGGTGGACAGGCTGTCTCATATGCGTAGGGACAGAGTTCTTCCCACACTACCCACCCATAAATCTCTCTGCATTAGCTGTTCCCTTGTGGGCGCTACTCAGCCCTGCCCAGGGAGGGTCCATTAGGGTCTGTGTGCCCAACTTCCTTTCATTATCTCTTTTTCCTCTCACAAAGTTGTCTGTGATCTTTATTTTATTTCCTTTGAGCATTAAACATTTTTAAATCCCAGAAAGTATATTCAGCTCCAGTGTTCTTGTCTATTGCAGACCAAAATTGCTGACAATTCTCGGAAGAAAAGGGCATTGTCAAAGTTCTGTGTACTGAAGCCACAGGGGCAGGCAGATAGTTGTATATTTAAATAGGCAAAGCCACAGGGTTTCCTGTCATCTTTTAGTTGTGCTAACCATGCTCATTAATTCCCTTCTCATTCTTATACTCACCCCTCCCCACCCTCACTTTACAGGTCATCTCCCTTCTCGCCTGCCTGTTAGAACTCAATAAATAAGGCCCTCCCCTATACCATCACACTTCTCCAGAAAAAAATGAGACAAAGGGGAAAGAGGAAAGCTGGGGTGTCCTATTGCTATAGGAATAATGACAGAGTCCAGTTTGGGGCCCTGCTGCACATGAGTGATGTACGGACAGAAGACAAGTTTATGTGTGGAAAAATCTCCTCGTCTTGGAATAATCAATGTTCTCAGATTGCTAATGGGAGAAAATGAGTAATGCATGCACAAATATAAGTGTAAATGTTAAAATAAATCATTGGTGTTATACGAAGAAAACACAAGGAGAATTTTTAAGAAAATGCATGTAATGCCGGAATATTCCACTGTGTGACAGTAATTCCTCACATGGGGAGGCCCTTCCTCCTGAGCTGGCAGCGGGAAATTTAAACATTGGATTATGGCCAGCTGTCAGTCTTGCACCTCTAAGAAACTCAGCAGAGCTGTTCAAACTCCCCGATCCCTAGAGCTCTAGGATCTGCTGTATCAGCCAAGGACTTACATCTTTTGCAATTGATGCAGGCTGTCTTTGCTGCTTGGGTCCATCATTCTCATGAGGAAACTGAGTCCTTAACTCCAGAGAGGAATTGCCAAGATGTTGACGCCAAAGCAACCAGGTTCTGTGTTGACCACACACACCAGGGAAACTCTGATGTACCCTGGGGCTTCCTAAACATTAGGCGTCCACATGCAATGGTTCAAATACAACTTAGGAGGCCTTTAAAAGATGGCCTGGACTCATAGCAGTTTTGGTGTGTCACACAAACAGGGACAGTTTATGCAGCAAAAGTCTGAAAGTTTTCATTTTGCCAAAAGAGGTATTCAGGGACATAATCAAATGTCCTTCATCACCAATTGAATTAAAACTGTGACCTGCTTTTCGCAGCCACCATGAGTTTTGTTTTCTGATGGGACCCAACTGAAGCTGAGGGAAAAGGAACTAAAATAATTAACTACACATCTCACAGTCTGGATCTGGTAACAGTTGAAGAGAAAAAGGTCTAGAGTTTAACATTTGTATGTGACTAAAGAGGCATTGGGACTTTAAAATCAAATTGTGCTCCTGCCTCAGACTTCAGAAAGAGGACTCAGGGGTAGCCTGATTTGCTGAGAGCCCTTGTTAGATGGGGACAGAACCCTCACATCCCTTTCACCTCTCAGTCTTGAGTTTTGCAGGGAGGCAGCAGTGTGGAAAGTTAGCCTAAAGAAATCAGGATCCTGAGTTTTGTGATAAGAAGGCTGTTACCGAAGCTATTTCCCTCTTGAAGTTTCACAATGCTCTTTGTTATCTTAAAGATCTGAGATATCCTGAAGTCAAAATGTCTTTGTCTTTTTTTTTTTCTTAGATACTTTTTAGTGCAACATTTTCAGAATACATTTGACCATTGTTAAAAGATAAACTGAAGTACATTGAATTTTTTAAGAATTTATTTATACAAAAAATTGATTTGAATTGGGCAGGTAGAGCCAAAAGGAAGTGGTTAGAACCTGGGAGAACTTTATAGGTAGAGAGGAGTTCCGGAAAAAAAACAGAGAAATTATTGATCTACTCTAACTTAAAGGTTCATTGGCTGTTTGTGACAGGTTGTTCTCAGGTTTTGATTTCAAAACCCTGAGCTGTACAGATTTAGACGGTGGTTTGCACACCTAGGCTTATGGAGGCTCGCAATCAACCTCAGCCTACTGCTTTCTTGGTTTAATTAATTTGATACTATGGAACTGCTTTTTGTTTTGTTTTTGTTTTTGCAGAACCATGATTAACGTTTCAAGGAATCTGTTTCCCAGTACGAATTTTGGGAAAGGCATACAAAAGGAAATGAATCTCACACAGCATACACTGTGGTAAACAGCTACTCCTGGGCGAGCAGGGTGCTGAAGACGTTCGTCCAAGTCACATGGTAGGGGTCTCAGGGACACTGAGGAAGGCACCCACACTGGCTGGAAGATACCTTGCTTACAAGTGAGGATGTGCTCACAGAAAGTGACTGCCAATTTCAGCTCACATGGAAGGTGACTGACATAGCAGAGATGCTCACCTCTAGAGATTTCTAACCAACCCCAAGGAGGTTCTTACTGTGAGACACAAAAATCTTGGGCGGGATGGACCCTGAAACCTTGTCAGAAACCCAGGATGATTCATCTAGGGGGTGCTATTTGTTGGAACAGGCTTTGTGGGCCCCTAATGGGCCCACCTACCACACTGCTGAGAATGGGAAGTGGGGAGTGAGGGACCACCCATGACTAAAGATTGTTGAGTTTTTGTTTTGATGATCCCATTAAAGTTGATTTGGAAGGGAGCCCCAATAAAATGAGAACTCTCTGACCTGAAGACCAGATTGGAGCTCATATTCTTCGATCTCTGCTGTAGTCAGAGTTAAAAATTTATAACACCACTGTGCAGAGGAGTAGCCTTGGCAAGTAGAATTATTAGTGTGAGCGTATAGGGGTAGACTGGGAACAAACAACTCATTACTAAATGTTATTGACCAGAGATTTGGGGGGAAATCCGGGGAAAAAATTCAAGAAAAAAAAAAAGTCTCTATGGAGTTTCTTACACTTTGAGGTTTTTTTCTTCATAGATTAATACCAAAAGGCTTTCCTGTGTGTGTCTGGCCCCTCCTAAAAAACTTGAGATGGGATTAGATGTACAAGAGAATTGTTGGGGGTAATGTCTACAGCATAAAGGGAAGAAAATAGGATGGGTGGGCAGAAAGACCCCTGTGAGAAATGGGGAGAAAGGATCCTTGGGAGGCTTGACCTGCAGCAAACAGCAGGGCATCTGAGAAAGGTCCTGGCCAGGCCGATGAGCAGGCCAAGAGGCTTGAGGAAAGAGTTCAGTTGCTCACAGAAATGGACGTGTAGTTTAGCCCTGCTATGCTCAGTCATTGTCTGTGGCTGGTTCAATTTGATTACTTGATGGCTTTAATAGAACCCCACTCAAAATGGGAATTTGGGGGTGTATGGTCACCTGGCATCCCATGGTCAAGTGTTCCATGTTGGAAGCTGGTTCACAAACACTATGTAATTCTCTACTATAGAAGCCGTAGGCTTATGCCAGAATTCCAAGGGCTTGACTTGTGATTTTCCTACTGGGTCACAAACCCCACACTGACTCTGTTCCCACCACTGGTTAGATTTCAGGGCCCAGGGAGTCAGCAGGATTATGTTGTCCAAACGAGCAGAGGTGCTTGTTCTGTAGCCTGGACTTCAGTCTCTCTCAAAGCCAGTAGCCTTCTGTGTCACCTGGGTGAAGTCGGCACTCCTGAAGAAGGAATGTTACCTCTAGGTCCCAAAAGGCCCAAGAGGCATTGTGCTTCTTTCGTTGTCATAGGAGATGGAAGATACAGTAATTTGTCTTGTTCTTTGAAAGGATTATCCCCATATGCTCCTGACCATTGGATTCCTAAAAATTGTCACAGAAATGACAGGAGACTGAATCTTCATAGGGTTTATCTCGCACCTTCTGGAGAACATGTGTCTCTACCATACTAGACTTGTTTCTTTCCCTGTATGATCAGTTCATTGTCATTGATGTGATATGTCAGAGCGATGTTCAATGGAATATCCAAGTGGTCCAGATTTCTCTGTATTGTCTTATGACAGTTTGGCGGAGTTCACATACTATGAAGGGAACATTTAAGTATCACTGTTCCTCCCATGTAAATATAAATGGCTTCTGATGATTTTTTTCCAGTTGGAGTAGAAAAAAAAAAACACTACTCATGTGATTAATAGCTGCATACTGTGCACCCAGGCTCCTATAAATCTGCCCTAGTGATGGTGGCAATCCAACGCAATAGCTGGTCTACTTGGGAGTTTGCAGAAGTCTGCAGTCTAGCTCAGGATTCATCCTGTTTGTCTAAGGCCAATGAGGCCAGACAGGAGAGCAGATAGATAAAATAGGGTCACCACCTCTATATGTTTTGGGTACTTACTGGAGGCAGCATCTTGCCCAGAATGAGATATATCAAGAAGTCCCAGTGCTTGTGAACTGCCAGCTTGTACCAGAGACTGCCTGGGCCCCATATTCCATGCAGGAAGGCACTCGCATTGGCCCCGGGACAAGGAATAAGTCAGTTTCAAATTGTCATCTAACTGCCTTTCTCTAGGACCACTCCTGGAACCACTTATGTTAGTCATTTTCTGTGAGAAGCAGATGTTGTGATGGGACTAGATTGACCAGGGTAGGCATCCATCAAGAATTAAGGAGAAGACATCAGAGAAGGCAGGAATTGATGCTAGCTCCTGATGAAAGTCTTAAACCTGCGAAGATAAGGAGAAAATTAGGGGACTGAATAGTAACAGTCTCAACTGAACAGTTCTGAGAAAATATCGGTCAATCAGAAGTTCTCAAGAAAAGTCACTTATTGGAGTCCTGTGTTTTGCAGAATAGTTCTGTATCAGTGGCCCGACTGGAGGAACCCATGGGAAGCACAGTCCCAGCAGGATGCCCAGAAGGGCAGCAATTGAGCCCAGTCCCCAGTGTTAACTCCTTGAAGCAGGAGCGCTGAATGGAGCATCTCCACAGCATTACATTCTCCTACAGACTGAGCAGCCATCCTGAAAACCCATCTGACATAAAAGTGGCATTCATACCTTGAAGAGGCCTGTTCTGCAGAAAACAAATTTTTCCCAAAACTAACCCTCTACCAACTACTATCAACTACGCTTCAAATGAAAGATGAGACAGAGCCAAGAAATGGAGGGGACACAGAGGATAAAGGAGAAAAAGGAGGAAACCAACATTAAAGGTAGACTCAAGCCTCTACTCTGTCAAAAGGAAAATCTAAAATAAAGTAGAAGCCAACAAATGAAGAAAAATAACAACCACCACACAATTTAAGAATATGAGGGAAGGTTGTTTCTCCGCAAAACTAAGTCCTGGACCCAAAGAGAAAGGGAAATTCTCAAAAGGCTGTCCTTGCCCCACGCTTCTTCCTCAGTAGCAGCTGCTGATTGGCTAGTAGTGCCACGTGTCACATGACCTTTGCAATAACCTACCTCCCCTTCAATAATGCGTCCAACATTGAAGTCTCTTCTCCCATAACCTGCAACAGAATGATTTCCTGGAAATGTAATGTGGCAGAAAGTTAAATATGTAAATATATTAATTGTGTCTTAATTCTCACCTCTAAGTGTATCACAAAAGAAAGAGAGTGCTTTTCTTCTCCTGTTCCCAAGAGGGTATGCAGAATTTTATGTTTGGTTAAATCTGGGCTTCCCTTCAAACCCAGAGAAAGAACATCAGCTTGCATTCTCAAAACCATGGAAAAGAGAAAGAAATGCAGTTAAACTGCCCATGAAAAAAATGAAAAAAAAAAAAAAAAGTCGCTGGCATATAACTTCAGGTAAAAGAAGAGAAAGAGTTGAATCAGACAGGTGTTGAAACCACAAAATAAGACAGAAGTGGGGGACAGGTCCCTTCTGTGGCCCAGGCTGCTCTCAGAAGGCTGGACTTCTTTGAAAGAATTTTTATGCCTTGTCTAGTTAAACGGGAAGGTGTGGGATTTCAGAGAGACGATGTAGAGGAAGCGACAGAAAAAATAAGACCTACAGGTTGAATCGAATTACTCAGGTGACTTGCAGAAGGAGTCAGAGGTAGAACCCCAGTGGGACTTCTGCTTAAGCAGCTGTCTTGCTGCCTGTTTTTTCCCCCAAATAGAACAGAGTGAAATGGAGGAAGAAGACAAAGAGGCTGTGGGGCAGTGTCTGCATCCCTTCCATTTTACCTGGCAAGCTTTCTATATTCCCCGTCCTTTTTTCAGAAGCCTATCCAGAAAGGTTGGCTGCTGAGCAGTGAGAAGCTGCTGAGTGGTTAGTGAGGACTGAAGGGAGTGGAAGCTCTCACGGGGGAGCTGGGGCTCCCATATCAGGGAACAATGTATTGTCCATCCCTCTCCATTCAGTGGAATCCTCCAAAGAATGCACACAACCTCCTTCCAACAGCCCCCCACAACCCTGCCACACCCCCATATGGAACCCAGCATCCAAATGCTGGCAGCACTGAGCCCCAAGCCAGTGTTTGCCAGGGAAGCAGTGACAGTCTTCAGAGAGAAGGCAGGAGCCACCAGCAATTCAGGGAAGAACAAATGCTGCCTGGGAATTAGAACTTTGAAAAGAGAGAAAAAGGAGTGTCCTGGAGGTAGAGAAGAGGCTTCCCTCCCTACTCCACCAGTTTAATAGAGGAACAAAGGTGGTTAGATTAATCCCTGATAGGAGACAGACACTTCAAACCCGGTAGATGTTTAATAACCAAAATGCCCTGGGTTTAAGGAATCTGTCCAAAATGTCATGAAGGCCCCGCTTGTGGGCACAGAAGGGAGAGCAGTGTTCACCACTGGCAGTGACTTGAGAATTAAAACCATTTCAAGATTATACACCACCAAATTGAGACACCACAAGAAGCTAATTCTAAGAATTTGGAGTTTCCTCAGGATGAGGAGACACTGAATTCCTGTAACAAAGAGGGTGTTCTGATGGAGTTCACATTTAGAGAATTCACTCAGCACAATATGGAGAATGGCTGGATGCAGGCATTGTGTGTGCACCTGTGGCTGGAGAAGAGGGGTTTAAAACCCAGACAGAAGGAGACAGGCCAGGTAGGAGATGGAGTGGTGTCAGTGGCACTAGCGACAAATAGATGAATTTTGAAGTGCAATTGAATTAAAAGGACTTTGAAATAAACTGGAGATTGAGGGACAGATCAGAATAACTTCCTTATTTCCATCCTGAGTTGCTGAATTGAGGAACCTGGGAAAGAGCACGTTTGAGGATCAGATAATGATTTTAGTTGTAAATATGCTGATCTGAGGGATTTGTGGAAAAGGCAAATGCAGGATAATGTTCAGAAAGCCGCTGTATAGACTGACCCTCAGGTCAGCAGTCGATATGTACTTGTTAAAACAATGGAGCTGGATAAGTATAACCAGGAAAGGGAAGAGGAACCTGGACAGAACTAATGAACACAGCTGCCGAAGTGGGTGTGGGGGGCAGTGCAATGGAGGCTGAAAAGGAAACTAACAAGAAATGTGAGAGTCAGGAGACTTATCAGGGAACATACTCTTCCCAAGAGAGAGATAATTACAAGAAGGGAAAAGAAGAGTCAGCACTTTCAGTGTATGATGGTGAAACATCTGAATGTAAAAGAGACTTTGGATGTAGCAAAAAGAAAATGACTGCTGAACTTCAAAGTGATAGTTTCAGTGCACTTGTTGAAACTGGGGCCAGTTCAGAGGTCTGAAGAGTGACTGGAAGGTGAAGAGAAGTGATAACAGGTGTGGAAAACCTCACTATTGTACTAGATGGCTATTATTTTGGAGAGCGTTTATGATTCCTAAGAGAGGAAACCTGTACACACGTGTAGATGCCATTGAGTCACAAGTTAGAAGAGATGAGAGGTCAGGAAAATTGCCTGTGGGAACAAGAGGGCAAGAGGCTGGGCGGGAGTAAAGGTGGTGATTATCCTGGGGAAGGAAGGTGATGCCTCTTTATTTAATGGGCAAGAATGAGGGAAGATAACAGGTGAGGATTCCGTAACTGTGTGAGTTTGGGAGGGAGATATTTAAGGAGTTACATTCTGGTGCCCATAATTTTCTCCTTAAAGTTGGAGACAAGGAAAATTCTCATCCCTGAGTCTGTGTCTCCTATCCTTTGATCATTATTTCCATCTTTCTCCTTTTACCAGTAATTATACTGAATCTCTTATGATTTTGTCAGGATTTTTCAAAAACAATGTCCTTTTTTAATTTCACCCTAAGGTGACATAATTTATCTTCAAAACCAGGACACTTTGGTGAGTTAAACACTTATTAAGCCAGGCAGCAGATTTTGGACAGTAACTGTCTAGTTAAATTGGGAGATAGGGATCCATCCACCCTATATACTAACTGTTTTTTAAAGAACTTCCTAAACCTCCCGGCCTAACTAAATGGTAGCCATCCACTGAGGATACGATTTCCTCTGAAGTCATTTTTCATGAAGGCTGCTTATTATCTTCCATGAAGGCTGCTTCTTTTCTTACATTTTATGTGTGAGAAGGATAGAGGTATAGTCAGCTTCCTCCTAATTCAATGATGTTTTTATGATATAATTCCATCAGTGTTGGAGACTCACACATCTGGTTATAGTAGCATCTCATCATCTGGTCTAACACTAACCACTCCCCTGGTAATACATAAGAATTTGGTCTCTTGTGAAATTGTTCCACTCAGAAATACAAAGCTTTGACTCTTCCTCTGAGACATCAGTCATTTCACAATCCTCTCTTGACCTTATAATGGCTACAGCACCTTTTCATCTCCTTGACTAAAGTCCTTTAACAGAATAGATCGTCTTTTCATCAGACTGTTGGTTAAATATCCATGAAATATTCTATAAAAACTGACCAAAATTAATTCACAAAAAACTCAATAAATGCATCAAATTAGAAATTATATCACCCAAATGCAACAAGCTTAGAACAATAATTCCAAATAAGTTAGAAACAAAAATTCCCATCGATTCCATTTAAAAGCTCCCTTAAATAATTGTTTCAAAGGAAAAAAAAATTAGATCCTCTAAAAGTTATTAATAATGAATATGCTATATAAAAATCTATATAAATTTTATATACTATATATCAAATTATGACTAACTCAATGATCAGAAAATTCATTGCTTTAAAAATGGAATTTTTACATAATTTTAGTCTCATTAAGTATTCAACTAACAAAGGCAGAAAGAACAACAAAATGAATTTATGCAATAAGAAAAGAGAAGTAATGACAGCATCTTAAAAGTTAAGAAATTAGGAAAGAGAAAAACAATAGATTGCTAATACATGCATGATGATGTACTTTAAAGATACGCACAATAAAATGGGTAAGACACTAACTAACCTAATAAAAAAAGAGAAAAAAAATGGTACAAAGACAACTGAATACTAAAAGAAAAAAGTGAATTCTATCAGAAATTATTAAGAGTACTTGACAAATTTTGCAAACAGTTTTGAATAAGCAAATGAGATGAATTAATTCTTAAGGAAAAATAAACTCTCTCCCTCATATTAGGTTTTTATTTCCTGCAAGGTCATTGATCTGTTCACATTTTCTAAAAGTAAATTCCTCATAAAAAGCCTACTTAACCATCAAGAGGTTTTAAGTAGAGGAGGGAAATTATTAGAATTGCATTATAATCCATCAGTCCCACCCTCTGTCCAGGTCATTCCTTATTCTGTAGCAGGCTGGAATGTTGGGAGACACTTAAGAAACAATTGCAAGACACCAAAGAAGGGTGTTAGTGACTTTGACTAGAGTAGTGACAGTGAAGTTAAAAAGATGTGCACAAGCTCAAATAAATATTGAGCAGGAAACAACGTGACTGGTGATTATGTAGATGAAAGGCAGGGATGAGGATTGTGCAAGGCAAACTGATGATATCCATTCCTTCATTTGTCTCAGACCTTAATTGTCTCCACAGCTCTGGTTCCCAACATAACATCTGTCACATAATAGCTTATCTATGAACTGTTTATTGGTCCACTCAACACATATTTATTCTCAAATAACACTGAAGAAATGTTGATTTATGTTTTGGCTTTTACTATGTAGACAATAAAGGTTGTAAAAAATTATCCAGATGTGAAAATTGTGAAGGAAATGAAGATATTTGAATAAACACACCAGGATTCTTGATTTTTATTATGAAGAACTGTGGTGAATCCACTACCAGAATTTAAAGAATGTATATGGTGTGTGATGTTAGGGTGGTCATTTTCCACAGAAAAAGACTTTGAACTCAGACTTATGACTTGATTCATAGAGACAGCAGAGAAGAACATCTTTTAGTTTTTCCATGCTCGATAAAAAGCATAAGACCATATGAATGAATTTGCAATGAATTTTGGAATTTTAAAAGCATATTAGAAAGTACATGTCTAGTCATATTAAAAATCCGTACACTGAGATTCAACCATCATACAGTAAATCTATAGTTGTAATCAAAATTCCTTAATACCCCATTTTTTAAAAATTTTCATAATTAAAAGCCTTCTCCCTAGACAGGATTCCTTGACCTTCCAAGTAAGACATTTATCACAGCACTTATACATCACATAAAAATGACTGGATTTTTAGTCAGCCTCCCTTCATTTGATTTTGAACTTACTAAGGACAGCAACCATGTATTATTTACTTTTATGTCCTTATGGATAGTATTTGGCATACAGACAATATTTAATAAATTTCGAATAAATAGAACTCTGTGTTCATTGCTTCTCCACCAAAAAAAAAAAAAAACACAAAAAAAAGCTTTGGATTGTCAGAAGAATGGATGAATTGAGAGAGATACACAGTTTTAAATGCTTCTGTTCTTTTTACCATGAGCTACTGCCAATTTAAGACTTACTCTTTCATGATTTAGCTACCCAATTTCTTTTTGTCCAGAGTTTCTCAGCCTCAGCACTGTAAACATCATGGGCTTGGATTATTCTTTCTTGGGAATGGGGCAGGAGGCTTCCGTCTGTATTATAGGTTGCTTTACAACATCCTTGGCCTCCACCCACTAGACAATCAAAAATGTCTCCAGGCATTGTCAGATGTTCCCTGTGAGATAAAATCATCCCAGGTTGAGAACTGCGTATGTCTACCCGAGATTTTATGGTACAGAGGCATAAGGAAAAGAAAACAAAGCAAAACTAAGGCAAACCCTTGTCTAAGACAGGTCACCTGGCATCTACAAGATCACATGTGTCAAAGGTGAGTCAGTCCTTGGTTGGGTTGCAGCAGGAAGAAAGCCTACTCTAAAGACGTAGGTTGAGAATTACGTGTAATATGTGTGAGGGTGCTTGGTAGAGTTCTGAGCATGTGCAGGTCTTGGGAAGTACTTGTTGAGTCTTGCAGGGATCAAAGAAAAAGTTTTCCCATTTCACAGGCTGCACAAATGAGCAAATTAACATTAAACATGATTAATAAGTAGAAGCTCAAAATTTTTAACATGCACATGGAGAATTTACATGGCAGTAAATTCTGAGGTAACTGGGGGCAAACCCACATTTGTATCCTGAGCTGAGGTCTGGAAAGGGGATTGGGATGTCAGGGAAGAGAGAAGAATGGGTCACCACATGGCAAGGAGGAATGACTTGTCCTTATTTTGAAAGTAAAGATAGCTCCCCTTTCTACATTCTTCTAGAAAATAAGAACGAAAGGCCATTTTTGGATTGGAAGGATGGAGGCCCAGGATGTGGCAGATGACTTCCTTGATTAAGGGATGTTCTAAAGGTTTAAAAGAATTGGAGTTTCTCCTTTGCCCCTGGAGCTATTCTTCACTGTCCTTGGCTGGTCTTGTCAGAATGGGACAGCCACAAGTAAGCAGTTCTAAGAGACTCTGGGTGTTCTGTTTCAGTCCTCTCAATCTGAATGCTGAGGTGGGATGGCTTTGAAAAGAGGTATCATTTAGCAAAAACTCACCGGAAGTACAAGATTCTGTGTTAGCCATCATTGCCCCTCTACATAAGTGGTGGTTTTCATGTAACAGTGTTTCTAGTTTCCATCCTCTGAAACTTTTTTCAGATGTCCCACTCCAGTTGCTATAGTGGTATTTCATGCAGCACATCTCAGCTTGTCTAGCTGTGCCGAGGTGAACCTTCCGCAAGCAGTGAGACAGAGATACCTATTAATGATGCACACATTTCATTAGAGCTCACAATCACCTACAATATTCAGCATGTGAATAATGTGTTTTTAAGTTGTTTCTTAGAAATAAAGTAACAGCATCAGCATGCCTTCATCTTTAAAAGTGTTCAAAGGAAGAATTATATCATTACAGAACCCTTATAATGCAGAATGTAAGATGAAATGTGATGTTTGTCATGGCTGGAATCCTCTCACTTTGTTGTTTTGTTTTACCGTGCATAGCAAATACCCTTAATTATTTTAATAGAATTATTCACTTTGGTCAAATTTAACTTAGACATGCATTAAAATTTATTTATTTTTTATATACGGAGTCTTACTATCAGCAAAGTCAACATTTGACAAAAGTCAATGCATAACCTAAATATATTACATCTTCTAGAATGCTTTAACCATCTTTATTTTTGGTTTTGACATAAAAATAGAATTAAGGAGAGAAATTAAGCCTAATTTTACACATTCTTGTTGACTAGTCATTGAAGGCAATACCAAATTATTAATCAAAGGAACACTGTCCTTTAATTTCATCTTTCAGAATATCTCTGTCTCACATGCAAATGCTTACATTAATAAAACTTTAAACCAAGAGAAGCTTTTAAAAAATGGACATGCATGCAATACCACATTTTCTAGAAATCTGAATGCAAAACAATTTCCTGAACTGGGTATATAGCTTAAGTGGCAGATTCTGCCCTATTTCCTGGCCCTGGCCCCGGCCTGAACATGAAAGGTCAGGCTGTCCTGGAAAACAGGTCTCCATGGCCTTGGGTATATTTTCATTTTGCTGTGGGAGAAAGAAAGAATAAAGAACCGCTCTCTCTGCCTTTCATTCGCACGGGGCAGCTCATCTCTTGGCAAGCCTGATGCATTCTCCTGGTTTTGGAAGAAGCCCACATAGAGTCCTGGAAGTCTTATCATCCTCGGACGGCTCTGTGCATCTGAGAAGCATTCGAGATCAGATCTCAGATGGGAGCTCTACTTAGGCTGAAAGGCAGCTGCCCACTCCTGCACAAGCATCTTTGAGTGCTCGAGTCTTGACTCTCTACCATGACCCAGTCCCCCTCCTTTACCTTGATGGAAGTGCCTTAACAACATCTCTTATTCCTTCCTTGGGGATGTCTCAGGATTTTCCACAAGGCCTTGCTCTTCCCAGTCCTTCCAGTGTTCCAGACACTTTCCAAATGGTTCTTCCTATTTGCCAGGACAGGTGAACTCTTCACAACCTCTTGCTTCTGTTGGCAGCTGGGAGGCTGGGTTCCTTCGGCTGTATACACCAGGGCCATAGTTGCCTGCGTTTAAAGATTAATTCATTTGGAATGGAGTATTTGTAAGAATTGTGAAGGAACCATAACCGGGGCTTTGTTCTCAAGGAATATATCTTTCTTCCAAGGCAATGAGTATCTAACTCCTTGTTTTTATACTCATCAGTATGAAGTTCTGTTGACAGTATTCTAAGTGTAATGACAGAACCAAACACCACTCTCATCTTGAGATGTAGTTTGGGGGAAAAACAGTGCTGTTTCTGGTATGTTCTTTCTGCAGTAACAATAAAGATATTTGCACCAGGCACTCTGGGAGAAGCAGAGGACTTTTCTGGAAATGAAAGAGATAATGGATGTGGAAGTAAAAATATTTAGTTGTTCGGCTATATCCCTGTTATGACAGGATGTAGTGCATTGTTGAGCTTCTGGTCAGGCTGTGGAGTGGCTTCTAAGAGATGCTATTCATGACTGAATTTAAAAGAATATGTCTCTATCTTTGTGCTCTGATCTTTTCAGAAACTCGAGTTGGGTTACATATTATTTCCTGTCAGAGCTGAGTTTCAAAGAGAGCACCTTGACATGGGCTTTGCCAAACTGGATTAACAGTCAGTTAGTCATTCTGATCCTAAAAGAGGAAGCAGTGAAGGTTAGGACAACATCTGGCAGGCTTATCATGGCCAGTCATATGGTAAAAACACAGTTGAAGCTTTCGTCAAGGCCTATATTTGCCCAAAGAACCCACATGAATGCGATTTAATAGCATTACAAGAAATTGGATTCTAACCCTTTTTCAGATGCTGCAGTGATTCTGCAAAACCCACTAGGAACTGGAAATTTTGGATGAACAACCCCCAAGGGGAAAAGCTGTAAAATAAGAAGACAAGAAATGACATAACTTAAGTGCTGGTCCAGAGAGCATCGTGTGAGTGTCATTTTACAGGCACAGGAGGATAATACTTCCCAAAATTTGCTCAGCATAGTTGTTACAAGGTCTGAAGTTCTGCTCTTAGGGAGCTCTTTTTTCTAAGTATCACTTTCTCCAGCTTTGCCCTAAAATTGTCAGTAATGGAAAGAGAAGGAGTTTTTAAGTCAGCTTAGCTGATCTCATTTCAGATTTCAGCCTTGCTACTTTCTAGCTTTGAGATTATAAACAAGTTACATAACCCTCTATCTCAATTTAGTCCTCTCTGTAACAACTTAAAAAACAACCAAAAAAAAAGAAAAAAAACAAGCCCCAAACAAATCCCAAAATACAAAAAAACCCAACTATGTTGTAGTCAATGTCATGTATCTCTTATAACATACTCAAGGAAATAGATGTAGATCTGAGTTTACCATACAAGATACACTTGGTAAATTGCTCCCTGCTCCCCTGTCCACTTTCATTCCCATGATTATTTCATTTCATTGTCAGGAGAACCAGAGAAAAGGAAAGTAGGGATGTCACTCCAGGAATAGTCAAGTCCGTTATACCTAAATTTAACCAACATCTCCTTCCAAGCTATTACTTCAGCTATCAAGAGTATTCTTAGCAGTCTTCTCATGCTGAAAGGAGACATTAGTATTTAGTTAATTTTACTATTTCATTAACTTACAATTCATAATATTTAGGCGCAATTCATGTATATGTGTATATACATACATACACATGTATATACATACATATATAAAACTTGGAAGTATCTCTGGAGTCATTTGAATAAGTAAAATGAAGCTGAGAACAAAATGAAAGAGAAGACATTTTCTAAATAGAACCTTTTAACATAACAATAAGCAAGTCATGCAAAAAGTGGGAGAAAGAGCAGTCCAGGTGGAGAGCCGAGTGGGTAAAACACCTGGAGTTAGAGAAGTGCTTGATGAATTGAGAGGAAACCCTGAGGCATTGTGGGTAGTCTGAGAGAATAGCATGGGGAGAAAGAAGTTAAGAGATAGTCTGGAAAAGGAAACTGGGGCAGAGGAAAATGTAGGTTGTAGTCCTCTTCCCTTCTCCACTCAACAGACTAGATGAGGATATCTTCTTGGGCACTTGAGGTGGGATATCTAGCTGTCTCTGAGGTTGAGTTTCAGAGGGAGGGGAAAGGCCTCCGAGGCCTCCAAGTTCCATCCTCAGTTCCATGTGTCCCCAACTCTCTATAATCTGTGTTGACAGCTCTCTGTTATAGTAGCCCAAATCTACCACCACCGGACAATTTTAAATAATCTCTAATCATCTATCCCTACTGGCCACATTACTATCAAATATCCTTCTTCAAAAGAAAAAGGAAATTTTATTTTTGATATTGCAGTGGCAGAGGAGAGCTGGATTATTAAAATGAATCACACTGAGGTGTAAACGACTGAGCTCCCAACTCATACTTCTCAAAGATATTTCTACTTTCGGAGAAAAGTCCAATGCCTCACAAAATAATAACCCTCAAAGTAAGTTTGATTTTGCATATATTAAACTTAATTAAGTTCAGAGATTTAGAACTACTGATAAGATTTGAGGAACTCGCCTGAGTTTTGATCTTATTTTCTTATTTCATAGCCACTTGATTTATATTTAGTGAAAATCTCTTGTGTAAAGATGAACTAATGAAATAAAATTAACTCTAAAGCTAAATGCCTCTCTTACTTCCAGGAAATAACCAAGAATATTTGTGTAACTAGTGTAGAAAGGTTTTTAACATAGAATTCAATTAGAAATACCATTCTGAGAATTTTAAGAATTAAGAAATGCCATATCTGTAATACTTAGGAGTCCACGAAATACATTATTATTTTGTAGTGCACTAGTTAAGTCATTTACACTTCTTTTGATGCAAAGTTATTTAACAGTCTCATCTTAACCACAACATCCTTCTTATCAGTTGAAAATGTTACTGATTTACTTGTAGAATTGTTCTACTAAAGAATGCCTGAGCTTTATGCCAAACATGGAGCAGTACAAAAAACCGAAAAACAAAAGCATAGCATAAAATAGTTTACCAAATACATATTTTCTGATTTTTGTATTTTTGTGTTTACTTTCTATTCGAAAAGCAAGCCCCCGATCAGTAAAATCCATTACGCCATAGAGCACAGTTAAAAATATTCAGCGGAAGCTAGACAGATTTTATGCAGTATCTGCCCATGCTGGGCAATGGCAGGGCTCTGAGGACAAATCTAAAGTAATTTAAGGATTTTTATAGAGTTGGCTGGGTAGCATGACCCACAAGTAAAACTGAGTCAGGATTTTGAAGAGATTAGATTTTTGAAAACAATGAAAAAGGTTGGGAACAAGCTTGAAAGGAAGAAACTCATTCCTTAGATCTGCTACGTTTACCTTTTCCTTTTAACAGGTCAATACCCTTCATTCTAAACTGTCTGCTCATCAAACCTTGCTTCTTTTGATTTAGAGCTCGAATGCATCCTTCCTGAAAGACTGATCATCGAGGCTGCTTCCTTAGTAACAGTGCTTGAATCTACGCATCTTTTCTTACTCCAAAAAGTATTATTACTTTATATTTCTCTTGATTATCTTCCATAACATCTTTCCAAAATTGCACAGTTTTGCCATTTTAAATTCAAGAAATATTGTTTCCCATTTCCCCAGGCAAATTTTATGTTCCTATCTCTGAATTCTCAGTCTGATGTTTATTGTTTTTTTTAAAAAAACATCTTTAAAAAGATGTTTTAAGCATGTGGGACATTAATGACTGTGGTGCAACGCCTTAATTCCTGAAATTCAGGCTGTTAGTTGAAGGAAAGAGGCCAAAAATCAAGTGGGAAGGTAATCATTCATGCATTTTAAGTACATACTAAATTTTTCCTGCATGAAGTTGTCATGCTACTTATTGCAATTTCTATTTTTTATATAGATAGTAGAATTCTTAATCTCCCTCTAGATATTCTACACTGAAGAAAGAGACACTATTTATGATTTTTAAAGAAAGACAGCACATGCGCCCTGCCATCTCTTCTAGGGGCTTAGTCTATTTAGATACAGCTCTGGGCACTAGGCTTAGTCTGGATTGACTTTAGCGGGATTACCACTGCCCAGAGGGTTCCTCTCTCTCCATGTAAATACTCAGTAAAGGGATCTTCCCACAAATGCTGTATACTATACAAAGTATTTTATGACATTTCATTTAATATTCAGATGACTCTTTGAAAAAGGTAGTATTTTCTTTATGCCATAGTTAAGTAAAATGAGGGTAGAGAGGTTAAGTAACCTGTCAGAGGCTAAATGAGAGCATACCAGCATTCTGCCCCACTGAAACCACTATCTGGTATGAACTGGTAAGAGTAAGGAACAATTGAGCTCCAAATCAAAATGGGTGTAACAAATCTGACACCCAACGAGAAGGGTGTAACCAATGGACTCTTAAGAGCCGGCATTCTGAGCTCAAATTCTGGTCAGGTTTCTGGTGCAGAGACCTCTCTAGCTCCATCAATGGCTGGAATTGAAAGAAGGCCAATCTGGACTAGTCAAGTGGACACAGGAGGCTCATTGATCACTGAAGTGGTTGATCTGGGCTTACGAGGCTCCATCAACTGCTCAATACTGATACAGATGGCTCTGAAGATGGTCATCAGAAGCTCCTGTTCTTGTCGTCTCAGACTTCATCTCGAGACTCCCAGACCACTGGACCATTGACCACCAACTGACAACTGTTCCATCAAAACTCTCTCTCCCTCCCTCAACCTCTCTCTCTCCTTCAATTTCCTCTCTCTTCCTCAAACTCCACCTCCCTCCCTCCCTCCCTCTCTCTCTCTCTCTCCCCCCACCCCCACCGCTCGCCTCCATGTGTCCTAATGTTCCATTGCAGTTCTGGAAATTCTCCCATTTAACTAGACTCAATTTCCCATTCTTTAAGTTTCAGTCAGATTCAGGGATGATTCCTCAGGTCTTTGCCCAACAGTTTGTGCAAACTGTTCAAGCTCAAAGGCGATTTTTAACAAGTTGACTATTTGCTCCATTGATATTCTTATATTTTGATCCATCATTTTCACACCTTTTTGATGCAAGAAACCCCTTTCAAATTTGCAAAATAGTGAGGAAATGTATTATCTTATGTAACAATAAGTCTATCAATAATGTAGGTTTACAGGGGAGGGCGGGGATTCATCCTCTACACTATCTTCAACTACACAAACTCTTCAAGCCTTTTCCTCTCAGCAGCAACATGGCTGCCACAATTCCAGGAATCACCTCAAGAAATGACAGGGTCCAGGGGAAGAAGAAAAACTGTCTCCTACATTGATCTCTCTTAGGAATAATAAAGCTTGTAGAAGATAATGGGAATCTCATGATTGGCTAGAATATAATGAATACTGAACAATCAAGAACTTTATCTACTTCAGTGTACAGAGTGCTTCTATTGAGGACATGATCTATACACAAAATATTCTCACATATGTTTTCATAACAACACTATTAAATGGCTATTAATAGACTCCCAGTTCTTTAGCTGCAGAAACTGAGGTCCAGAGAGGATATCTGTCCATAATGAAACCACTAGCACAGTGAACTAAGCCTGAAGAGCATGCATGCTCTTGCCACTAAAAAGAAATGGGCATGGATTTATAGCTAGTTATAGAGTTGTCCCTTTTGTTTTCAGAATCCAAATTCTTCAGCTCTGTGGCAGAAATGAACTATTGAAGACACACGAGTGCGTATATTTTCCTCCTTAGTATTGACTAACCAATTTCTAAAGCAGTGTTTCTTAACCCTGTGGGTTCATTATAACAGAACAAACAAAAAACACTAGGGACTTAAAAAAAAAAAATATGGGTGCTCATGCTCTGTCTCAGATAAACTAAAAATGTTGGAACTGGAACATAAATTGTTAACCACCCCCACCAGGTAACTTAAATATGTAGCCAAGATGAAAGCATATCTCTTAAAATAAATCTAAGCTTCATTTTTTTTGTTTTTGTTTTTTTATACTATGTTTACTTCAATTGGTAAAATTTCATTTAAGGAGTTAGGTTGTTTGTTGCCAATACTGGCAATTTCAGGAATTTATGATATAGCTTATGGGACAAGCTTCTGACCCCGAAGTCTCACTTTGAATTCTGATCCCACTTTACTGTCAGGTGATCTTGGACAAGTCAACTTACTTGTTTGTATAAACACTGATAAATATTTTAACACAGATTTTTCTTCCCTAAAATGATTATTTTTACAAAGATTAGACTCAATATAATAGGCTAGAAATATAATGTGGGCAATATAATATTCATTTGCTTTGATGACCACTTTAAGTAGTTTAATTTAAAAGCTTTTGATTATAGACGTGAGGTTTAAATGGTTATTTTGGTGCCTATATGTGCCAAATTATCTATAATTTTCATTTTATTTTACTTTACAGTTGTTGAAAAAAATGTACATATATTGACCTGTCTAAACAATTTGTTCTTAAAACAGGACTCATTTTGACCTTTCCTATGTCACTAAAGAGTCTTTTATCTCTCCAGTCTGGTCCCCTTGAAGGCCTACACTCCAACTGTACCAAATGGTTTTAAAATTCCTGAGTGTACCAACAATTTCATGATTCTGAGCCCTTGCATATTATCTATCTTTTGGTCTGAAATGCTTGTTTAGTCACTACATACCCTCCATCATAGCAAGATGAACTTAATTCAGCCTTTCAACTGCAGCTCAGCTATCTTCTGGAACATTTTTCTAGACCTCACCTTGTCTTTCTGAACCCCATCTCAATAAGTAAAGATTATCACTCTTTTTTTGCTGTGTTTCCTCATTTTTTATCTACCTGTCCAAGTACAGTATCAAAGTCACATAGCAAGAAACATGAAGCTGAGTGTCATGTCTTCTCTAATGAGCTGTTACATAAATGAAGCATTTATATCTTATTATCTTGATATTTCCAATACCTTATTATTATCTTATTATCTTGGTATTTCTAAAACCTAGTGTGATGACTCACACTTAGGAAACAAGACATATTTGTTGAATTAATTTCACTTTTTCAAAATATCAGGAAAACATTTCCTTTTAATTTTTTTATTTTCAAGAGGCGTCCTCTCTTTCAGGCATCCCTCTGTTTAAAATAAAATTAAAAAACTAAGTATATTTTTTCATATTACAGTCTATCTGTGAATAACCCAAATGTTGTTCTTACCATTTATCATGCAATCTTAGCAAGACAATGTTGAGCTAACTTACTCTCTACTAGCTCCACTAAAGCAAATGGAAAAAGAATCGCTCTTTCCCTTGGAAGAAAAATTAGGCTGTTGCCAGTATAGCAATTTGATCAAAGACCACTGTGTTCTTGTCTACCACATTTCAAGTTTAGGGGAGGCTTGAAAATCTAATAATCATTTTGTATTTAATCACTGCAAGAAAGAAAATGGGCTGTCTGATTATTGTGAGATGGTTCTTGTAATATATCATTGAACATGGTAACCTGATTTGCAGACAATCTGAAAACACAAGTGAATATTGCCACAGATGCATTTAGATTCAAAGTATATATGGAGAGGAAGTGGATTTTCATACTCTTTCCATGCTGCTTCACAAAAAGAACAGAGAGAAAAGTTTGTATATAATTCCAAATTGAGAAAACTTAGAAACTGTGAATGCAGAGTGGTAAAATAAAAACATCTAGGATGGCAAAAGGATTAATAACAGGAGTGCATTCCTCTGAAGCATACACTTAATTATTTATAAAAGAAGACAGAAGGCCTCTTTAGTACATATTCCATGACTTGGACATTGACTCAAATATTTTTTTCTTTAGAGTGAAGAGCACATGAGGAAATAGACATCAAAGGTCCCAAGGCAGTGACGTCAGGAAAGCTGACAGCCACTCCAGACAGGAGGGCTCTAGCAGACCCTGTCCTGGCATGGGGACAGTTAGCCACAGGTAACAACTCATCATCAGTCTTGTTAGGCTAACAATACAGTCGTATCTCCATTGAAATCACCTTGGTCCTTTATTCTGGTCTCAGAGACAGCCACTCTAACCACCCATCTAAAATACCAACTCTCCCCCATTATGCTCTCCCTTCACAGTGCTTTACTTCATAGTGCTTATCAGCTTGAAATTCCTTCCTCCCTTCCTCCCTCCTTCCCTTCCTTCTTCCTCTCCTTCCTTCCTCTTCCTTCCTTCCTTTATCCCTCTCTTCCTCCTTCTCTTCCTTCCTTCTTTGATTTCATTTTTTTCTTTGTTAAATTCTTTCTAAATTGTCTTTTCCATCCCCACCAGAATAAAGGAAAATATTTATTTCTGCTTAGTTTACCTCTTTTCACTAGCTATAATATTGTAAATAACATGCACTCAATAAATAAATATATGCAATACTTATATGTGTGTACATGCACACACAAACACTTATTTTTAAATGAATGAATGACTTTGATGAGATTTCCACTCCTGTGACACATGTTTTGGTGTGACTGTTAACATTCAAAGCAGGTAGTTATATGGGTTAAAAGCACACACACACACACACAAACACGCACTCCCATAGTCCGTCCACATAGCATGAACAGTAAATCTGAGGGAGGAATTCAAATGGGCTGAGAATGTCCTTCCTGCTTCAGTCAAGTGTTGAGAAAAAGCAATCCACAGGGATCAAAGGTGAAGAAAGCTTTACAATTTAAATAATCCAACTTTAGACAAGGACCTGAATAGACATTTTTCCAAAAAGGACATTAAATGGCTACAGTTACAGGAAAGGATGCTCAACACCACTAGTCATCGGGGAAATGCAAAATCAGTTATACAATTAGATATCACCTTATATTTGTTAGGATGGTGATTATTAAAAAGATATGAGATGAAAGGTTGTTGACAACAAAAGGGAAGAACTTGTGTACAACTGGTGGGGATATAAATTGACAGCCACTATGGAAAGTAGTATGGAAATTCTAAAAACTATTAAAAATAGAACTACCATATGATGCAGCAATCCCATATCTGAAGGAAATGAAATGAGTATCTCCAAGAATTATCTGTACTCCCATATTCATTGTAGCATTATTCACAATATCCTATAGAAACAATGTAAGTTTCTGTCAAAAAATGAATAAAGAAAATATTATAGACACACATATACGGAATGGAATATGATATTAGTCAGTCATACATAAAAGGAAATCTTGTCTGCTGTAGACAACATGAATGCACATTGAGGGCATTATGTTAAGTGAGATAAGTTGGATGCAAAGATTCTGTGTCATCTCACTCATACGTAAAAATCTAAAAATGTCAAACTCACAGAAACTTTATAAAGTACATGTGTAACAATTATGATTGCCAGGGACTTAAGGTGGGGGTAAATACAGAGTTGTTGGTTAAATTGTACAAACTTTTAGTTATAAGATGAGTAAGTTCTAGGGCTTTAATACACAGCATGGTAACCAACTAATAACACTTTTATTGTAAGCTGAAATTTTCTAAGAGAACAGGTCTTATGCACTCTCACTACACATGTATAAAATAGGCAAGTGTCTTGGGTAATGGATGTGTTTATAAACTTGATTGTGGCAATCATTTCATAATATATCAACACATCACAGTGTACATTTTCAATATATGAAATTTAAATTACTGATCAAAAAAAGAGAAAACTATAACAAATTTAAAACAGCCACTGAGTAGGATGATGTTGTTGTCAAGGTTCTCCAGAGAAGCAACTGATAGATATATGCACGTGTCTACATACATGTACAGAGAGTTTTGTTATAAAGAATTGTCTCACCGGATGGTGGAAGCTGGGGAGTCCAAGACTAGAGATGTTAATCCAGAATCCCACAGACAATATTTGAATCAATAAGTGGTGAGAATTTTTCCGAATCTAAAAGACACAAATTCACAAATCCAAGACGTTCAAGATTCCCTAGCAGGATAAAAACAAGGCTATACTTAAGTACTCATTACGTATTGAACACCATACATAAACATACAAAAATATATTCAAAATATAAAAGTTACATAAGAATTGACTTATCAGGAGCAGCGTAATGGAAGAAAAGATATAGTGAAATAGAATCTTCAATATGTTGAAAGAAAATAACAATCTAAAGTATGTTACCAGATGCTTCTGGTCATGGTAAATTCACTTTTTCTAGGTCAATACTTCATCCAAAAACAGCTAGAAAGGCTGAATAAAATACAAAGCCAAACAAAATCTGTATCAGAGCTCTACTCATGTAGCAAGGAATTGACAGTCCAAGCACAGAGAAGGGGTCTTAACATCCACTGCTGCTTTTCTTCCTGAGGAATTTGCTGACTAGGAAGCAGGTACTTGAGAAACCAAGAAATTGAGTAGTTTTAGTCTTCTTACAGGACTGAGGGAAAAAGGAACTCAGGGCCAGAAGGAGTGGGGGGCCTTGTAAATACCCTAGACTGTCAGTTGGACCTCCTCAAGAGTTATGCTCTCTAGGGATAGGGGTGAATTAGAAATAAATTCAGACCCTGAAGCCCCGCTTGGAAACAGTTTAATCTCTAATCAAATTACAATAATCTGTGGAAACTAAACCCCAAGGCCAGAAGATTTTCCTTATAACAACGACAAAGATTAGTCATTAAAGAAATTCAAATTAAAACTACAAAGCAATGCCACTACAGAGCATCAGAATACCAAAAATTAAAGAGACAATTCTAAGTGTTAACAAGGATGTGAGGCTCCCACACGTTGTCAGTGGGGGAACAAACTGGTGCAAACAATTTGGAAAGCTGTTTGGCAGAATCCATTAAATTGCAGAACATACATGTGTTTTATGCCCAAGTTACTCCACTCTAGGCATATAAGCAACAGGTCACACTAAAGGGCATGTATCAGCATGTCACTTGATCGTATCTGGAATAGTTCTAAACAAGAACAATCCAATCTAGTAACCAGAGAAAGGATAATTTCTATTATACCCCCAAAATGGAATACTTTCAACAATGAAAATAACCAATCTATTGCTACATGCATGGATTCATCTCACCAACATAAAATTGAACCAAACAATGTAGAAACCAAACAATACATACTGTATACAATTATTTATTTGAAGTTTGAAAACAGGTGACACTAATCATTGGTGTTAGATATCAGGATAGACAAGGAATGTTATTGGGGCTGAAAGGACTCTCTGTCTTCATCTGAGTCATTTCCTCAGGAGTGTTCCATTTGTGAGAATTCAACAAAATGAATACTCAGGAGTTTTCCACCAGTTGCATGTCATATTTCAATCAGATTATTTAAAAATATTATACACAGTAAAATGTCCTTTAAAAATGAGGGTGAAATGAAGACATTTTTAGACAAATAACAATCATAGTGTTTGTTATAGCAGTCTCTTATTAAAGGAAGTTCTAAAGGATATACTTGACTTAGAAGGAAAGTGATATTAAATGGAATATCTGAGATGCCAGATGGAATAATGAACAGGTAAGTTTTTAAATATATGGACAAATGTAAGCAGTGACTGTTAATATAATAATAACAATAATATTTTATTCCATTAAAATATTTAAAGCAAAACACATTAAACAGTATTATATAATTTGGGGGCAAGTTTAAATGGAATTAAAGTGTTCTGGATTATTTGATTCATTTTAGAATTTAAACTTAATTAAAATGACAAAATAATTCATAGGCTAGCCTCTTTAGAGTAAAAACAAAACAAAACAAAAACAAAGGTATAAAACTTTCAAACTGGGAAACAAAAATAAGAAAAATAATTCTATCTGTCCAAAGGAAAACTAAGGAGGTGGAGAGATATAAAGAGATAGGGTAACTAAAAGTCAAAATATATCAATAATCACAATACACATGAATGGCTGAAACTTCCTAGTTTAAATGGCTGAAACTTCCTAGTTTAAAGACAAACCAAAAAATGTATATTATATAATATGAAAACAAAACCTAGGTCTAAGTTCTACAAACACACACAAACAACATATCTGAAAGATAAGAAAATAAAACAAAAACAAAAAGGTTTAAATTAAAATGATTAAAATATTTTAGTCAAATATTAACCAGAACAAAGCTATTGGAAATTATGTAACTAGAACACGAACTTTGAGGACAAAATTAGAATGATTAGAAATAAAGGTGCATTGATAAAAATTGCCAGTTCAATTCACCAAGAAGAATGAACTATGTAAAAATGTAGCCACATAAAATAGTGGACAATTTTTATACATATATTTATTTCCTCTGTATGGTGATTTATTTTTTTCTCTCTATATTGAGGATATAATTGTACATTTGCCTAAGAAATGGATAGATTATGCAAATAAAAATCAGTGAAGTAAAGAACATTTAAATAGACTAAATTTAATGGGCATACCATAGAGAGCACAAATCACAAAACAATAGGACATATATATATATGTATATATATGTATAATCTACATAGAACATTTACAGAGAGAGACTGCAGACTGGACGATAGAACTGGACATTTTACAAAGAAAAGGGACTACAGAGATTTGACTCTGATATCAATAACATTGAATTTGGGTGTGTTCTGCTAGCTTAGTTGTTAAGTCTGCAGCTCTGGCGTAGTCCACGTGAAGTTCAAGGACCCAGGTTTACAACCCAGCGAGGTAGGTGGGTAGGGAGTACAACCAAAATGGAAAAATAAAGAAGGAAAGAAATGTTTCTTGCTCTCTCTCTCTTCCTTCCTGATTTCCTACTTGCCTTCATTCTTACTTACTTGCTTCCTTCCTGTAAATACATATATGCATATATTCATGCATACGTACACACATATGTACATACCTAAATATTGGAAATAATGACAAAAATACAGCTAAATAAATTCTCTGTTTGGAAATTAAGAAACATACATCCAAACAACTCACATATCTATAAGAAATTTTATGAAAATTAGAAGATATTTAGAATTCAATAAATACTTCATACATATCAAAACTTGTGTGCTGGGATTAAAGTAATACAGATAATTTTACAATCTTAAAACTTATTTTAGAGAAGAAAAATGATTTTTTGAACTAAGCATCTATCTTTAGAAGTTAGAAAAACACAGCAAAGTAAGCTCCAGAAATAGGCAGGAGGAATTAAGAAAAATACATGTGGCATGCTCTGGTCACGTAATGGTTAAGTACTCGGGCTCCAGCAGTCACAGTCCACATCTATCCCAATACCCTGGGGTTTGCCACTCAGGACAGTTACAGGTGGTGGGATGAAGACTACAAGATGAACAACTAAATGAAATAAATAAATGCTGCTTCTTCTCTCTCTTCCTGCCTGCACCTTTCTTTTAAAAATAAAAAAAGTAGATATGGAGAAGCCAGTTAAAGAAATAATTTGAGGCAGAAAAACAAATCCTGTGAATCAGTTGATATTAGGAGAGTGAGGGGAAGTGGAGTTCTTTAATAAAGGATTATTCTCCAACTCTCAAATTCACTGGGAATTGATATACAACTATAGGAAACGGAGGGGAAAAGATTATAGTATCTCGAATGCAAATATAGCCAGAACAGTGCTATTCCACATACTGGGGTTTTTTTTAATAGCTCTTTGAGCTGCATTTGTTAATAATATTCTCCTTTGAGCTGAGGCACCAGATCTATTAGCTAACCCAAAGATAAATTATGTATAAATGAACTGAGACTTCAAATGGGTCTTGCATTTCCAAGTTCATAATTTTTCTAGATTTCATTTCAGACATGTTAAATTTGAATTGTCAGAAAAACACCTATGAAATCTGGGCAAAGTGCCTATCATCTGACTTTTCAAAAAAAGTCAAATATAGGCTAAAGATAGATTCCAGGTATGCCCTGATTGAGTAGTGATTAGATCCATATCCCCTGCTAAAGCACAGCCCACAAACACCCCAAGGACCTGAATTCATGTGCCGGGGCCTGGGGCTAACAATCAAGATGACACTAAAATAAAAATAAATGAAAATGTTTCCTTCTCCTCCTCCTCCCACTCCCCCACAAATGAACAACTCATCAGTATATTACTGAATTCCATACATAATCTTTTTTTCTCATAAACCACTTCCTTTTCCATGATCATGTAGATGTGATTTCTTGTACAACAATGACTAAGAATGCAGATAAAAAGCAGAAATATGGGAAATACCATTCGTGCAACCTACAAACCCTGGTTTCCCAGTGTTCTGCTTGCTTGTTTATGAACAACTTGTAGAATACAGCACCACTTCAAGGAAACTGAAATAAATGCATCAAGTCCAAACGGATTTGAAACCTCCTTAAAAGTTTCCCCAGTAAAGCAGACTGCAGTTGTAGTGCTTTGTCTAAGATAACAAGTTCAACAGAAAGTAGTCTCTATGCTCTTAACCAAATAATTATGAGTGGTAAACCTTACCAGAAGAGGAAACCAGAATTGTTCAAGGGAATTTCCTGTGGCTAATAACTTTACAGGAATCATTATTTTTGCCACGAACCCTTTCATGCCTGTCTAATCATACACAATGAATAAGAAAATAGACATACGTTATTCTGTCATGATAATTTTGTTCAACAAAATTGCCTTGTGTATCTGAGGAATATTTATTCGCACATGGTTGTTTTTTCCTGATGAAACCACAAAAGTTATAGAGTAAAAGTGAAAAAGCAAGAGTTCAGAAGGAAGGTGATTTTTAAAGTCATTTTTAGGAAAAAAAGAAGTCAATTTTCAGAATACAGAGGGTAAAGTTGAAGATATAGATACTTTGCTTCTTACAATCAACTCTCAAATACTTAGGGATTGAAAACAAAGCTAGGGTGTGCCCTGGTGCTCAGTTGTTAAGCCTGCACCTTGGGTGCAATCCAAAGTCCAAGGACCATGCTGTGACCATTAAAAAACAAAATGCTTCTTTCTTCCTGCCTGATCTCTGCCTCCCTTCTTTCTGCCTGACTTCCTTTCTCTCCAAGGAAAAAACAAAAATCAAAAATCAAAAAAAAAAAAAAAAAAATCAAAGTTAGTTCTGGTTCAAGATGAGGAGCATCTGTTTCCACCATCAACCGGAATCTACAGTTAAGTATGAAACAATATCCTCTGAGAAGAAAAAAAAGATCAACAACCTCTTCCCCCAAAAACAAACAAACAAAAACCACTAGCTGATTAACCCTTTACACATTAAGCGAAAGAGAAAATCTCGCACCAACACACCAAGTGTATAGATAAGTACGTTGCAGGTGCCAGACACCAATGAATGCAGAGTTCATCCTGAACAAAGGCAAGGAGAGAGACTATTCTAACACCACATGGCAAGTTTATTGGCAACAGCTCCTAGAAATTAAGATCCTCGTTGCTCCAGGGTTGCAGAGAAGAGATGGGGGGTGGGGGGGCGGTGTGCCGAACCTCCCTTTGTGGGCGTAGCCAGGGGCTGGAGCTCCTGAGAGGGCTGACTGGAGTAAAGGTGGAGTAACTTGGGGGTGTGTCTTCACATTTGCTGCTAAAGGAGGGTTTTTGTGAGTCCATTTTCATCATGCCTGTGTGATGGTATTCATTTGCATACCTGCCTTATAGATTTTACTGTGCCTGCATCAAGTATGGAATACTTTTCTCTGAAAAAAGCCCCTAAACTTCCGTAGAGGAAAGTAGAGACTCCTATACTCCGGCGAATGAGAACAAATTCGCAGTGAAGTCAATAGAAGCCGAGACAATCTCAGCACAAACCCCACTCCTGATGGTTTTGTGACCGCCTGGGTCTTGGGGTCTCCCTTCAGGGTTCCTGTGAGTTCAGAGATTTCATTGGACCCACCTGTGCCGGAGGCAACAAAGTAAGTAGCACAGCCAGGACAGCAAGAGAGGCTCAGTGGCAAAGCGGCCAGGTGAGAGTCAGAGTAGAAAGGGCAAAGTGCGCATGCTCCAAAGAGCAGGAAGCAGGCCATCCTCGGGGAAAAGCGTTCTGGGGAGTCATTGGAACTGAGTTTTAACGAGTTTGGGGAGTCATTGGAACTGAGTTTTAACGAGTTTAGCAGCTTGTTCGCCCAGGGATGGTCTGGTGTGGGAAATGTTTTTTGATTGGTCCGTCAGCGCTTTCATTTAAATTGCTTGAAGGACTTCATTGGCCCTGGTCAACCCACCCATTTCCTTGTTCCCTGTTCCCCCTACACCCTGCTCTAGTGTAATTCCTACCTATCATTTTATGCTAAGAGGGAACTCAAGACCCAGAACTTCTCCCTAAAATACCAAAAGGTTTGAACCTCACATCGGGCACCCCAACTTTTAAGACTTGTTCCTCGGAGACTAGACCCCAAATATCTAGTTTTAAAAGCCAATAGGATGAGACCCCCAAGGCTAGAGTGACCTGAGAAACAATTCTTAAAGGGCCCCCACAGAGTCACTCAACCTACTGCAAAGTGTCCAGACATTCTGTGAAATATTCTGACATATTTTCTGAAGAGGAGGTTGGCAGGCACATCTTGGCGTTCTCCCTCTGTCTTGCTCCAGGACACCCAGATAAGGGTCTAGCCTCTGATGGCACCCCAACTTTTGTGACTGATGCCCAGGGAACACCTCTAGATTGCCTGTTCTGGGGGCCAGTGGACTTACATTGCTGGATTCCACAGGACTGTGAAAAGAGGATACAAGTTCTTAATTGTTTATCATCCCAAGGGAAAAGCAGAAAGGCAACAGGCTGAGGGGGCCCCATTTTTCTGTGAAAAAAGCCTATTAGCTTATCTTTCCAGCTGAGGCCTGAGAGGCAAGCTTCCAGTCAATCACACATCTCAGGCCTGTCACCCTCTCCCAGACCTCAGACTTTGGGGACCTATCCTCAGACTCCCTTCTGTCACACTCCAGAGCACCACCTATATTACTGGAGGTGGAGTGTGTGCCCCAGTTTTATGACTGATGCACAAAGGTCGCCCCATCACATGGCACAGGTGCCAGCGTGGCTGACATTCCTGGGTCCCCTGAACTGCAACAGAGACAATTCTTGGTTGGCAACCACCCGTAGAACACAGTGCAGAGATAGCTGACCAACACCCCCGCCCCAGTCTTTCTGTGAAAGAGGCCAATTCACTTGCTTTGTAGCGTCTACCTGAGGTCAGACTTCTGGTGTGCAGCATCTGAGGCCTATGGAGTTGCTCCCCAGGCATGGAGTCCAATGGGCACCATCTTTACACTCTCTATCAGCCTTACTCTAGTATATGAAAGAGACTTATTAGCTCATCTACATTGCTGAGGCCCAAGAGAAGTTTCTAACCAAACACATCTAAGGGCTGACTAAAATTCTCATCAGTGGTTGGAAGGATGGTGGGTGCCATCTTCATACTCTCCCTCTGCCCTACACTAGGTCATCACTGATTCTAAGAAAGGAACTTCAGTACCCATCTGACTCCCTGGCTCTTGCATTTGCTGCCAGAGGACACATCTCTTGATTGCCTGGCTCTGGTGGCTGACCAGTCTTGTGTTCACAGGTTTAATGGGGCACTGGAAAGAAACAGTTATTAATTGGTTATAACCTTATGTGGGAGAATTAGGATAAGATATGAATTTCCATCATCTTCTCAATATTTCTGACAACTTCTATAATCAGCATGTGAGCAGACCAGATGAAAGAGCCACAGGATGGAACAACAAAAGTGCATGGAATTTCTTGGTGCCAGAGGTTTTTAGAACCAAACTGAGAAATCTCTCAGGATGTCCCTCTTGCTATCTCCACTGGAGCTGCCTGGCAGCTGAAGGTCATTGATGATTAAAAGCACTCTTTTCTTATCAATAGCCCACTCCTCAGGCTAACCTGGATATAAATTTAGCAAATGGCACAGTTCCTTCTGCCCACAGGAGCCTGCCCTCTTGTGTTGGCAAAATTTCAAACAAACCCATAAAATGCCCTTTTTAATGTTTCAGGAATTCTTTATTCTTTTTTACCATCAAAACCCAACCTGCCCTAGCAACAACCTCAGTGTTCAGTGCAGAAGACAGAAATGCTCACTCCCAGTCTCCCTCTGAAAGAGGTGTATTTGCATTTGTAAACTATTGCCTGAGGGTCTGGATTCCTAGCAGACTGAATCTGTCTGCTGACTGAAATCCTCCCCTTTGTGACAGGTCTTCCCAGACCTTTGGCTGCTAGGAGCTACTAAGAATAAAGTAGGCTGCTTGGAGAAGCACCAAGGTTTGAGAGACAAACAAGAACTCCAGCAAAGTTGAATGATAAGCTTCATCTTCTACAGAACACTTCTGCAAGAATGGAAGAAGTGAACATTTTATATAATGCATAGAAACCAACACAGAGTCAAGGAAAATGAAGAAATATGTTCCAAATGAAAGAATAAGATAAACTTCAGAAAAGACCTTACTGAAATGGAGATAAGGATTTACCTGAGAAAGAGTTCAAAAGAATGATCATAAGGATGCTCAAGTGAATGCAAGAGAGGAATGGACGATCGATATAACTTTTTTTTTTTTTAATGAAAAGTACAGGTAGGAATGAAGGCAGTAATAGGCAAGCAGGCAGGAAGAGACAGGAGAAAGAAGCAATTTTTTGTTTAGTTCACATTGGTTGTTCTCCTCAGGACCAGGACTCAAACCCAGGGACATCCTTTGGAGGTGATTGATCTAACTGCTACTCCACCAGGGCATGTCCAAAATGATAGAAAATAGAAGGCTCTCCAAAGCCTTCTATGATCTGTTGTGCTCCACCTCACAGACTGGAAAGTAAGTTAAATGCCACAGAACCTATGGTTATAAAAATAAGAGTAGAACTCATTTCAGTGATGTAAGATGTGAATGATAAGTTTCAGATTCTTTAGTCACATTAAAACATTGACAATTTATTCAACTTAAATGCAGAGTGAAGAAAATGTGGGAGAGGACTGTTTTCCTTACGAAAATGAAACTTGGTCAAAGGCAGTGATTAACTCTCCTCATTCTAGAATCTTCTGTTTCTTCTGAAAAAAAAAAAAAGGTGAATCACTCTTCCTTAAAATGGTCAAGTGTGTAGTGTAATGAATGCCTTTCAGAGCATGCACTGTATTCTAGGTAATGGATGTCATCCACTAAAATTCATCATCATCACAATTCTACTATTTCTACTGTGCTATATACCCAGCACCTCATTAAGAAAATCATATGGTACATACAATGATAAATAAGAAATGCTTAATAATTAAATGTATAATGAATTAACAAAATGTGAGTTCAATGATGTCTTTATCCTCCTCAAACTCCCACTTTTTTTTGGCTTAAGGGCTACTATTCAGCAGCAGATGTTCCTTTCCCCTCATCCTTAAACTATTTAGCTGAACTTCTTCCTTAAGAAAAATACCCACTTTGCACTGGGCCTGATTCATATTGTTATTTATTAGTCTGTGGTAGATGCTGAAGATAGGAATCCCCTGGTGAGTACTGGGAAACATGGGGGTCCCCTTCTCAGAGGCAGTGGGCCCAACGTGCACCTATTCTCACACATAGAGGATGTCATTACATATCAAGTAGGTGAGGTTATGAGGCAAATGTTCATTGTCTTTTGCCATTATTTCAACTCTGCTTACCAATCTTGATTCTAGGTAAGGGGATTCAACTGCTATTCATGGTTCTAATAGGCAGTATATTTATTAGTAGCCCTCACCAACATGACACCCCTAGAGTGGCACAAGAGAAATGGGAATAGACCAACAAAATATTGTGTTGTATTTACATGTTAATAACCTCAAGAATCCTATGTCAAAAAGAGTCTCTATTCAACCTATCAGTTTTTAAGAGCTATTTAAAACGTTATATAAACAAATACTACTTGCATTCAATTCCTTGAGTTGAAAAGTCTTGAATACTTTGAGTCATGTCACAATAAAGAACTGCGTTTGTAATGCAGGTAAAGGGTTTCAAGGACACGATGAAGGCTAGAATTGGACTTTCAGTGGTGTACTTATTTCACTATATACCAGTATTATACATAGTGATGCACATCTGATTTATAACATTATTAAATCTTACAGTGCAATATTGCTTTAATAAAAATCATTTATAAAAATGAAAATAAATCACTCCTTCTTTCTCATTTCATAGATCAGAAAGGGAATCAAATTTTTGGTTCAATGGCATAGGACAAACAATGCTGACTGACACCACGTGCCAAGACTCTACCATCCAACTTGAAGACAGTGGGGCCATTTGTAAGCACTAATGAACAAGTAATCAGTGGAGACAGGTAACCCCAGAAGCTCTAAAATCTTCCCTTGCTCAAATTTCCTTGACTGGAAGTAGCATCAAAATCACTCCCCATTTTCTACAGTGAAAAATACTGTTCTTGAGAGTTCTTCAAAGGTTATGTTATGGGATGCTGTCTGGGAAACAAATGTTTCTCCTGTTGTCTCTGCATCTAATAACTACTTGCTTTTAAGAGGGTAGTTTGCTTTTCATTTCGCTTAAGGGATTTGGTCAGAAATTGGAAAATGGATAGAATATTCTCAACTGAAAACTCCTTTCATCATTTGAAATGGAGGATAGAGAACAAAAACAACAAAAAGCTTTCAATCACATGGGTACAGTGCCGGGGAGGTGAGTTAAAGGGAGCACACAGCAATTTCTCATCATATAAATGAGACCTGTCACAGAAAAAATGTGGAACCAACTCAGGCTTTGTTGAACCCCTCTCTCAATGGACTTCAAGGCTACAAATGATGGACCAAAAAAGCTGTGGACTAAGACCCAAAGGATCTGATTTTTACTAAATCTGCAGCCTTCTAGTCGTGGGACTTTTGAGTCAGTTATTTAACCTCTCTCAGCTTCAGTTAACTTGTCTGTTACATGAAGTCTAAATAATCACACAAGAGTCTCTTCAGTTTTTAAATTCCAAAGCTCTACTCTTTTGTTTCTGCTAAATGTTTACTCTGAACACTGTTTTATCACTTACAACCAGCATGTACATCCTAGTGTTTTCCACATGAACAAACTCCACACTGTTGGATAAACTGTAAATTGCACGAGTCTAATCATATCATCCCACAAATTGAAACACTTCGTAATTCATAACACTTCATGATTCTAAGAGCTAACATATATTGGACGTTTATTAGAGTCTGAAATTTTCGAAGTGCTTTAGGTGGCTTAAATCATTCAAATCTTTCAACAACCCAATAAGGGAAGTTTAACTATCATCATCCCATTTCATAGATAAAGAAACTGACGCAATGAGTCTACAATCATATACTATCTACTTTGCTGCCTCTCCTCATAAGATTATGGACAATGCTCTGTCCCTGTTGATCTTAAAAGTTCAATTGCTAACAAAGTTGGCAGAGCCTATCAGGGATTGAGTCCAAGCTTAACAGTCTCCTTTCTGGTTATGTGCCTTCCCAATACACTGTTGCATCTATATCAGACCCATTGCAGCCCTTCTGAAATACTGCCTTGAGGTGACAGGAGAGCATGCAGTTTCTTTTGCTACTTTCCTCTTTTTGTCTGGATACAAAGTCATGTTCAGAATTCTCCCCCTAGGATATTGGTGTGTGTAGGTGATCCTCCTCTGGTGCTCCTGTAACCTTCTGGAGGATTCCTATTGGATGCCTTACCGAACATTGAAATAAATGACTTGTTTTCCTCTCCTGTAAGTTTTTTTTAGGTAGTAACTGTGTATTCTCAGAGTTTAATGTACTCAAATATGTATTGAACTAATGAAAGAAGAAAGCATGGTTTACCTTTTTCCTCCTCAGGGCTCACATTGCTAATAGAGTCATGATAATTTTGAGAAAACAAGCGATTTTTCCATAATATTCTGAATCAATTTGTTTTCTTCTCCATTAAAGCCTATCTGTTCTATGGTTCTTTTATGTCAGTCTTTTCCTACTTGAACGTTTGTCTAATGGTGGCTCACATTTCCCCACCAACTTGTCCAAATAATGACTTCGACCATCTAGATATGAGGTAGGCTGGATACTTCTGCTCAGGTCAGCCCATCAAAAGCCTGCCTCCTTCAACACACTGAAGTCCCTGTTGCATCGTCTTGATACTTTTGACTCCCAGAAATGTATAGGTTTTGATCAGTCAATCAGCATTATCACTGTTATTCTTGGAAATGATGTAGGAAAATATCTCTAATTCAGAGAAAGGTTATTTTATGAATTATAAATATTTGACTGGCATTTCCAGATTTGGGGAAATATTTCTGAGGTTCTTGTTTTGTATGACTCTCAAATATGTACTTTTTTTTTTTTTTTCTGTAAGGATCTAACTTTGACAAGACTATCTAGAACAAACAATAGGAAAACAGTTCGGTATTGGAAAATTAATGGGAGAAAGTATTAAAAAAATGCTAGGAAGAAAATTCTTGACTTCAAAGTTGTCACCATGTCCATGTAAAAGCCAGGACCCCTTGACACATTGCACCTCTACTGCTGACTGCCTTACACAGTTTCTTGGACTTCAGGATTGATTGAGGTTTCTGGAGTTGTAAACACTAGAATAGGACTGAATGTGACTGTAGCAGTCAATAATGTCTGCTGCCAGTTTGAAACACTCTGAGAACCCCTAAGCCTGCAAATACTATTTTCAAGAGACTGAAGAAAACAGGAAGGGGTCAAAAGGCAGTGTATTGCTAGACTGGGGCATTCTTGGCGTTTGCCCAGGTTGACTGGAGTTGTGTTCTGTGTGAAGTTATAATATCGGCAAATCCTGGTGGATTTGGAGGCATTAAATTGGCTTCTGAGAGATCTAGATTTGTTTGACCAGTCTAGGTTTCTTGGACTTCAGGTCCTTGGACATCTGGATAGACTGGAAATGTTTTATGCAGTATAAAGAACATAAGAATTATTGCAGAAATTAGTGCATACAACAAACTTCTCTGCCCATATCCCATGAACACAGACAATTTTAATGTACCAAGGAATTTCCTCTCTTCTCTCCCTCAAACCTGGGGGACATGGATATAAAGTTGATAGCACATTGCTATTAATAACACGTGGTACTTTCCATAGAACATTTACAGGCTTTGTGTTGTTCCTTTCTTGTACCCTTGACATTAGTTGTTAACGATTCACTTTATGAGATAGGGGAACTGATTGCTAAAAAAGTTATATGCCAACCAACTTCATAAAGTTAAAGGAGAGTGAAGCTGTGATTAGAATCCTGACTTTCTGTTTCTAGTCCCAGAGATTGTCCCACTAGCCCTGCTGTCTCTCTTGTTTCAATTAGGAGATACTGTTATCCATAGTGAAGAATGTGATAGCCTCTCAATAAATATTTGAGGAATGAACCAAAGACTATTATAGGAAGGGAGGAGAAAATTTATTTTATGTTTGGAAAATTGAAAGATCCCTGATAGCAGCATCTCATTAATCCTCACATCTACCCACTGAGACTACCACTGCTAGATCTCCATCTAACAGGGGCAAAAAATGAATTCTGGGGATGCTGAAGTATGTAACCTACTGGATTTTATTATGAGTCAAGCATTGTCTGAATTGCTTTACACAACTTAATCTTTACAACAATCTTATGTGACAATTTCTCCCATTTTATAGAAAACTGAGACTGAGCTAAGTTAAGCAATCTTGCCTGGATCAGTTGGAGAGCTGAGTAAGAGTCAAACTCTGGTATTCTGATGGCTTCCCACTAAAGGGCCGGGGTCACCTCTGCTGGACTATTCCCTGACCCACAAAGGCCTGTGAGGGCTGGAGTCCAGATTTAAACTCAGACTTCATGGCCCTTTCTGTTTCATTTCGCGCATGCTGCCTCCTAGTAACCATGTACAGGTTTCTCCCACTATCCACAAATGGAGTGTTCCTATGAAACCTTTCCTAAGCCAAAATGATAGAAAGTTAAGTAGCCATTACCAATAATTTATAGGGGAAAATGTTTGAGTATTCCAAGATGCCAAATATAACCTATCAAATCATGCCAAATAACACACAAATCTAAAAGAACACTAACAGTGAAAGGAGGAATGACGTGATAAATATAAAGTCTGAGTTCCTGGGGAAGAAGCTTGGTGCTGCTGCTCTTGCTCTCTTTTTTTGCTTTTTTGCCTTTTGCTGTGAAAGATAAAATCCTCTTTGAATTTCCCTTGGTTAATGAAAACAGGTACTAGCATAGGTCTTTAGTAAAAGCCGAGTGGCATAAGGCAAACTTTTGTAAAATGAGGGTTACCTGTACACCTTGATGAATTGATTCAACATTGTTAAAATATTTGTTCTCTTAGTAAAAGTTCTTTAAGAATCCTGTCCAGTCATGTGAGGCAACTGAAGTTCAGTCACTCATGGACTGTGTATATAATGCTGAGCCCCGTATAAGATCTAGGTGTGTCACAGACTATACCAACTAGGTGCAAATACTCTCTATGATGTGGGCACAGTGACAAAAGCACCAAATGCAAAATTTCTTAGATTGTATCCTTATTGTTTAAATGATACATGGCTGTGCTCAACATAAATAAAACTAGATTTCAAAATTGGTCTTATGGAAATTATCTGAATAAAATGAAACCATAAGTTCTGTTTTTCTGGAGTTGTGTTTCTTTGCTTGTTTTACTGCAGTTGATACCACAAACTTATAGAGACTCCACATTCTCCATTGGCATCAGAGTAGATGCTAATATACATTAAATGCATGCTGATGTATAAGCAAGAATCACTCAAATTGTGTTTATTCTGTAGAGAAGACCGAGAAGAGGAAGCAAAACCCCCCCAAATGAGATCATGATCTGAAGCTTCATATGTAAATTATACATTGGTCCCTTCCACTAGTTGACAGAGACACCTGAAACTGTGATAAACCAACATTTTGGAGTTGTGAAATTCTGTAGGGTAAATTTTTAGATTTGAAAACCTGGGTGTCTCCCTCCTCTCAAAAGCAAAATGGAATGTGTGCAAGTTTTCTAAATTTATAGAGAATTTTATGCTAAAATCTTTTTGAAAATTTAATGACACTATTTGAGAAAGTTGTGCCATGTTGCAAACAAGAATTTGGAGTCACTGGTGAAGTGCTACTGAAGAACACAGCCATCAATTTCAGTAAGAAATGAGTCATGGGAAAATTGCGTTGTGGAATCAAAGTGCCAAAAATATTCCTCAAGCAAAGACTATTCAGTCAGTCAGACAGAGAAGATGGGATGTATCCATAAAAAATATAATTTAATTCTGAAAATATTTATTAGGATCTGTTTTATGTCCAGATACATACGTATGTGTATGTGTATGTGTGCCTTTGACACAATAATGAAAAATATATAGTTTCTGCCATCTTAGAATTTACATTCTAGTAGAGGAGATGAAATATAGAATACATACTAGAAATCATAGAATGGAACATATGATTTAAATAACACCATGTGAGTATTGATGCTAAAAAAGATCAATTCCAGGGAGGAAAATCTTGAATGGATTTTACGAGAAGATATCAGAAATGTGTCTCTAACTCACAAGGAGAGGGTAATCGCCATACCATCAGTCACGCTGCCGATCCAGTTGAATACTTGTAAGTTTTAATCCCACTTTACTCTTCTGAAGCATTTGATACTGTTAGTTGCCCTTTCCTCTTAGTTTCTCTTCTGGTTTTCTCTACCTCTGCACGCCTCCTCCTCTACTTTCTCCTCTTCTTCCTCTCTTTTCTCTTCTTCCCCCTCCCCTCCCTACTTTCTCACCTCAGTTTTCTCTCCCTCCTATTACCCATGCAATGTTTCCTTATCAAGATGTGTACTCTCCCTAGTGACAACATTCTTTATATTTCTGCCATATGCTGCTGTCTCCAAATTTACATCCCCTGTTTTAGGTGCTGCCTAAGTTCCAAAACTATACATTTAACCATGTGTTGTGCATCTCCACATGATTAATCCATTGACATCTAACCTCAGTAGATTCAAAACTTTATTTGATTTCTCTCAAACATGCTTCTCCTAAAATCCTAACATATAAATAAGACTCCAGTACACTGAAATACTGGAATCAAAAGATCAAAGGATATACTAACCTCATCTCATTCATTTCTCTTTTCACAATGTCAGCAAGGCCTTATAGAGTCTACTTCACTCTTATGCCGCAGAATCTGCTTTCTTAACTACCTCACTAGAAGCTTCAACCCAGGCTTCATCACTTTTTGCTTAGCAGTATCTTCTTTTTTATCCAGTTTGTCCTCATGTGTCTTCTTGCTACAGAGCAAGACTTCTAAACTTTAAATTCAACTTGTCTCTGCCCAATATTTGTCATGAATTTTGTCCTGAAGTAATTGAAGCCCTTCTAACTCTGGGACTCTTTGCACATAAGACATCTGCCTACTTTTCTAAACTCCGTACTCAAGCCACCTCCTCCATTTCCTGCTTCTTCAGCTTCGTCCCAACCCAGATGAACCAAATAACTTTCAGGGACCCAAAATATTGGACTGGTTAATGCCCTTGTACCTACCAGCCTAATTTTGCCTAAGATTTTCTTCTGTCCTCTCATGTAGTTATCCAATCTTTAAAATTCAGATTATGTGGTCCCTTGTAGCTCAGGTGGCTAAGGCACAGTTTATGGAGACCATGGACCCATGTTCAACATCTGTGGTCCAAGGGAAAAAAAATCTTAAAATAAATAAAAATAAAATTAAAAAGTCTGAGTGAAAAACACGATAAATTTAGTTATCTCAGTTATAATCTACTCTTCATTGCTCACAATTTCATGTGACCTTTCTCTACTTCTGTAACACAAATACACACTTTTATAAAAATTGTTTTAATATAAGCATCTATATACCTTCTCTCACTAGACCAATTCTTTTAACTTTTCTTGGGGGTCATTTATACTTATGTCTTTTAGGCTTTAATACACACTTTGGATCTACTTTATAGAAAAATGTAAAGTCACACAAATTTTGCCCATAATTTCAGGTGACATGAAGATACATATCCAAGGATTCACTAATGAACTCAAAGAACTCCAGACCCAATACCCCTACTTAGACAGTAGTCTTGAAGCTAAAAGCAGTATGTTTTCCTTTAATTGACTTTTCTACCCAGTATCTGACAGAATGTCTAGCATAAACTATTCTCACATTATTAACCAATACTTTTCCATTAAATGAGTGAAGGATAAGTCCTCAACATTTGGAAATGACAGAGGGTCAAAGGAAGGGAAGCGATCTTTTAAGATAGATGAAACAAACAAAAAAGATAGATAAAACAGCTTGATGGATTACAAATTCCATAAAGGAAGGAATTAGTTTTAATTATTATTTAATTATTAGGTTAATTATTATTATTAACTACACAATGTATAGTTAGTTCTTTTTGGTTAAAACAGTGGAGGTAAAGTTTAGAACTTGGTTAATGCTTTATAAAGAAGTTGAAATATAAAATAGTGTGCTCTTTCTGATTCAGGCTGCTGAGATACTCGTGAGAAGACTGTATAAAGCCCAAGGATGTAGGTTTGAGACCTGGGATGAGTGAAAAGTGAAAATAAACAATCAGATAAAGATGCTTCTTCCTCTCCTTCCTCCCTCCCTCCCTCCCTCCCTTCCTTCCTTCCTTCCTTCCTGCCTCCCTCCCTTCCTTCCTCCCTTCTTTCCTCCCTTCCTTCCTTCCTTCCTCCCTCCCTCCCTCCTCCTCTCCTTTCCTTTCTTTATCTCTTAAAAAATAATAATAAGCAAATATATAAAGTAGAGGCCTCATAGCCTACCAATTTACCTGAAAGTTATTAAATGGATAAAATCTAATATCTCATTTTTGGTTGTTCACCCTCAACCTGCCTGCTTTCAGTGCTTTAAATTGAAAGGTAAGTAGACTAGTCTATATAATTAAATAATAATGGAATTAAGGATTTAATCACAGTTTAACTATCTTACTTAGTGTATTCCATCATCGTAGATCTGATTCAAGGAATGTGTGAATTTTCAAGTGGTTTGCTAGTCATTGATAATTGTGTGGTTGCTCTGAAATTCATTCTTCTCCAAGAAGAAAAGATTATATTATAATAACTACTATGATTATATGTATCGAAACAATTAAATATAATGGCTTCAGAATTCAGTCCAAGAAATACACCCAAACTAGATTTTCACCAACCTCCAGCCCTTCAAAGGTTGTTCTAAAGCCATCCCTGTTCAGGAACAGTAAACAATCAAAATGATTCATTTCTAATATTAAATATACCTTAACATCTCCTTTCCTTTGATAGCCTAAGATCTACTGATAACAGATACTCATACAGATAAACATACAGTATTGTGAGTGATTGACAGCCTAGATTTTGGAGTCAAATTGGGATTGAAATTTCTGCTACACTAATTTTAACTATGATACTTTGGAAAAGGTATTTTACAAATGAGGAAACGGATTTTGAGAGATTAAAGGAAAAAAATTAGTTTTACAAAATGCTGCTCTAAATTATTATCTTAGTATATATTTTTTGCACATTTGAATCAGAAAGTAGTTATTATAGACAGTTGGATCAGACTTCAAGGCAGCTAATCAGAAAGTCAAGAGTGCAATACTGTGGCATCTCAGACTGTAGAATTCCAGTAATCACTTAAAATGAGATAAATTGCAAATGTACAGTCCATTCATTATTTATTGAAAGTCCTCAGTAAGTATTTACTGGATGAATGGCAAAATTTAAAAGGAACACATGATAAATATATTAATGATACATTCGGTAGCCTTTCAAGGATGTTTGTGCATGATCATTTCACAAATATGAAAGACAGAGAAAAGTTTCCTGTATTGTATAATATATTGTAATTACATCTATGAATAGAACATGGATCTTGAAATCTAGAAATTCTTTATGAAATTCAAAATTGTTTAACAATCAACATTACTCAACTTTCATTCAATACTTAAAATAACTTTTTGAAATTTTATGTATGGTATAAAACATGCTTAATTGGTAATAATGAATGAGAACAGGAACTTTTATAAATTAATTGTTGGTTAATTTTAAAATGGTATATAAGAAGACAACTGTAATAGTTGGCATGTTTACAATTTAATTATAATTAATTTCTAATACAACACATGTGATTTATAAGTGGCACCCTCAATGCTGGAAAATCATCCCCCACTGCCAGCACAGGAAAAATCAGTACTGATTTGGGGACCATTTAGTTTTCCTTGACTAACTGTCAGTTGAAGCTTGGAGGGTCTCATATGCAGAAAACAAATTTTTTTCTTTTAACATTCTTGTGTTGTCTAATAAATTTCCTCTTGGTCTAGCCTTGTGTCCAAGCTCAACTGCACAAGAATGGCTAAAGGATATGTCAAGGAGGCTAGGTTTTATGATATTTGACCCAGATGTCTTCTTCCATTGTCAACTGTACCAGGACTAGATACCTGACTTACAATGATATGGTCTGATGAAAAATAATGAACAGCACTGCTCAGGAACATCAGAAATGCCAAAAGAAGGAGTCAGTAGGAGCTAAAATGGGACATTTCCCAACCAGTCATTCAGGGCTAAATAATACCATTATGGTTATAGAAATTTAAGCAGAATATATGGAACAAGACATCTAAAAGCATTCTGAAAAAGAAGATATATATCTGGAATTTGTTTGTTCTTCATCCCTTCTTCAGCATGCTTCCCAGAATGAAAATATGAAGACTGGGTCTCCAACAGTCATCCACTACCACGAGGTCATTATGAGAATAAAAACCCCACAAAAGGACTAGAGAAGTAGATAGATAGAAGGAACATGGGCTCTTGTTAACTACACAGATACCCTATCAGCCTTGGACTGCCCACTGTGGGACTACTTCCACATGAAAGAAATATAACTCCTATCTTTCTTAAAGAACAATTATGTTGGGTGCTCCACTATATGCAGTTGAACTTAATCTCATCTGAACAGCCCATGTGATGATAAGATAGTTATTGATGGATTTTTGTCAGATGCATTTTTGTGGGATTTAGTTTTTTGAGAGAAATTAGAACTTACATTGTGAGATTTTTAAATCCTGACTTTGCATCTGACTAGCAAAATAGACTGATGGACATATCATGCCTGGTGGAACAGATTACCAGGTTCTGTGGGAATATGAGAGTGAGTTGGAAACACATTTGACTTCTTAGCCTTTTTAAATAATACAAAAGACATAGTTATCAGGCAGTTGCAACAGTGAAGTTGGCCACAGTCTTAACCCCACTTGTTTATAACATTCTCTTCATGACATGGGCAATAAGAGGAAGAGGAGAGGACTCAACATGACTTAATATATGTCAGGGAACTTTCCACTTGCTGTGTGTTCTTGAGCGTGGAGTCAGTTTTCCCTAGACTTTAGGCCAAGTCTCATGGTTGTTGCTTCCATTCACCAACACAAGACCTCAATTTCTTGAAGTCCTTGGGGTATCTCATAAATGTCTAAAATCCTCTAGTCCTTTTCTGTCAATGACCTACTGACATCACTATGCTTCTGCCCTTCCTGCCACAGGCTGCTTCTGATCACTAGAATCCTCTGACTGCCAATGTTACGAGATTATTTGTTTTCCAGTCTGCAAAACACTGGCACACAGACTTGTTTTCATTCTCCTCCAACAGAGCTATAGTGAAACAACTCTTAGCAATTTTAATTAAATTTCTTTGGCAAGCATCTACAGTCAGGTTTGTGGCACTGTGGAAGACAGCATCCACTCTGTTCTGCTATGTTCTACTTTGACAAATAAGGCTTTTCTATTAAATAAAATATTGGTAGCTGCTTCAGCCTTCCTTGGACTGAGTTCTCTCCCAGGAATCTCCTTAGACAAATCGCCCTCTGCTGAGTCAACTATCAATTGATAGAAACAATGACAATAGTGTTAATTAATCTGTGATTTTTGATTCACAAGCATCATAATATCAGTTGATACTTCTTACCTGGAAACTTAAGACACTTCATTTCAAAGGTTGAGGCAAGTGAAAGCTTTAAGGAAAGATATATTCTTTGCCCATCTCAACACTTGCTTCCTTCTAGCCAAGAGATGTAGGTAAGAGAAGCCAAAAGCTTTCCCGGTTTTTAATCAGTCAACAAATACAGCATTCACTTCATCACAATGTAAAAACAAATCACCAGGCTGGTAAAGAAGCCTTTTTCTGCCAGTGGAAGTCATCAGCCAAGACTGGCCACAGTTTGCCTAGCTCCTTTGGACAATGGAAATGTAGGCATGAGACAAGAAGTAGTGACGGAGTGTCAGTGAAAGGACATAAAGAGGTCTTTATTCACAGCAATGTCACGTGACCATTTCCTGGCGTCAGTCTTTTATCTCTCTCGGGATAAATTATCACATTTTATCATGACCTTCTGTTTGCAGTCCTGAAGGCTTACAAGAGACACATCCATCAGGATAGACTATAGACCCATCCCCTTTGGCTCATCCACTAGCCAAACCAGGTAAACACATTATGAAGATTACATCAGCAGTCTATATGATTTTAAATTTAATCTTTACAAAATACTGGCACACATCCGTCATTAAAAAAATATAGAATAAGGAGCTTATAGTCACCACATGGTAGTTTGTCAAGGGGAAGGAGATTTCTCTTCTGCCTTTTCATTACACTTTTATAGATCAAGTGGTTTATTCACAGTAAAATAAAACAAAAACAAAAACAAAAAAAACTAGTAACTGGTAAAATTTAGATAAAACCCAGATATTTCTGATTATTTGGTGGTATTTTGTTTATAAATCTGATGAATGGCTTCACCCCATCTCATAATACTGGGAAGAACCGCGCACTCTAGATTAGAACGATAAAAACTCTAGGCCTCTCCTGTCCTGGTGGTCCAGCTGCTTTCACAGTCTAATTTCGGCTCTAAAGCAACTGAAAGCACCTGGCCCATGCTATGCAGGAGCAATGTACCTCTCATCCCCTGTGCGTCTCCCAGCATACCTCTCCTCCTAGGGGTGTGATGCAGTACAGTCCCACATGATAGTCGCACATGTATAACCCCCCAAAAAACAGGGGCATTGATGCCCTATAGAACAAATCTTTAACCAATGGAAAATGTGGAAAATTCTTTCCGCTTTTCTCCCCACCCACGGACTATTCTGAGATGCAGTATAGCTTCCTAAAACTGTCTTTTAGGATCAAATAGTCTTATCTTGACTCTTCCCCCTCCTCTTACACTGCCTGTAGTGTGGGGTAGGGCATCTTACTTGATAAGATGAGAGGACTTCCATGTATGTCATTCAGAAGTCACTACTTTAGAGCATCGTTGACGTACAACGTGTTGTGGAATGCCGGGAAGTGTATTAAATTTGAGAAAGCATGGTCGGTTAATGACAAAGTGATGATGAGTGTCTAGGATAAAAAATCCAGACTCTTATTGCTAGATATGTCCTTATGGTTTTTTTCAACACTCTCATTTCAGAAATAAGGGAACTATAGCCAGAGAATTTGTGACCTCTCTCCAGCCACACCAGTTAATGGCAAAGCCTGGGTGGCATCCAGACCCTCTAAATCTCAACACTGTGCTGCTTGTATTACATAACAATACTAATACTGACCAGTGACATCAACATTCTACTACTTTGCAGTCTGGACACATGGTACAAAGAGGAACTCATCAGACTCTCACGGCTTGACAAAAAGTATCCACTAAGGGCTCCAACTTGACCTTCTCTGTTCTTCCACATCTTTTTGGTTAGTTTTCACAGAGCACACTATCTCTAAGGAAGTGAAAAATAAAATTTCGTTTCTTGAATTAGAGCATCAGAGGACAAGACTTCAGAGTATGTAACCATAGCAACATTCAAGCATTTTCCAAAAACAGAAATGAGACTCCAATCCATATGTCTTTCTCCTCCTCTTTGTTTTTAATTCATGATGAAGTTTGCGCCAAAATAGTGTCAGTTTAATTCAACAAGTGTCTGTTAGGAATCACTAGATGCAAGGATCTGAGCTGGTGGACACTTGGTCACCTTTTTGAAAATCTGCTCAAGTCCTTTGTCTCCCACAAACATCTTCCCTGGATACTCTGGCTCTCTCTCTAAGTACCAAGAACACTTAGCCAAACCACAAATAATAATGAGGAAAAGGGCATGAAATCAACAACATTACTCTTTTATTCTTTCGAATACTTAAAAACTCTACAAGGACAGAAAATGGGTGGCTGTATATTTTGTTCATCACCGTGATCCCTGGTGTCCAGCACATACTAGGAACTTATTCACTATCTATTGAATTAAATACTGAATCAACAGTCACGTGCCTCACCCTGCAGAGTAACCAGCTTTTCCCAATTGACAGGGGACTTTCTTGATTTTGCACCAAAAGTTCAAGGTAAGGTTGTGGCTCTCATAATACTGAGTCTGAGGCAAATGCACATGATTGGTCTTCATCCTGCACCCTCGCTGAGGGTTTGTCAACTTGTGAAAACCATGTCTTCTAACAGGAGATTTAATGAATAAAATGTGTCTAGCTAATAATCAAGAAAAATAATATTAAATAATTTCAATTCCAAGATGACAGATTTTTAAGATCTCTAACTTGCCTCCTCCCCACAGGCACAACAAAACGACACCCATTTAAAATTATGATTTTTTAAAAAAGAAACAGAGACCAGCATCTCCACAAAGAGAAAAGACACACCTTCATAGACAGGAGGAGATGATCAGTCTCCGCATCACACTGCCATGTTCAAAGACCCTAGAGCTATAAGGAGAGACCAGTGACATGGACACTTTCCCTGGAGCTGAGGGGCTTACCTCCTCCATGGGTCCCCTCACCACACAAGTAAAGGCTTTCAGTCCTTGAACCAAAAACCTTGGTCTAGGGGTGGAAACAGGGACAGCCATCTTGTGAACTAAGATTCTGCTTCTGCACAGAACAGGCATTTGAAGTTGACACTGCAGGAAGGACCCAGGAGGAAACACATTCCCCCTCTGCCATTGTGCACTTGTGACAGACAATTTCTGCATGCAGTTGTTGATCCCCAGTCTGCCAGGATGGTCATCTAGGTCTGTGGTGGATTTGGGTGGTTTCCTACAAAAAGCATGCCTTTCTCTGGCTCTCTCAGGAAAGATCATTGGAGTTTATTCCATTAAAATAGCAGTTTCTACCCACCTGGGTTTACTGCTAAATTCCTCTGCTATCTGTTTGGTATTTCATAAAATGCCTATACCAAGGCCCCAGAGTTTATTTGCTACCCATGGCTGGAACTGCTGTTTCTCTGGAGAACTGAGGGATTTTCACAGGGAATGTGCTTTGCTACCACCAGTTCCCAGCTCTCACTATCCGGGGGCCTCTGTTGGAACTGTAGCTTATTGTGAACTGGGCCCAGAACTCATATGTGTTTTTCTTTGTGCCTTGGTGTTCATACCTAGTATTCTGGAGGAAACCTCTGCGTTCCCCCGTCTATCTTCAACCTTGTGAACTGAAATCATGAGCCAGCACAGTGCAGATTCTAGAGCTTCAAAACTCCTGACAAGTAATGAGATCACACACGTAAAGAAACCAAGCATTCTGAACCAAAAGCACATATCTATACTGTGCATCTTGATACTGTGTATCAAGTCCTTTACATCAGGGAAACATAGCTCATAGAAATAAACAGAACAATGGCAAACAGAACAGAGAACTACATGTAAGATGATGGACAAAAACAAGGTCCCAGGGGAAAATCTGAATGCAACTGATGAAGTGAGTTTTAATGATACTGAAATCTGGAGAACAAATGAGGAACAAAAGAAGAACTACAACAAAGATAAGAAAATATGAAATAATTCCAAACAGAATTTATGGAGCTAGAGAACATAAAAGAGGTACTCAACAGTAGACTGGAAAATGCCTCCATTTGAATCAGCGATCTGGAAGATAGGGCAGTGAAATGAACACAGGCAGATCAGCAAAGAGAGAAAAGAATGAAAACAAATGAAGACAGTATCTGAGACCTATAGACTAAATGTCAAGAGGAAAAAAATTGTACCATAGGGGTCCCAGAAGAAGATAACAGAGAGAAAGGAGCAAAAACCATATTTAAAGAAATAATACCTGAGACTTTTCCTAACCTGAGGAAGGAAACAGACCTCCAGACCCACAAAGTCAAAGACTTCCAAACAAAAGACTCAGACATATACCAAGACACATTGTAATTATTATTTTTGAACTTTAATATTTATTAAGGTAACTGATTTACAAGATAATATAACTCAGTATGTATAGATTCACCATTCTTCAAATATATAACAACACAGCCTGCCCTTGACCAAATTACAAAAAGCCCTTCATCAATGTCCATCAGACCCCACTACCTGTTGCTCACACCCCCATCATATTTTAGGGCTGCATAGTACTCCACTGTGTATATGTGCCACATGTTCATTATCCATCCATCTGATGATGGACATTTAGGTGGTTTCCAACTCTTGGCTGTTGTAAATAATGTTACATTAAACATGAGGGTGTATATATCTCTGTGAAGTAGCATTGTTGTTTGGGTTTCTTTTCTTTTCTTTTTTTTTTTTTTTTTTTGAGTAAATCCCCAGAAATGTGATGGGACTGTATGAGATTTCCATTCTCAATTTTTTAAGGAGTCTCCATATTGCTTTCCATAAAAGTTTAACCAATTTACACTCCCACCAACACTGTAAAAGGGTTCTCCTTTTCCATATCCTCACATTTGTTTCAAACCTGTAGATGATAACCAGTCTCACAAGTGTAATGTTACATCTTATTGTTTTGATTTGCATTTCCCTACTAGCAAGTGAGGAAGAATAATTTTTCCTATGTCTGTTGACCATCTGTAGGTCTTCTTTGGAAAATTTTCTATCCAATTCTTCTGGCACTTTTTTGATTGTGTTGTCTCTCTGTTGTTGAGTTTTAAGAATTCTTTATATATTTTGGATATTAAACCCTAGTCAGATGTATGATGCAAAAATATTTTCTCCCAGTCAGTAGGTTATATTTTCATTTTGGTGATAGCTTTGTTCACTATGCAGAAGCCTTTTAGAATGATGCAGTCCCATATGTTTGGTTTTGGTTTTGTTTCCCTTGCCACTGGAGTTGAGTCCCAAAGGAGCTCACAAAGGCGGATGTTGTGGGATGACCTTCCTACGTTATCTTCTAAATATTTTATGGCTTTAGGTCTTACATCAAAGTCTCTAACAATTCTGAGTTAATCTTTGTATCTGGTGCTAGAGAGTAGTCTAGATTCATTCCTGTTCATGACACATTGTAATTAAAATGACAAAAGTTCAAGATAAAGAATCTTAAAAGCAGTTAGAGAAAAATGAGTTACATACAAAGAAACTGCCATAGGTTGCCAGTGGACTTCTCAGATGAAACTTTACAGGCCAGAAGGGAGTGGAAAAATAGTTTCCAAGTGCTGAAAGTAAAGAACTTCCAACCAAGGATACTCCACCCTGCTATATTACCACTTAGAATTGAAGGAGTGATAGAGTTTTACAAATAAAAGTTAAATGAATTAAGTTAAATGAAATTAAATGACTAGAAAACCAGTCTTACAAAATATACAAAGGAAGTTCTATAAAATGAAAAGAAACCCACTTAGAAGTTACATCAAAATTATAAAATGTGGAGAAGAGGACAGCAAAAATGTGGACAATTAGAATAAGCGCAAGACTAACTTGCTTTCAAGTCAAATAGGTTATAAGCATAGAAACTTTTAGGTAAACCCCAAGTTAATCTCAAAACATAAATCCATAAAAAATTAAGAAAATAAAAAGGGAAATCAAACACAAACTTAGGGGCTTTCTTAGGTACTCTCAAAGAGCAAAAAATAGAATAAGAGAACAAAGGCACAACACCCAAAAAAACAATGAACAACAATACAATAAACAGTTACATATGAATAATCATCTTAAGGTAATGGATTGAACTCACCAATCAAAAGGCACAGAATGGCCAAATGTATTAAAACATAACCCAACTTTCTGCTGTATACAAGAAGTTCATCTATGAAAGATAAGCATAGGCTCAAAGTCAATGTTTGGAAGAGAAACCTACAACCAAACAGTAATCTGAAAACAGCTGGGATTGCCTTACTTGTATCAAATAAAATGTATTTCCAATTAAAGAAGGTACCAAAATACAGGGATGGATGTCACATAATGATTAAGGGGCAAATTCAGCAAGAAGACATAACTTATTAATATATGTACTAAATGAAAGAGAATCAAAATGCTTAAAGCAATTATTTCCTAAAAGAGGAATTATTGTCATTCATGACACCATGGATGGAAGTAGAGTGGATTATGCTAAGCAAAATAAGAGGAAAAAGGCGAAACTGAGTTATCCACTCATACATGGAATATGAGGAATAAAAAACAAATGAACAGACAAAACAAGTAACTCTTGGGCATTTATGATAAAATAGGTACCAGGAGAAAAGGGGTGAGGGGTGGGAGCAAGTGGTGGTGGGTTCTACTGGACATATAGAGGACTTTTGGTAACTTGGTAGTGGACATAGTATATTGTTTACATTTAATTAATTGTGAACTTATACATATGGACTTATTTTATAAACCATTCACCTCAATAAACATTAAATTGATAATATATTATTAAAAGGACAGTTGTTTATGTAATAGATAGCAAATATCTACTTATTACAATTTCCTGGACACTAATTAGAACTCTTTTGAAAGGGATATTGTTCCTAGACTGCTCCCCCAAATCTATTCATACTATCCTCATATTACTAGAATTATCTTGGAGAATCTTTTCTCTGGCAAGAAATAAATACTCTGTTGTTAAAATCTGACTTCCAGAGATGCTCCAGTGACCAAGGATCAGGGCAGTACAGAAGCAAGAGGAGAGCATAGTGACCCAGCAGGTTCATGAAGGGACACGAAGGTCTCACAAAACATCAAAGCAAACAGAGGCAATTTCCCTTAGTTATTAGTAAGTGACCGTAACTTGTAAGCCCTTCTTTGATGCACCAGATCCAGAAGTCTCATTTTTCTGTCCCCATTATCCTGACAGTATGATAATAAAAATTATAGAAGACATTCTTCAATAGCTTAAGATTTTACATTAAATTGTTTTATCCAATTTCCCTTTTATGTCACAGATAAAGGACACAATGCATACATTCATTCTAATTGTATTAAAAATAGGAAAGTATGTCATGCCCTGGTGCAGCAGTGGTTAGGTCAATAGCCCTGAATGAGTGCAGGCCACATACTCCTGGGTTGAAGTCCCAGGTTCAGGGGAGAACAACCAATGTGAACAACTAAATAAAATTAAAGTAATGATGCTTCCTCCTCCTTTCCCTTCCTGCCGGCCAGCTTGTCTTTATTTCTGCCTGCACCTTTCCTTAAAAAAAAAAAAAAAGGAAAGTCTATAAAGTAAGCTAATCAAATATAGACCCCACTCCATACCAAACTGCCCAAAGCCTTCATTTTCCAAAAGGAAGTGCTGCAAATGGTTTAGTGTGCATCATTCTGGGTTTTCTTGTAGAATTCATGCATATGTTATATAGGTATATACAAAGTTATACTTCCTCAGAAACAGAATTATTTGGCATTGATTTGATATTCATCCTTTAGAGAACTTTAATTATTAATATTTTAATAGCTTCATGAGGTACCATAGATGGATGTGATAACTACTTTCTCATGTTGACATTTAGTTTACATTTAAGTTTTTGTTGTTACTGTTATTGCTGTAAAAACAATCTGTAGTAGCTTTATTGCTGTATTGAAAGTTACATGGATTTTTAATTTGATACATTCAATTAAAGAGTTTATAGTTGGTATAGTTTTATGGAGGGCACTTTGGCAGTATCCAGATTCCCTAGTTCACTGCATCCTTACCAACCCTTATTAACTATATATTAACAATAATCATAAAATACATCAGCTCTAAGGACAGGTAATATATGAAATGATATTTTAATTGCTACTACGGCAAGAATATGTATCATACTATTCTTCTAATACTGCTTTTCTTATTTATTAACCAGAGCTGTTTTATTCATTAAATCAGTAACTCAGTATGCAAGGCTTCTTCCAGTTGATCTTTCAGGTTAATTTATTAGGTGGGGATATAATAGTAAGTAAAATAGACAGGCCGCTTTTCTGGAGATTATATTTAACTCCAGGGAAATAGACAATACACAAACATGTATCAAGTGAGTATGACTCTTCTAAGTTCAAATAGAGAATAGAGGATAAAGAGTAACTTGAGTGTGTGATGTTTTATATAGGGTGGGTATGGAAGGTATGTGTGACATTAACACAGAGACCTGAAGGATGTGACAGAATAAGTTATGTGGATATCTATAGGTAAAGTGGTTTCAAATAGAGCAAACAGCAAGTGAAAACAATTCATTTGCTAAAATAAGCTTGGCATATTCAGTTTATTGGCCATTTCTTTTATTCTATGAGTTGCTTATTCAAATACTTTTTTCCTATGCTCCCACAGTTAATATTTTTTTCTTATTAATAAGCAGGAACTAATATAATATATAATGTAATACAGGTAATCATTCATCCATCTTTTATTTATATTGCATTATTTTCTCCTAGTTGACTTTTACAAGAATTCTATATATGGTACTTCTCTTATTGATCTTGTGAACAGTTGCTTTAAAGTTTTGTAATTGTAGAAGATTTTCCTGAGCAAGTCATTTTCCTGGGTAAATAAAGGTTGTAATCATTCAATTACCTTCAACTGCCTTATTTCTGACTCATCCTCCAGTCTTTCTGGTATTCCTGGAGGAAATATTTGACTCATATCCTGAGGAAGCTGTGAGACTCAGGTGTCACTACCAGTCACCATCCATTTTTCCAGGATGTGGGTCTGCTTCAGGAACCCCACAGCTAGGTAACAGACATCAGAAATGAGATTTGGATGCATTTACTGGGATTCAGAGAGATTGTCACAGTGGATATATTTCTAGGTTAGTCTCTGGGTGATTCTGGAAATGATTTAGTGAAAGGATTACATATAAGTTCCTCCTTATACATGTTCCTATAATTCTAGGCAAGTATATGACAGGGAAAATCAGAGTATACTAAGGAAATGATCCTTCAGAACTTTGGAGGACAGATAGTTCAGAAGCTCGCAATAATTACAAACTCCTTAGGTGTGTTCTAGACCTGGAATAGATCAACTTTGAAATATTCCCTAGGATAAGGTTCTAAGATCTAGTCAAGCATCAGAATCACCTGGTCAAGCATCAGAATTACCTGTATGACTTTCTGAGAGTGAAAAACTCAACTCAAGAAATTGCAATTTACTAGATCTGAAGTGAAACTCAGAAACTATTTATTTTTTCATTATTATTGAAGGGATATTGCATTTTGACAATGACTTGTTTTGAGATATGCTTAATGGTATTTTTACATTTGCAAATAGCATAGTAGATTTACTAATGCCCCTCCCTTTTTTCCCCCCTTCATCTCATTTCCCCTACCCCTCTGCCATCACTTTAGTACCCCTTGATTTACCTTTTTGTCTCTCGTCTCTAAGAGTCCATAGTTGTTTGGGGTAGTGTTCTCCCTCTCCACCCCCTTGTCTGTCATCTCCCCTTTCCCATTTTTAGTGTTGCTTAATTTATGACATTTATGTGCTTTCTCTTTACCCTTCATATGAGTGCTATCATACAATGTCTGTCCTCTTTCTGGCTTATATAGCTAAGCATAATTCTCTCCAAGTCCATCATTGTTGTTGCAAATGACAAGATCTCTCCCTTTTTGATGACTGCATAGTTTTACATAGTGTATATGTACCATAACAGAATGCCATCCATTGATGGGCATTTAGGTAGTTTCCAGCTCTTAGCTATTGTGAATTGTGCTGCAATGAACATTGGGGTGCATGTGTCTCTTTGGATAAGTGTTTTTCAGTCATTGAGATAAATTCTCAGTAGAGGAATAACTGAGTCATATGGAATTTCCATTCTCAGTTCTTCAAGGACTTTTCATACTGCTTTCCAGAATGGTTGCACCACTTTACATTTCCACTAACAGTGAATTGGAGCTCCCTTTTCTCCACATCCTCTCCAGCAATTATTATTTCCTTTCCTTTTTTTTTTTTTTTTTGACTTTCAATTCTGTTCCATTGATCTGTCTTTCTGTTTTTAATACCAGTACCATGCTGTTTTAATTATTATTGCTTTGTAGTAGAGTTTGGAGTCAGGGAGTATGACTCCTCTGTTGTTGGTTTTTTCTTGAGGATTTTTTGCTATCCTGGGTTGGTTGTTGCTTCAGATAAATTTCATTATTTTGTGTTCTATGTCTGTGAAGACTGTCTTTGGAATTTTGATGGGGATAGCATTGAACCTATATATTACCTTGGGCAGTATGGCCATTTTGATTATTTTGATTGTTGTGGATTTGCTCCTGAATATTGGAGTTTTTTAAATTTGCTTTTGTTCTGTTTCTTTTTACTGGTTTGTTATTTCCTCAGAAGTAGGAGGTATTTCTATTTTTTTAAATCATAGAATCAAGAACAATATTGAAGCACAATGGTAGTTTATAAACATATATTATCAGCGTGTGCTCCAGAATCAAGAAACTATGTAGATCACTATTACTTTTTAAAAGCTGGTTAGCTGGTTGTCTAAGCATAATTAGGTACTCAATGTACTATCCATAAAGGAAGATGTCTTATTAATTAAAAATCATCAGCAAAATACTTTAACACTAAGGATAAGTAAAATAACTTCCCTATTTTGACTGAACTTCTAAACCATAAAAAGAATGTTCAACTAGTGTGACTAGGAAACAAAACACATGGAAACTCAAATATCAGAATACATAAAAAAAGTGATTGCTTTGTAAAAGATCGCATTTGAGGGGGTGAGGGAGACCTGGAAGACAAAAAGAGGACCCAGTTCCAGGCAGCTTTCACTGCTTTTATGACTCTACAAAATTATTGTAGGAGTATGTCATTCCAACCCCAGTCACAAGACAGAAAAATACTCTCCCTTGCCCTAACCTCCAGACAACTGCAAAACTAAGTTTATGATTCTTTCAGGAATCCATGATTCACTTTGGAAGAATCAGAGGCCAACACAAACTATAAAGTCTTCTGAGCCACCTTGGAATGGCGCAGTCCACAGTTTCAGACCTCCATCTGAGATTCTCTGTTTACTAAATTCATCCTGAGAACAACTGAATGCTTTTTGATAATCCCCATTATTAGCTTACTTCTTCAGCCTTAGTTTATCCCCAGGCAACAGGCAATCCTGCTAGACTGACAAAAACAGCTCAGCCTAAGAACTCTCGCTTCTTTCCCCTTCTCAACTTTCTAACAAGGAGTCTGTGTTTGTTTTCTTAGTTTTATATTACTTACCTCCAGACACCACTGTGTGGTCAGGCTAATGGAGACAAAGCAAGGAACTAAGAAGGGCTAAAATGATAGAGTATGTAAGACAGAACAAAGGAATCATGCTCCCAAAATTATGCCTTTTGCCAATAACTGGTTGTTATTGACACAAAAGTTCAGGTCTCTTTCCTGAAGGTTGTGAGAGTGAGGGGAGCTCTATGGTTGCATTTTATGCTACAGAGCAGTCCCCAGTGGATGGGCCCAAGGCTAGAGTTTACCACTACCTCTTTGCTCAGCACTCTCATCTTTGTTATTCTGCTTTCCTTTGCTGTTTCTTCCTGAAAAACAACCCCTGAGGGGATTACTTGCACCCCAATTCCTGTCTCAGTCTCTACTTTTAAAGGACCTGAACAGAGACAATATCTTAAAAGAGTTTTAGGAATTTTGCTATGCATTACGTGACTTACTACACTCCCAAGCTTTGGGTATGAGTATTTTTCCTTCTGAATTTACCTCTACATGAAGGTGGCCTTTAGAGCAAAACCAGAAAGGCCTAAATTATTCATGTTAACAATGAACTTCTCTGAATAAGGTACAAACATACCTTGCCTTCTCTTGAGATGTTTTTATGTGCTGTTTCTTAGGTTTAGAAAAATTTTCACCTTATATTTTGTCTATAAAATTATAATGCATCCTCACTTTATACTCTAAGAAGAAACCCTCCTAGATCTCTCCTATGCTGTTCTCCTATGTCATTTACCTCTCTCTTATTGTTCCTGCAACACTCTGTTTATCTTCATTCTAAGATATATTATAAAATCCTTCATTCTTTTTATCAAAAAGTATGGAATAAATCTATCATGGTAATTTCTGAAACTCCAGGATCTAGTTTAGTACCAGAAACACAGTAGGGATACAATTTTAAATTAAAAAAAATGAGTGAATGTGTACATGCTAAGAAAACAGAAGTTATATTGGGTGGTATTATTTCTTATGTGCTATCTAGAAGGACTGGGGCGTGATATAGGTTGAGGCGACTTATGTCAACAGGTGAATAACTGTACCTACCCCATATACAGCAAGCAGAATATCAAGAACTATTGAATAGGCAAATTAATTTTGTTGTCTAGTGTCATATAAATTCATTAAGAATAAACATCTAAATCTGACTTGCCTATCTGCATTTATTTCTAATTTTTAATACTGTGCTAACCTTACTATAGAAACAACTCACTTTCCACTTTATTGCCAGTCACGTCCCCACACCTCCACATATGCTGGCTGTTCTCTTTACCTAGGACATCTTTTGTATTTCCTCTGTGGCAAATAAATCCCACAGAGTCTACTGAAGTCCTCAGTTGAAGCATGAGTCTCTCTTTTCCAGCATTATCTATAGCTTATAAAGGTAGAAAGTATACTAACTCATTTGCCATCTTAATATTACTGTATTCTCCTAGTTAAACATATCTCACAAATGAATACCATTGTTATTTTCATGAGGACAGAAGTAAAGACTTTACTGTGCCCTTGCGTCTCAAGTTGACCATGTAAAACCAAGGACTCAGGTTCAAAACCCAGGACCAGGGTGAAAAACCAAAATGAACAATAATTAAAAATGTTATGGCATGCCCTGGTGACTCTGCGTTAAGTCTGTGACTCTAGCATAGTTGATATATATCCAAAAGATCAGGTTCACAACTCAGGCTCAGGGGGACAAATAAATGAACAACTAAATAAATAAATAACAGTTCTTCCACGTTTGTCTTCTTGCCTGCCTATTTGTTTTCATTCCTGCCTGCTTCATTCCTCAGAAGAAAAGGAAAAGGAAAAAGATGTTGTCAAGAGGCTTACCTATTATTTAGCACTAACTATAAAATGTTTTGGAATAAGACATCTAAACACTGTTTTTAAAAAAAATTGAAAATGGGTTTATAGAGTATCATTTATTATTGGGTGTATCATTGAGTGCTTACTCTTCAAATATTATTAGAAACAAAAATACCCAATCTACTAGAGTATTTAATATGTATATATATATATATGTATACACACACACACACACGCACACATATATATATGGAATCTTAAGAGAAATTAACTTTCTCAACATTTTTATAAGATAGGTACTAAGAGTATTCCAATTTTACAGCTGAGGAAATAGAGGCACAGAGAGGTTACATAATTTACTGAGGTCTATTCAGCTGAAACATGATAAAATCCACAATGTACCAAATCAGTCTGGTTTTGCCTAACAACCCTTTCTAAAACTCTGCTGAAAATTACCCTGTCTGGTATCTAGACCACAAGGTCTAGTACACATCCCGGCACCCCCTCCCGAAATGTTTAATGTTTTTGTATCTGCAGAAGTCTGGCACTTCTGTTTCCTGTGATTCTTCAACCACTTCAACATCTGTACATTTTCTTGACCTCTAAATAAATGAGTTCTTCCTTCATCAGGCCTTTATTTATATGGAACTGTTTTCCCCTTTCCAGTTAAAAGGTCTCTGATAGAGATCAATGGAGTAAAAGGGAGAGGTAGTTGTCATTCTATCTGTCATCTGTGAACCTAGGTAGGAGTCTGCCCTTTTTTATCCTTCCCTAATCTCCAAATAGTTTTTGCAGGACTTTTGCTCCTTTCTTTTGCTCCTTTAGTAAATTCTACTAAACCCCACCACTTTCTTACATTTAATGTCAATTACTTGCCTTTAATCAGTCAATAAATATTTTTTGAGCACCTGTTATGTACCAGCCACTATAACAGAACTTTGGGGATCAAAAATGAAAATGACATAGTCCTTACTCTTGAGGAATTTACAGTGTGGAAACAATAAATAATAGTCATCTAGGTGCTCAATAAATATCTGTTGAATATTAAAGGCAAATGACACTGTATTGCAAACAAATAATAAATCAATTTTTTTCAAAAAAAGAAAAGAATGGCAAAACTATAGATGGTTTGCTTCCTATTTTATAGAATGAATTGAATTACTTTTCTGACATTGAATTCTCACCTCCAAATCCATCCTAGCTTTCAGAAGAATGGTTAGTCTTCCTCCTCTCAAAGGCTTATCATTCCACCACTGAAAAATAATATATGAAAATGGTGAACTTTCTAGATGTGATATTACAGATTTTTACTTTCTTTGTACTAATTTTATGTAGCTCATACACTTATTTAAAAATAAATAGAGGCCCTTTAAAATGTTTAGAGCTCATCCTGGACTAGCTTACATATTCTTTTTCATGCCAATTTGGTGTGGGATGTCAAGAAGCCATGCTGAGAACACTGCCTCTCTTTGGGTTACTTATTTCTGACCAAGGTCAAATTCAAGCTATTTAAGTTTTCCTTGAACTGATAACTTATCATACTGGGAGTGTTTTCTAATTTTCTTAGAGCTTGTTCTGCTATTTGCTGACTCAATTAAGTGATTTTCTTTTACTAGCTCATATTTGTTCACATGTTTTGTGTATAACTTATAGTTTGCTTTAGAATAGATTGTAGGATCACTTATATTTAGGCTACAACAGATATTTTTCCTTTTATGTTTTTCCTCTTATTTAATTTTTTGGAAATTCTAAATTCTGGATACAGTAACCAAATGTTCCTAGGATCAAAAATAGAAATCAATAAAAACATATAAGTTGTACTTTGAAGCTAATTAAAGTAACATCAGAAGTTCAGTATTCATATGATTTTTCCCGGGCTAAATTATATTTTTGATCTTTATGGTAACCACGTTTGAGTCAACTGGTTTACCACTAGACTTTTATTTTTAATGCCTAATTAAAGTGCCTAAAATCCCTGGGTGAGGAAATGCACTTCTACTTATTTCCTAATCTCAATTATTATGTTGTAATGTGAGAAAGCAACATAATACTACAAAAATGTTAACTATTCCTTTTGGCTTCCATGTGCTTTTGTTGTGAAAAATCAGTCTGTCAGTTTACTCCTACAATCTGCTTTATCTCATACCCTCATTTATCTGACTTTTCTGGGAAAATCTTCACAAAAGCTGATTTTCTTATTTTGCCATAAATTAGCATTTTTACCCATAAAATAGTAGAATGTTAGAGTTAGGAGGAACTTTGCAGATATTCTTATTCAAATTCTTGAAGAAACAGAGGCCTGAGGAATCACTTGTTGGTCAAGAGTATAACTTCTTACCTAGTCTTCCACCCACTTCACAGAGAACATATTCAAGACCCTACCAATCTGTCCTTGGACACCATATTGATTAGAATAATAGTACTCATGAAATGAAAGGAAAGTGAGTTTGTCTAGTATAGTTTTTATAAATAAATTGTGATATAGTCATATATATATATATATATGTATACATACACATTCACATGCACCGGTGTATGCACCACACACGCACACACACACACACACACCCTACTCTTTTTACATGGATTACTTCAGCTTCAGTGCTAGTAAACCATTATAAATTCAATAATGGACTATGAGAACAAAATAAAAAGGAAGTTTGAGGCAAGATGCAGGAAAAGCCAAAATCACCGAAAGATATAGAAAAGGAGAGGGAACAGATTGAAGAGAGGTTATAAAAGCAAGTAGACTGTGGGTTGAGAGAGGCATGATGGCTTCCAAAGCTTTTGTTCTTTTCTCAGAAAATGCTTTTAGATGACATAAATTGCAAGAGAAGAGCTTATCACAAAGCAGATTTTTGTGGAATTACTTTTGCCAAGTATCCATTCAGCTTGATGCTTCATTTTGTAGCCTGCCATTCAGAAAAAAAATGACTAAACTGCCCTTCAATATGGAATCTGGTCTAGTCCAGTAAAATCCTGTCCCACAGTTACACATATGCAAGTAAGTATGTTGAACAATGCATTATTCTTCTACAGATCTTTATTTTAGGAGAAAGCTTGTTGTCAAGGTTGGTAAATTGGGTTAGAGATTTTGTTCCCCCTGAGATTAATGTAAGGATAATTTTCTTCCATTTAAAAAGTATTTGAAAACTCAGAATACCAGCAATTTTTGCTATTAAAAACACATGAAATTAAGTATCTATTTGCTTCTTTCCAGTATGACTTCCTCTTACATATTTTCTTGCCAACTAATTAATCAGAGGTAACATAAACATCCCCAGTGTCATCTGTTTTATAAAGTCTCTATGGTCTCAAAGCTCTCGCTGCTATTTTGGATTATATCATTACATTGATGCCTCTTAAATATTTTCATTCTTTGTATCTACATTAAGTTTAGGGAAGAAATAATCAAATTCAAATTTTAATAAATAAATAAGCTTCCAGATTCATATATCTTTTTTTTAGATATTGCTTTTGAGTTTCACTGTCCAAAATTCTAATATTTTCTCTATATCACCACATGAATACAGTCTAGGAGCGTTAAACTCATTATTACTGAAACAAAGTTTATGGTTCATCTGTGTCTCCATTAGCCAATGTGCTGTTTTGCCTGTGTTTCTAAACCTAGTATATGGTTCCATACCTATTAATTTATGAGAGAAATTGGAAATAATCTGATTTTTTCCCTCCAACTACCATAGACCATGTCTATTCCAATACAAGTCCTGTCCCTCCAATCCCTGAAACTTTTCTTGAATCTATTCATCTTTGCATTGTTGAAACCCTAGTGCTATCACCTCTCTCTTGGGGTCCTGTAGTGAGCTCCTGAATGGTTTTCTCATCCATCCTTGCTAGATTCCCTACCTCTCAGACTCATTTTTCAGAATTTGTCAAAAATAACTAGTCAAAAAAAATTGATGAAAGCATTCCTCTGCTTAAAACTATGATAGGACATAAAACCACTGATTTTCCCCATACCATGTACCAGCAAGGAGCAGGCCATGATCTTAAGCTATGGGAGTACCACAGAAGAGCAATTCTCTGCCTCCATCACATGCCAGCCAAGAGTGGTCCTTAGCACAAACACTCCTGGCCTGAGTGATACTGAGGCCTTTTATCTGAGTGACAATGCTCACCTTTGCATGATGGACCCTGTCTGCTGGTGAGCTGAACAGCCCAGCTTGCAGAGTGGAGCAACCAACAACTGCAACTGTCTAGGAGATAAACAAAAAAGAAAGTGAAAAATAAAGTCACAACACTAAATACAGGGAAGAGAAGGTGAGCTATGCTAAGAGCTAAACCTTAGCAAACGAAACATGAATGTCTCAGAGAGGAGGATACTGTGCTCCCTAGAGAAGAAATCTCATGACACCGAATAAGACAACCTAATAGATAAATACTTCGTAAATTCAGAGCATCCATTATTTAAAAAAAAGGGAATTATCTGTAGGATTCAAAATTAACTACAGGAAGGCAAATCCAATACTGAAAAGAAGTGCTGCAATACAAGGACTACTTCACCAAGACATTGAGGCTATAAAGAAAGCCCAAACAGAGCTGATAGATATGAAAATTGAACACAAACATGAGTATTTCTACTAAAAGACTCAGTCTCATAGAAGAAGGAATCTTAGAAGTTGAAGATAAAAACGTAGAGGTGACCCTCTATGGACAAGGAGAGAGAAACAAGATTGAGGGAAAACAGAGAAACCCTGCAAGAAATGTCAGATACCATGAGATGAACAAATTTTAGAATAATTGATATTAACAAAGGTAAGGAGAGGAAGAAAAAGGAGAAAATCTAAAGAAATAATAGCAAAGAACATCCTTTTCCTGTCACAAAAACTAGCAATGAAAGACCAAGAAGGCGATAAATCACTCGTTTCTACATACAAAAGAACCATACCAAGATACATCATAGTAAAACTAGCAAAAGGGAATGATAAAGGCAAACAACTAAGGGCTGTAAGAGAAAAGAGAAATATAACCTACAAAGGTACATCCATCAAGCTATTGTAAGACCTCCCAGCAGAAACATGATAGGTTAGGAGAGAGTGAAATGATGTTTTTAAAACACTAAGAGACAAAAACAACCAATCAAGAATACACTACTTTGAAAAGTTATGTTATATATGACAGAGAGAAGTTTTCAATGATAAACAAAAGTTATTGCATTTTTCTATCTTCAAAGCTGCTTTTCAGGAAATGTTGATGAAATTTCTACAATAGGTAAAACAAAACCAAACACTATAAAATTAAAAAATGGTGACAATAGTGAAAAAGAATTGGAAACAAAGACAGGATGAACAGGAGAGAATAACAACAAAAAATTTCAAAACACTAAAAGCAGAAAGAAAAAGACAGAATACAATATTGGCTCAGAAATGATGACAGAGTGGTAAAATTAAAGAAAAATTACAAGACTGCCACAAAACCCAATATTAAAGAGATAAATAATAGGGAACATGAAGAAACATAAAGCATCAATATAAAAAACCATCCAAAGGAAAAGGCTAACAAACAAAAACAAATGCAAATGGGGAATGAAGCAATAGAGACATAAAACAAACAAAAACAAAAGCCCAAATGGCAGCAATAAAGTCCTATTTATCAATAGTCATTCTAAATGTGAATGGACTGAACTTAAAATAGAGTGGATGTATGAATTTTAAAAAATCCATGTGTAAGAAACCAACATCAGACAGACAAGTATAGGTTGAAAATGAAGGACTAAAGAAAAATATATCAAAGCAATGAGATAAAAGGAAATCAAGAACTGGAATACTATTATTAGACAAGAGAGAATTCTACCTCAAAAAGGTATCAAAAGGTATTGATAGACACTATGTTATGGTCAAAGAATAATTCATTAAGAAGTGATAACTGTCATTTATATGTACATACCTAATGTTAAACCACCTAACAATATGAAACAAATACTGACAAACTTTAAGGGAGATAATGACAGTAACTTAACAGTAGTGGGACACTTCTATAACCCACTAGCATTAATAGATAAGTCACCCAGGAAAAAAATCATTAAAGAAATAAAGACCCTAAATGAAATAACAGGTGATATGGACATGACAGACATATACAGAACTTTCTATCCCAGTAAAAGTGATTTTACATTCTTTTCAAGTGTACATGGAACATTCTCAAAGATACACCATATCCTGGGACATGAATCAAGTCTCAGTAAATTTGGCAGGACTTAAATTATAAAAAGCATCTTCTCCAACCACGAAGGTGTAAAACTAGAAATTAACCAGAAAAAAAAATCAGAAGAGTCACAAAAAATGTGGATTTAAGCAAAATACTTTTGAATAATATCCGAATCAATGGGGGTAATTAGAGATGAAATGAAAAATCAGTTGTACATAAGCAAAAATGAAGAGATGAGCAATCTGAACACGTGGAATGCAGCAAAAGTAGTTCTATGAGGAAATTTTTAGCACATCAAAAATCGAGACATTTCAAATTAAACATCTAATCACACACTTGAAGGAGCTAGAAAATTAGGAATAAAAGCAAAAATCAGTATAAAGTAAATAATAAAAATTAAAGCAGAAATAAACGAAATAGAAAAAAATGACAATTCAAGAGAAGAGTTGTTTTTTTGGAAAAAAAAATTATAGACCATTAGCCAGACTCATGAAGAAAAAAGGAGAGAAAACTGTAATAACAAGAATCAGAAACTAAAGAGGTAAGATAATAAGAAATATAAAGAATCATAAGAGACTATTATAAACACCTATATGCCAACAAATTCATCAATCTTGAGAATATGAACAGATCTCTAGAATTCTACAACCATACAATACTGATCCAATAAGACATAAATAACTTGAACACACCAATCAAAGCACATAAACTGAAGCAGTAATCAAAAGTCTCCCAAAAAAAACAAGAGTCTAGGACCAGATGGCTTCACTAGTGAATGCTATCAAACAAAGATCTAATGTCTATCCTCCTTAAACTCTCCAAAAAATCAGTGGAGGGGAAACTCCCAAAGGCATTCTACAAGGTTAACATTACACTTTTCCAACATCAAAGACAAAGCAGAGAAAATTACAGATTGACATTACTGATAACTATAGATAATTATAGATCACATAAACGGTTTGCTATTATAACAAAAACACACATAGGCCAGTAGAAAACTGAATGCCCAGAAATAAAACCATACCTACATGGGCAGTTAATCTATAATAAAGGAGCCAAGAGCTCCTGCAATGAAGGAAGGAAAGTCTGATCAACAGGTGGTGCTGGAAAAATTGTATAACCATCTGTCAAAAAAGGAAACTAGAAACTGACTTCCAGATGGTGACTCGATAGGACCCACTTTGGGTCGCTCCCCACAGACACCAAAAAAAAAAAAAAAACCCACCTATTTTCCTGAGAAAAACACCAAGAGATGACTGGTGATTTAGCTGGAAACAGAACAGCTGAGCAAGCGTGATTATTAGCTGAGTTGCAGATTTGGGTTTGGGAGACAGCGTGGGAGTCTCTGGGCACACGTTGGGCCAGAGGCTAAGGATTTTGGGACCAGCTGCAGGGGCAGCAAGGGGCAGGCCCAGTGGGGCTGAGATGTGGAGCCACGAAGGGCCAACTTGGGGGCGGTAGTTGGGAGAAGGGCCAGTACACTGGGAGCTGAGCTGGAGCCCATGAGGTGAAATTGTGCTGGGTGTAGCCATAACCAGAAATCAAAGAGCTCAAACCCCTCCCATAACCCTTTCAGCCAGATGCTGGTGTTCACTGAGTAGAAATCCTGACTACCACATCTGCCCACCAGAAATTCCACCGATCAGATGCCCTACCTCCCTGGATTATAGTGAGAAAGCAAGACTCAATGCTACCCGTTAGCATCACCTTGTGGGTAGAGGTGAAACTGTAGCCTGATTGCCAATCCTGGGCTAGTCAACCTACACAATGCCAAGGAAACTGAACCTTCAGAAATATAAACAGAATGTTGAAGAGAGCAAAGGCACAGAGAAATACATGTGACCGACTCAATCAAAAATTCAAGGAAAAATCTGAACACAGCAGACATATGTAAATTACCTGAAGAGGAATTTAGGGTAATAGTGATTAACATACTCAAGGGAATCCGGAAATCAGTAGAGGCAGTAAACAAGAATGTCAAGAAGCAAAGAGAAGAATTAAAACAAGACACCAAACATGTAAAAGACATGGTGGCTGAATTAAAGAACTCAATAGAGGACTCAACAATAGGATGGATGAAGCTTCCAATAGAATCAGTGATCTGGAAGGTAGGACAGAGGAATTCAATAAAGAAAACCAGCAAAGAGATAAAAAAAAGAACTCAAATAATCGAAGATAGTATTTGAGACCTCTGGAATAACATTAAAAGGAATAACATTTGCATCATAGGGGTCCCAGAGGAAGAGAGAGAAAAGGGGGCAGAAACCATACTTCAAGAAATAATAGATGAGAATTTCCCCAACTTGTAGAATGAAACAAGCGTCCAGATTCAGGAAGCCCAAAGAGTTCCTAATAAAAGAAACCCCAAAAGAAATACACCTAGACACATCATCATCAACATTTCAAAAATACAAGATAAATAAAGACTATTAAAAGTAGCCAGAGAAAAAAGTGTCACATACAGAGGAGCCCCAATAATATTGTTAGCGGACTTCTCAAATGAAACACTACATGCCAGAAGGGAATGGCATAATATATTCAAAGTGCTGAAAGAAAAGGATTTTCAACCTAGAATAGTATATCTGGCAAGATTATCATTCAGAACTGAAATAATAATAAAAACCTTCTCTGACAAGCAAAAGTTAAAGGAGTTCATCACTACAAAACCAGTTTTGCAAAAAATATTAAAGGATGCTCTAAAATGCATAAAGAAATCACACAGAAAAGCAGTATAAGAGCAAATATTAAAATTGGAGAGGAAGAGAAGAGAACAAAAATGTGGATGGTTTGAATGAGAGAAAGACCAATATGCTTTTGAAAAAAATTAGGTAGTAAACATAGAACTGTGAATGTTATCTTCAGGGTAACCTCAAAATACATTCCCAGGGAGAAAGCGAAGAAGAAAACAAAAGGCAAGATCAATCAAAACATAAGTGCACTAATCCAACCTAAAAAGAGAAAGAGATCAAAGTCATCATCTGGAGCAACATACAAAAGACAAATTACAAAATGACACTAAACAACTACACATCAATAATCACCCTAAACACTAATGGACTGAACTCACCAAATGACACAGAGTGACTGAATGGATTAAGAAGCATAATCCAACCTTCTGCTGCATTCAGGCCATCCAACTTCTTCCCAAAGATAAACAAAGGCTCAGAGTCAATGGCTGGAAGACAATCCTACAGATGAATGGCAACCACAAAAGAGCAGGAACAACTATACTCATATCAGATAAAACAGACTTCCATCTAAAAAGCATAACAAAAGACAGATATGGGCACTATATAATGATTAAAGGATCAATCCAGCAGGAAGATATGATGCTTATTAACATATATATACCAAATGAAGGAGCATCAAAATATATCAAGCAAGTATTATTAGACCTGAAGGGAGACATTGACAGCAACACAGTAATAGTGGACTTCAACACCCTACTTACAACAATGGACAGATCAACCAGGCAGAAAAATGACAGGGAATCAGCCACTTTAAATGACCTTCTGGAACAGATAGGTCTAATAGACATATACTGATCACTTCACCCAATGACTACAGATTTCACTTTCTTCTCAAGCTCTCATGGAGCATTCTCAAAGATAGATCATATGCTGGGACATAAAACATCTCTCAATATATTTACAAAGATTGAAGTCATACCAAGCATCTTCTCTGACCACAGAGGCCTAAAACTGGACATCAAACACAAAAAGAAAGCTGGAAGACCCCAAACCAATTGGAAACTCAACAATATGCTCCTGAAGACTCTTGGGTAAAAGAGAAAACCAAAGAGAAACAAAAAATACTTAGAGACAAATGAGAATGAGGACCCGAGCTACCAGAACCTATGGGATGCAGCAAAAGCAGTACTAAGGGGAAAGTTCATTGCAATTCAGGCCTATCTCAAGAAACAAGAAAAATAGCATATAAACAACTTAACTCTATGTTTAAAACAACTAGAGAAAGAACAATTAAAGCCAAAAATCAGCAGAAGAATGGAAATAATCAAAATTAGAGCAGAAATAAATGAAATAGAAAACAAAAAGACAATCCAGAGGATCAATGAAATCAAAAGTTGGTTCTTTGAAAAATTAAACAAAATTGACAAGCCATTGGCTAGACTCATAAAGAAAAAGGAAGCTAGATTACTTGTTGGTACCATACATAAAAACTGAATCAAATCGATCAAATTTGTGAACATGACCCAAAATCATGAAGTTCATACGAGGAAAATGTTGGAGAAATACCCCATGACATCAACCTAAAAATGTCTTTGGGGCAGTGACAACCAGGGCAAATAAAACTAAAGTAAAACTTAACAATTGTAAAAGCTTGTCAAACTAAATTTTTCTGTACCATGAAAGAAACCACCACTAAAACAAAAAGGCAACCCACTGATTGGGAGAAGTTATCTTCACAGTATACATCAGACAAAAGCTGAATCTTCAAAGTACATAGAGATCCGATACACTTCAAATAAAAAAGCAAACAATTCACTCAAATATGGTCAGAAGAGCTAAATAGACAACTATCTATAGAAGGTACATAGATGGCCTAATAGATGAAAAAAAAAATGCTCTACATCACTCATTATCAGAGAAATGCAAATAAAAATACTGAAATACCATTTCACACCAGTGAGAATGACCAAAAAGACTAAACAAATCATGGAGAAGGTATGGAGAAAAATGAATCCTCTCCACTGTTTGGAATACAAATTAGTACAACCTCTTTGGAAAATAGTATGGATATTCCTAAAACAAAACAAAACAAAACAAAAAGTTCTAACATTCAATGCAGCAATTCCACTTCTAGACATATACTCTAAAAATATGCTCTAAAAACACTAATCAGACAAAACGCTTATATTCCTATGTTCATAGCAGTATAGTTCATAATAGCAAAACCATGCAAGCAACTAAATGTCCATAAATACATGACTGGACAAAGAAGCTGTAGTATGTTATATATTCAATTCTATGCAGCTGTTTAAAAAAAGATGAAATTGTGCCCTTTGCCACAACCTGGATGGAACTGTGGGGGATCATGATAAGAGAAAAAGCCAGAAAGATAAAAAGAAGTACGGGATGGTTATACTCCTATGTGGAATATAAAGAAATAAAACAAATGAGCAAACAAATCACAATGAAAAACAGCATGCTGGACTGTGGTTACTAGGGGAGTAGGAATGGGGAGAGAAAGAGAGAAGGTAAAAGTTAATATGATGATGGTGGTGGTGTAAGGCATTGGGACTCTGGTGGTGTGTGTGTGTGATGTTAAATGCCTGTAGACCGAGGCTGAATTCAATATTCTAAATCTTATATAACAATGTAAGTTAAAAAATGAAAATACAAAGTCAATGCCAGTTCACACCTCCATTGTATAAATTCTTACTGTTATTAGAATAAAATTTTAAATCTTTCACATAGCTTTTCAGATCGTCTGTAGCTTTCATTATAAAACTCTGTATCTTAGTTTATACAACTGTAAAATGGGGATGATAGTGATATAGCCTTCATGTCATTTATTAGGATTAAATGATTGGAGGCATTAGATTTATTATAAGGATAAAATGAATAAATATTTGTTTATTCAATAAACAAATCAATAAACCTCATCTTGAACTGTTCTTCTGTTGTCTGATCTTCACCACACTGACTCCCATTTAATTCCTAGAGTACTTGGAGCTTCTTTCCTCTTAGTATCTCTGCCAAGTTTAATTTATCCACCAGAAATTCTCATCTCCCTCCTCATCCAAAGATTCTACATTCATTTTGGGGGTGTCAGTCGTGAAAGGGTAATGTTCATAGAAGCACTACCCTCCAGACTAAGTCTCCCTGCTATATTCTTGCAGTACTTGTAGCTTTCTTTAATAGCAGTTATCACAATTCTAATCATTTGTGTGGTTTTCTGTTTGACGCTATACCCAAGTACATGTACTTCATAGAGCAAGAATTTAGGTACACTTGAAGCCTTAGGAAGCTGGCATTGGAGCTGTGTTTGTGTTGTTAATGTTCCAGCCCCATAATTTACCACAGTACCTAGCACAAGCGCTTCCCCACAAATACTTAGCAAATGAAAAACGAATAAGTGAAAGAATGAATGAAGTAATGCTATGTCAACTCTCTATCTCTGTACACAATCCTATTCCCTTTGCTTTTCATCCATGCTTTAGAGCAAGATTGCAGTGTAATCTTGTCAATTTATGGAAGACATATTTGCTAAACCCGAACTTTAGACACTACATTTGAGTGGTTTTGTGTAGTGTGACTGTTTCAAGATGTCTAAGTGTGAATATTAACAACACTCAGTGTTATTCTCCTTAAAGCTCTATCTTAAAAGATGTATCAAAAGTAATGAATTTCCAGCCCAGAGATAAATTATTTCCTTTGTCATAGAGAAAGAGTTCATACACAACTACTTACAAGATGTTCTTTTATAATCATTCACTTTACAATGAGTGAATAACTGTTCAGAAAGAGGCAGACTTTCTTGAAGGTCCTCAACAGACCAACCCCCCTTTTCCGTATGTGAGGTCTCAAATAGCTAGCAGAGGATGTCATCTCACAGTATCCATGTTTGAGATTGAATGTAGTCCTAAAGATCAGAGAGAAAAGTTGACTTCCTCTTACCCATTGTAGAATTAAAAAAAAAAATCAACTTCCATAGGAACAGTAAGTTAAATTGCAACCACTAGAGGTGCTATAAAACATACTTCACCTATCCCCAATGAAAAAGACTCTTTTGTGCACTTCCTCTTCCTCATGTTCTAAAACATCTCGGCCTTGGATGGTTATCTGTGATGGGATCAGCTTGACTGTGAGCCAGGCACTCTCCTGGCAGTTATCAAGGGATATAACCATTTTTTGTGGCAGTAGAATGTCTTGACATTGACATTGGGAGGTAAATTACCTCCTCTTGGATACTAAGTGGTACCAAGAAGAAGTAATTTTCCATCTTCTGGTTACACATCCCCAGTGAAGAAAGCACTCACCAAGATGAACAAATTGCCTTTTTTTATCATTGTGAAATGCTGTCTTCACACTGTTCTCTTTGTCCTGGTCCATCAGAGAGCTGGCTTTTGCAGACATTATTATACTCCTCTCCCCTTTCAGCGTGCAGCTAGGAAAGAGTCCAGGGACAAAATGATGAGTGCAGTTTCCACTGAAGATCAAAAGTCACAACTTAATGGAGTAATGTGAGTTTGGTTATTCCTCAGATATTTATCCCTAAGACACAAACAGGACCGACATTGTACATTTCCAAAAGTGAGGCAAAAAACTGCAGGGCACAAACATATTTAACAGACTGATTTGTGGTCACAAGGAAGCAGCCTGAGAATAAATATTCCGAATGGTATTTCTTACAACTACTTCCGGTGACCTCACTAAACTCTATAGCGTTGACTCCAGAATTTAAAATGTCATTTAATATTTCTGCAACACTTTAACGAAAATGAGATGACCTCTTTCAGGAGATCCATGAGTTATTTTCAGTCATTATGTTAGGTCCTCAAATATTCAATTTCATAAATTATCCTATCTTTTAAGAGTTAATGTGACCACCCTCTTCCCAAATGACTCACTCTCTTTTCATCCACAGAGACAGGTGTGCCGTGAATGTGATTGCATCAAAAATAAGCACTAACTAAAGATAGAGTGTTTACAGAGTTAAAGACAGGAGAAAATATTGGATAGATATCAAGATGGGCAGGTATAAAAATACACAAGGATGTCCTGACCCATCATGGTTTTCATGGAAGAATTAACTTCAAAAAGGCAGTGCTTTTTGTGGTTTGTTTTATTTTGTTTTCTGGGAACATTGCTATTTTAATTGAGAGAAATAAAACACAGATCAGAATTTTCATGTGTACAGTTATTATTTTGTAATATGACTTTGCCACTAATCTTTATTTAGTTTTAAATAAGGCCTCAGTTTGAAATCATGGAAATAAATATTTAAAAAGTAACAAATACAGAATTTAAAATATAAAATGCTTCTAGACTACTAATATCTTAAAGTAATGCTTTGGGGTAATTCTAAACTGGAGAAAAATAGTATAAAATTATGCTGCTAAAAGTAGTACTTAATGAAATAGAGCCCCTGAATGTAATCCAGGGCACTACTCATTTTCTCGTTCTCCTGGTAAGAGAAACAGAGGTAGAAATACCTCCAAAATAACTTGTTCAGATTTTCAACTACAGATACTATTCTTTGTTCTTGTTATATCATACCTAATCTGCCTAGTCTCCAAAAAATCCTATCAGCATAATTTTTGGCTATTGAGTTTTAGGTTCACTAAATATGGAATATGAAATAGATGGAGAGAGAGAGAGAGAGAGAGAGAGAGAGAGAGAGAGAGAGAGAGAGAGAAGTGTAAAGAAGTAGGAGTAAGAGAGGAAGGAGAAAAGGAAGAGAGGAGGAGGAGGCAGTGAGGGGAAGGGAGGAGAGAAGAAATTTAAGGTAGAGATTTAAAAACTGGGTGGACTTGGAAATATGCACCCCACCGCCTTGGGATTGGGAATGGTTAGAGGGCAGTCTTCAAAACTGCCCCACAGCAGGCCTGAGCTTCCACTTCAGTCTTAAGCTATGGCTATTCACTTCTGCAAGTCTTCTTGCAGTTCCTTTCTACATTCCTTTTTTTTCACTTCCATTTCAATTTGTTATATGAAAGGAATTTTCAAAGAGTATGTGTTACATAAACATAATATTTGGATCTTCTTTCCATAGCACAGCTGAGTTTTTTATATTTATTTGTTCAGTTGTTCAATCAATCATTTATAGAGAGATTAGTATCTGCTAGAAATTGTATTGGTGGGGTTGCTGCATTGGAGAGGACATGACTATTCTTGAGGAAAAATGGGAGAACTCTACATGTTATGCTGTTAACATACAAATTAGAAAAGGGCAAATATGTGAATACTATTTTTGTTTGTTTCTGATTCTGAGTTGACAAAAGATGTGCAATAAATGAGATATTTGCTTCTGCACCAAGTGGAGTAATCAAGATTAGATTTACCTCTCTGTCTGAAATAACCAAAACCCAAACAAAATACATAAATATAATGGTATTCAAGCATTAATTATCAAGCAACAAAGAACAGAGACTGGGAACTAAGTGAGTCCTACAAACTCTTCTGCTCAGTACCTTGAACTAGTCTAGGTTACAACAGAGGAAAGGAGATCTTGGAAAAGCCTGGCTAAGTAAGTATCATAGTTAGAATGATTAATTTAAGTAGGCTGACCACACACACCGCTTTGAATGAGACAGTACCATTTTTTTTTCATATTTCCTGACAGACTCATCATTTTAATATAAATGTCAATTTTGTCCCATTTTAATAAACCAGGGCTATCTTTAATTTGATGCAAAGGGGGCAATAGAGTTGTCCTGGGCTTAGTCTGTTGAGGAAACTGAAAAGCAGTTGCCCCTTTGCCCCCTTCTCCCCTTAAAGATGTCCCATGCCAGCACTTATTGCAGATTGGCAATAAGTAGTACTTACTTGCTGCTGACCTGGATGCTCTGCTTCTGCTCAGATTGCTTTGTTTCCCTCCTTTTTAGTTTCCAGCATAAATCCCATCTTCTTTTTGCCATCTCAATGTGCTGTTTTCAAGGAAATTTGATTGGTCTAGATCTGATGGTCCAAAGAGATAGAGCTAATTATAGTTTGCAGACAGAGTACTGGAGAGGAGAGAGTTTCACAGGGATAGAACTCATTGGGTTTCCAGAGGGTTCCTCTGTGCACACAGTAGAGTATTAATAAAATTATGCATATGAGAAACTATCCAAGGCAGTGGAGAAAATACCTCCAAAGATTTAGAAGTTTCAGTGCTGATCACTCACACAAGGACAATAATAAAACCCTTTCATACCAATCAGAATAGGAAACCTCCTAATTCAAAAGGAATTGAGTAGAGTACTGCAGTCATCTTGCCCCAGCAGTAGGGAATAATTAGGCTAGATAAATCACTGCTCTGATCCTACCTAACACATTTTGAAAGCAAGATCAAAAAGGATCAGTCTGCTTCAAGCTACTTACTGAGTCTAAGAGCAAAGAATACATATAGCAGTATGAAAATATGCAGCACCCAAAAAAGGCAAAATTCACAATGACAGTCAATTAAAATTGATAGGAATGTAGGAAGATACAAATACAGAAGACAAAAACTGATCAATCAAAAGAACTGACACAGATATTAGAAGCTATAGACAAGGACATTATAAATGTATTCTATATGTTCAAATAGTTAAATAATGACATGGAAAATATGACAAACTCAAGTTTCTAGAAATGAAAACTAAAATGTTTATAATGAAAATACACTAGATGGGAACAACAACAGTTGAGACATTTTAGAGGAAAAGTTTACTGAAGTAGAAGACATAGAAGTAGAAGTTATCAAATTTTAAACATAATAATTAAAAATTAAATTAAAAAATTATCACTGAGCTATAAAGGAACTTTTTGCATCCTAACATTATGCAATTGCTATCCCTGAAGGGGAAAGAGAGGCAGAAAATTCAAAGAAAAAAAAATGGTCAAGATTTTTCCATATCTGATAGAATCAACAAGAAGCTCAATGAACTCTAAGAACAAAAAATACAGTAAAACTGACACCAAGGCATATCATAATCATATTTCTCAAAACTGGAGATAAAGAAAAAATCTTAGAGACAAAAAGTCTCATTATGTACAAGGAATAAAAATATGGATAACGGCAGGTTTTTTTTCCACACAATATGAGTAAGCAGACACTGGAACAAAATACTTAAAGCAATAAAAGAAACAATTTCAAATACAAATTCTAGAGATCCATAAAAAATGTCTTTAAGTACAGAGAACAGATTTGTGGTTGTCAGTAGTGGGTTATAGTGGGTGAACAAAGTGGAAGAAAGGGGTCAGAAATATAAGTTCTGCCTATAAAATAAATAAGTACTTGGGATGTAACATGCAGTATCGTGATTATAGTTAATAATACTGCATTCCATATTTGAAAGTTCCTAGGAGAGTATATCTACAAATTTCTCAACAGAAGAAAAAAAATTGTAACTATGTATAGTGAGGGATGTTAACTAGACTAACTTTTGTGGTCATTTCACAATATACACAAATATTAAATAATTGTGTTATATAGCTGAAACTAATATAAGCTCGTAAGACAATTATACTTCAATTTTTTTAAAAAAACAGAGATAAGATAAAGACTCTTGTTGGAATGGAAAGCCAAAAGAATTCCTCTGCACATTACAAGAAATGTTAAATGAAGTCCCTTAAGGGAGAGGCAAATGATACTGATGAAAGTATGATCCGTATATACAAAAGAAATACAAAGTGTGTTCAGTAAGAAAGTAAATAGGTATTTATTTTTTGTTTATAAAAGATAGCTGAGTATGACTTCTACTAATAGAAAAATGGAGTAGACATTCTTTTCCTAATTCCTCCTGATAGAACAACTAAAATCCCTAGTGATTATATTTATTATAAATATACACATACATGTATATATGTATATGTATACGTGTATATATGCATACATATGTTTATATAGATATAGCTATATATCCTAAAAAGACTTTGAAAGGTGAGAGAAGGAAACTGGAACTTTGAAACCTAAGGAATGCCATTGTGATGAGTTACCTGGCTTTTCTTCTGCATCATACTAGGTGCTGAAGAAACCAGCACCTATAAATGCTGACCCACACAGACAATGAAAACACCAACGGAATCCTATCATCTCTCACCAAAAGACTAGGAAAGGTTTAATCAAGAAAATAAAAGAGAGATTGGGCTTCAGATGGTGACCTGGTAGGAATGAGTCCCACCTCCTCTCCACAGAACAACTGAAAATTCACCTATTTTCCAGTCATATGTACTGAGGAAAAGCAGACCCAGAGATACAGAGACGCAGCAACCATGACCATAAGGGGTAGGTGAAAATATCAGGGGTTAGAGTTACATGAAAGATTTGAGATTCATGCAGGAGTAGAGGAGGTGGAACCCTGGGAAGGGTGAGGCCTCCCAGAGAGTCACTCCAAATGCAGCAGAGAGCTCTCCTAGCAGGACCAGGCATGGAACCCGGGCACAAGATCTTTGTGCTGGGCTGAACGAGGACCAGCGCTCCAGTGGTCTCTGTGGGAGCCCCTGAAAGAAAGTACACTGGGTGCCACTGTAACCCGGAGGCAGCTAGGTGAATGCACCCCCCACCCCAATATTGCCCCAGATTTACAGGGCTGAAATCCACCAGAAATATTGCCCCTGGGTTTAAAGAAAGAAGAGACTTCCAGAAGAAAGGAACACTCAGCGCTATCCACTAGTGCCACCCTGTGGGTGGGGGTGGAACTTCAGCCTGATTGCCAGTTGTGGGCAAGGACAAGTTGGTCACTGTTGTTCAGACCTGTGACTCTGGGGGGAAGGCTGTGCATCCCCACGCACACTCTAATCCCATAGGCTGAACTCTCAGGTCCCAGCACAAGATTCACCTAAGAATTTCAACAAATCCAACCAGTGATGACGTCACAAAACTCAAGAATTCCCCAGTGTTCAAATCAAGATCCAGGTTTAGTTGGTGCATGTGGATCTTCAGAGAAACCTGTCTCACAGAAACGTAAGCAGAATGCCAGATAAAGTGAAGACACAGAGAAATGTATGCGAATGATGGATCCAATTAAAAACTCAGGGGAAAATCTGAATACAACAGACATGTGCAAACTACCAGAGGAAGAATTTAAAACAACAGTGATAAACATACTCATGGAAAACAAGAAAACAATAGAGGAAGAAACATGAAACAATAAAAGAGAGAAGACATGAAGAAAATAAAAGAAATCTAATGAGGGAAGACTGAATGACATCTCCCTAAGATCGGTAGCAGATAAGGATATCTGCTCTCACCAGTATATCAATTATATACCAGTCTATAATTAATAAACCAAAAATATTTTAATTAAAAAAAGGAAAAGAAACATCATTCATCATCAAGAATCCATCCAGAAAAGCTTAGAGACATTAAAGCAGATCTAAATAAATGGAGAGATATATTGTGCTTATGGACTGAACTCAAAATTACTCATATGTAAGTTCTCCCCAGATTTATTTATAGAGTCCATACAATTCCAACCAAAATCTCAACAGATTTTTTTTCTATAGAAATTAACAATCTGATTCTAAAAATGCACAGGACCTATCATAGTCAAATAACTTTGATAAAGAACACTACATGTTTTCAAGACATTATAAAATTTCAGTAACCAAGATATTGTGGTAATGACATAAAAATTTATAAAACAGAATGGAGAACTGAGACATGTACTCAAACAAATGACACTGGGACATTTGGATATTCGCTTTTTTTAAAGATCAGATGTTTTTTAAAAATAAACATTGATTTATAACTTGTAGAATTAGAAATTAATTCAAAATGGATCATAGTCCTAAATGTAAAACAAAACTATAAAACGTTTAGAGGAAAACTTTGTGACCTTGGATAAGGCAAATATTTCTTAGATAAGTTACCAACAATATAATCAAAAAAAAAAAAAAAAGGAAAAGAATGAGAAATTGAACTTTATCAAAATTAAAAACCTCTGTTCTTAAAAACTAAACAAAACAAAAAAACAAAGAGAAATCACAGACTGGGAGAAGATATCTACATATCATATAGATTCAGACTATAAATAACTAATGCTAGAAAACCAGTACAAATAAATAGCCAAGTAAGAAATGGATAAAGATTTGAATAATACACAAAAGAAAATAGAATAATGGCAATTAAATACACAAAAGATATTCACCATTATTCATGAAATTCAAATTACAATGAGATCTTGCTACTTATCCATTAGCATGGCTATAATAAAAAATAATGATTAATCACTTGTCATATAATCTAGTTTCTCCCTTCTGGGTATTTTGTCTAAGAATATGAAAACATATTTCCAAGCAAAGATTTGGTTTTGAATGTTCATAGTAGCTTTATTTGTAATAAAATAAACACTGAAAATGACCCAAATGTCCATCAATAGTTAAAGGGCTAAACCAATTGTGGTATATTCATAAAATAAATACTGTTCAACAATAAAAAATAAACATTGATATAAGCAACAACATTGATGAATTTAAAGGTTATGCTGAGAGAAAAAAACAGAAAATAAAAAATACATAAGCATGATTCCATTTATACAAAACTCTAAAAATGCAAACTAATTCATAGCCTCAGAAAGCAAATCAGTGGCTGCCTCTCCTAACATCCCCATGCAACCACCCATTTCCTGCCTCCTAGGGAGACAGGAAGGAAAGAATGGGAGAGAGGGACTACTAAGAGTCTGGGGATGAATGAAGTGTTCATTATCTTTATTGTCCTGTTTTCACAGATGTATATAGATCAAAATTTACCAAATATAGCACTTGAAACATATGCAAGGTTTTGCTTGTCCAGTATTTTTCAATAAAGCTGCAGAGTATTGGTTAAGAAGCATGAAGGTGAGTTGTGCTAGTGTTGAATAATTGGGGTGGGGCTGGATGTCAATAGACCTGGATTTGAATCCTAGCTCCCCTACTGAATGGAAAAGTGAGCTGGGCCTGACCTCAAATCTTGGTTTCATCATTTGTAAAAATGGTAATATTACCCACTGTACAGAATTAGCATTGGATTAAATACAATTATATGTGAAAAAGTATTTTGTGAACTATAGACTGTTACAAAACAAAATACATGATGACTGATGATAGTTGATAGATGAATAGATACAGTGTAGTTATGCTGCTACTCCAATAACACTAAAGATCCTATCACATTTTAATTGATCACCTTTCTTAAACATCATTATTGATAATAATTTCAAAGAAGTCTATATTATGAGTTTGATATTTACAATCAACAAATGCATTTGAATAAGGTGATCTTTAACCCTTTTCATTTGTGAATGTGGTAAAAGTTATGTAAAATTTTAATTACATAAACAAAAACATATGAATGCTATTTTGAGGGTATACAGTTCTTTTCTAGTCCATCCAACTTAGAATCCAGGGAACTCAGGAGGAAAAGACTCCCATATTTAAACACTGAATTATAAACACTGAAGTTCATCTAACCCAATTTTCTGCCCAATAATGAAATACCTACATTTCAACTGTGATCTTCTGACTTCTGCATGGACATCTCCAGTGCCAGAAAATTTGATCTGAAGAGTGGATAACTCTTAGAAAATGAGTATGTTTAGTTATCCACTTACCCTGCAGAGTAGCAGCAAAGGTAGGCTGTAGAATCCAACTGCTTGGGTTCTAATGCTGATCTCTCCTGCATTAATTTTCTTAATCTTCAGATCACCACAGTGTACTCTGAAGGCTACAAATAAAAGTTACTCAGGCAGTCTTTACATTTTGCTCAAAAAAGGCATTTGAGGCAGAAAGGATGAGAACAGAAATAGAAATATTACATTTATCAGATGTCACTGCTTTGAGATTAAAAAAATATTCTGCCTATATTCTCCATCAGTGATGTAGCTGTTCCCCTCCTCTGAAACTTGGGGCCAGCCCAGCCAGATGCTGAGAAGAATTCTACTTCTACTTTTCTGAGATTTTCCAGGCCATATAACTTTTTTAAATGTATATACATATATGTACATATGTATGTATATGTGTATCAAACTCCCAAAGAATAAAATATTTTCCATATTCCTGTATGCATAAACACTGAACTTGTTTTTAACAAGCAGTGATTATGTAGGGCAGTGAACGCAGGTGTCCTGCTACCAGAGCACAGGCTCCATGAAGGCTGCAACCCTGGTGCCCTGCAGACCAGATTGTGAGCTCCAAAGGTTCATAGACATGTATCTGAATCTCCAATTTAGAAATATTAGTTTAATCTGGAACAATTTAATAATCCTCACTTCAAATGTAGATGGGGAATAACAAAATACCTTGCAGTATTTTTATGATGATCAGTTGAGAATGTAAATGTATAATAATCATCACAGATTATACTGCTGATAAGAGGTACCTGTTGTCATTACTACTGCATGGTACCTTTATAGTCATAAAACGTCCATCAAAGACAATTGAAGTCCAATAAAATCATTTTTCATATTAATAACCCAAAGAAAATAAAATTATTTTGGCAGTCAGTTTTGAAGGAATTTTAAGTGTAACTTATCTCTAAGAATGCCTTAACAAAATTACTCTCAATGTTTGGTTTAATTCTAGATTAAGTATTTTTTAAGCATTTTGTTAAACTGTGGCAAACGTTTTCTCAAATAATGTCAGAGGACACCAATACATCAGTTTATGAAATTAGATTAACTGGTTTGTATACCGATCTTAGATTTGCTTTTACAACTTTTTAAATATTTGATGAGTACCTATGATTTCAAGATGAGTAAAAAGACATAACTAAGACCATTTGAAAGTACTTATCTTTGAGAAAATTAATTCCAAATTTTGAGTCAAATGAAATATAGAAAGACAAAGGTTGTGGATGCAATATCGTAAAACTTGGATCATAATTCCCAATTCCAAATACCTGTATTCATCAAAGAAAGTCTTATTTGTCTTATGACAGTTTATACAATTAGCTCTGACCCCAGGAAAATATAATTATATTTAATATTTTTCTGTGCCCAAAAGGAAAGTTTTAGTTATGAGATAAATTAAAAACCACTGTTGTAAGATGTGGAAATGGACAACATCTACTCCATGTTTCACTTCTCAAGGAATTCAATCGCTATGATAAAATAAAATGCATACATATACATCTGAAGCCATATAATGTCATTTAAAAAATACCTTGGATTTGGGAACTATAAAAAGAAAGATTTTAGGTGGAGAAAAAAAATAAAATGATGAGTATAGATGGATGAAAAATTAGAAACACTTGTGGAGAAATAGCTAGATTTCATTAAAAGAAATATTGTTTCAAAGAGGGAGGGAGACAGTTAATGTTAAGTTACCTGGGTTAGAGCAGTGAAGTCAGAGTATGATGGAGATGTGTATGTGTGGAGGTAGGGGTGTGGGCGGTGAATGTTTTACTGGGAAGCAGTTGTCATTGTTGGCAGTTCAACCTCCGGCAGATTAAATATTCAATGACTTTATGCCATTACTGTTGATAATGGTGATGACTATCTATTGTGTCAATCACAAAGGGTCACTATGCTTACTGGGAAAAAACAGCCTATTATGGACAGTTAACAACAGTGAAATGTGAGAGGAAATAGGAAAGGGAATGGGACCAATGGGAAGAAGGAAACTATCATCTACTGAGTGCCCACTCATCCAGGGTTTGGCAGATTTATTTGCATGGAAAGTTGCATTAAATCCTCTTAATAACAGTATTTTTACTTTGTACACACCAGGAAACTAAAGTTCTAAAATGTTAAAATATTTATATTCATTCCACATATATTACCTATCAAGTATATATATAGTCATTATACTCATCTCTGGGAATATAAATATGAAAACAAACAAATATGATTCCTTCTTTCAAGGAAATTGTGTCCAAATGTGACTTACACAGGGTCACATAATTAGTGAGTGGAGAGGGATTGAACACATCCAACACCCCAGGGGTGGGGGAAGCAAGTAACTATTTCTTCCCACCACATTCCTTCACAATGTCCCTGGTGAAGGTGTGGGCTCATGCAAAGTACACTTCCCTATATTTTCTGTGCCTGATTTCACAAGTCTTTCTTGGGCAACTATCAAACTAATCAATAAAACAGTAAGATTTGCTTGGAAATCTTTCATAACAAATGATTACATGGCCAAAAATTATAACTGAAATGTATTTTGAGATATTGACATACACGTTGTTTTTATTTCTGAGCTTTCCTTTTTGCCGTGTTTAAGTATGTAGCTACCTCTTCGTTCAATGATTTCTGGAAGGTATGTGTCAGAAAGTAGACATAAGTTTTTGTGACGTCTGTTTCTCTAAAGAGAAAAGATTGGTGAATGTATAAAGAAAATATTTTGCAAAAGGAACGTTCTTTCCCAACTCAATCCCATTATTGACTAGAGTGAGACCCTTCTGGGTCAGAAGAAAAGACAAAGATAAGTGGAACCTTCTGTGGGACCACCCTCTACTGGACTTTGTAGCAAGGTTATTGAGAGACAATCTCCAAATTAAAAAGTGTCGTGGTACATTTGTACATACATGTAAAGGGCATCATGGAAAAATTATATTCCCCAAATGCAGTACCAAGACAATGGAGGCTAAATAGCCTCATGGATTAGGATTCTTAAATTGGTTTTGTACACACACCTCAGTGATGTAGGTTAGGAAATTGTGGGACAACTTCGAAAAAGGGCAAGAAAAACAAGCTATTTCCCACAATCAACAGAATGTAGAACCCAGAAGAATGTATCACTGTTTGTTACATTCCTGGTTAACATACCAATATTCCTCTTTCAGGAGTGAGAGAATGGAGAGGAGTGGACAGAGGTAGAGAGAGGGCATTCCATTCATCATGACTACAGAAAACATATTACAAACTCTTCTATTTATAGAGAAAAAGGTACAAGCCATCCTCCATGCCCACTCCCTTCATAAACACATCAGGGAAAGGCCTTCTAAACTGCATCTGACCTGCCTACATTAGATGACAAAATCTGTAATTCATTAAGGGATGTCCACCACGCCCAAATATCTAGCAAAATTAAAACTTTGGGAAGTTTGCTAATTTTATGAATGGAATAAAAGTATTGGTTGAGCCAGTCTGATTAACATGCATATATGACTTGCTATATTAATTTTAGTACAATAAATTTTAAATAATGGGTTTCTCAACCTCATATGATCTCACTGAGTAACTACTGAAAAACTTTTTGCCTGGGGTGTCTAAAGAAATATTTCCTTTTTTTCTCATCACTGATGATCTTTGTGTTTTCAAAACAAGTCTCGTCTGGAATGCAGATTCCTTATATTCATGGGTTGCAGATATTGGATGAAAAGCCTTAGTCCCTGAAGTTGCTCCCCAAGGATAAATTCCCTCAACCACATCTGCAAAATATCTCATGATAATTATTGTCCAGTAGCTATTCTGCTGCCTCTGTGAGTGGAGGTCTATCTATGCTTTGAGTGGTCTATGCTCAGCTGCGGTCCTTATCCTGTCTTACTGGGAGGGTGGAAGGAGTGCCCCCCATCTATGTATCTCGGAAAAGAGTGAGATATTTATGATAGATCCAAACAAAAATGGATGGCAAGTCACATAGAAAATATGAATGCCATAATTTTGGTGTAATTTCAATTAGCATCCTTACTGGCTACAACACCTCAACAGCACCTCAACTAGGAGATTTTATAATTTATCATGCAGTCCCCAGTATTGGAATCCAGAGCATCAGATACTTCATTGCTTATCATCAATTACATAGTCACTGGCAAATCAAATAGAAAATATACTCTAAGAAATCATTATTTATATAACCATAACCAAGGGCAACAGAGACATGATGATGAGGAGGAGGACAATGATGCTATATTTTTAAATGCAATATGAAATAGAAAATAAACCAAAAATAAATTCTTGGTGTCTACCTTGCTTACAAGAAAATGACTCCAGTTTAAAGTCTTTTCAAAAGGCTAACAAGTTTGTAACCCATCTCATCATCTACAGTCTTGCACACATCCACATACATACTCATGTGACAGCACCAATGTGTTCACATATACTTCTTGCGAAGTTACAAGGAGGTGTCCTACAGCTACCACTGCCTATTAGAAGAGCAACATGCACATTCAGGATACTATGTCCCGATGTACCCATTATACCTATCTTATATCACAGATATATTACTGGGTTCTGGTAGGGAGTGTACCTGCCTTCTTTAAGGGGAGACTTCTTCACCTAGTTCTAAAGAGCTCTGCTTGCTCCCAAAGCCATGTGAAATTGCTCTGGCTTAGTTACATCAGATTTTGTCATAGACCATTGCATCAGTATTTCTCCAGATCAGGTTCTCACTCTCCCCACATATGAAATAAATGACTTAATTAATTAAATAAATAAGACAGTGGTGGGAGGTGCACTGCAACTTGCATAGGCTTGCTTTAAACATTGAATAAAGGAAATATATTTTATGAAAATTTCCCTAGGGGTTTTATATATTTTTATTTAATGTATCTCACAGATAAAGGCATTAAGAGCTCATTATTATTTTGGAAATTCTTTGTTACACTGAAATTCTGGGGGAACAATATACTCCCAATTTTGATTCATGACCAGATATTAAGCTGATTCTATTTTGTACTTTATATTTTTGTCTGTATTTTTATACAGAGAAGATAGTAATTTTTGTGATAAAAAATGTCATAAGTAAGAAGTGGAAACTTCTCAGCCAACAATTTCTTGGAACACTGTCTGTGATGTGGGCAAGGACAATTATATCTGCTCCTCCTGATAGAACACCCCATGAGCTCTGAACCATGTGTACTCCCAGAAATCTATTCACTGATTGAGTTCATGAGACTTTTTCTCAAGAGAATTGCTTTGTCCTGGGCTGTGACCTATAAAGTTGGTCTGTGTTAACCGTTGACATTTTCTAGAGCTCTTCCCTATTTGAGATATCTTTTTAACAGGTATTTCCAATATTTTTTGTTTGTTATTCTCATGTTGCCTAATTTCATTTCATCAGACAGGAATTTTTTTAAATTACTTATTCTTACTTTCTATGCTCTAGTACTGATAGTGGACTGGGGCTTTTCAGGAAGATGTCAGGTGAAAAGTCTATTAACATGTCTCATGCTGCAGGCTAAAAATTATAAATGTGAAAGATTATTTCTCATTTTGTCTTTTAAGTTCAAACTTATTTCACATTTTGATTTTGGTTGGAGATAGTGGTTTAAGCAATAGAAATGTTGACCTATATATTCGATAGCTTAGTATCATAAAATTTCATCTCTTTAATAAAAGCAATTTGGTAAATGTATACTCAAATGTGACATAACATTTATGTCTTATCAAAATTTTCCAGTAAAAAAGTTCGCAAAATAAGACGACATTTGTTGTCTGATCCTATGTCTCAATTTGAGGTGTGGACGACATGGCCCCACGCCATACATATTCTGTGACCCAGTAGGCCTACCTCCCACCTTTCCTTCATATGATTCCCGGTGTCTAGGCATTGGCAAGTCCTTGAAGCCCATTCTTCCTCTAATTTCCCTTGCTTTCTTTTTCTTAGAACACTTCACTCTTTTTTTCTCTTCTACCTATTGACACATTTCAAGACTGATGGTCTAAGCAAACCAAATCTAAATCTGCAATATCTCAAGGATACAAAATAAAAGCACTAAAGACAACCAACCAGAACTGGTCAAAAAAGCTTTAAGCTAAAGCCAATCAAAATAATTTCCTTTTTTTCTTCACTATATAAGCATTTCCATAGTTCCTATAAATGGAATGCTCCTAACCACATCCCTTTTGGTGTTGCCCAATTAGAATCAATTTTTTTCTCATATAAACTTTAAAAATATTTATTATGTGCATCATTTTTTCTTTTAACAGCTCATTTATATGTATATACACATATATAGAGATTGAGACAGCGAGAAAGGAGGGATAGAGGAGAGGAGGAAGAAAGTGAGGTACAAAGGATGGGGGCTGGAGACCCGCAAAATATTTTTCTTCATGATTTTGCCACAAGTTAGCTCTATGATTAACAATAAAATAGCATTGAAAAGGATGAAATTCATTCCATTCATTGTCCTGAGTATGAGGTCATCTCAACAACTTGATGGGTTCTACTCCACTTAATGGCTCTATGTCCTCTCCCCCTACTTTGAAAGATTTACTCACTTTTGTGGGTCCTCTTCATCCAATAAAATATATTAAAATTAAATTCCATAAGCAGGCTGGTATAAAGAAATATTCTTTACTGAATATATTATTATGTATCTATTATTTTCATTTTTCTTCAGATTTAAAAGAGATTATACTCGTTTTCATGGGCTGCCGAAAGTGCCATGTTCCCTCTGTGCCCAAAGAATAAATTGGTTCTAGCTGTAAAGATTCCCTTTTGAATTTGTTTTGCTTTCTACTGTTTTCCTCCCCCTCCTTCTTCCCAACCATCTCAGGTCATCTTTTCAGTGGTGACATGTATAGTTTGGGCTCTACAGCCATATTCCAAGCCTTTTTTTTTTAATATATATAATTTTCTAACATAAAATTTTTTCATTTCCCTCTAGGAGAGTAGAGAAGTCAGCCTTTTATGCATTTATCTTCTTCTCAGGCAGAGTCTGGCTTGATCTGAGAGCTTCTATTGAATTGAGAGAGTACGGTTTAATATGCTCCAGGCTTTTGAATGAGAGCAGTGCTAATATACTCCTTGTCCTGTTACCTAATACAAATGAAATAAAGCATGTTCTTTCTCTTGCAGTCCTGAAATGAGTCTGAAAGTAAATATGAGCAGTAATCTTTTCTTACATTAAAAAAGACTTATCAGGGAGTCTACAATTTTGGAAAATATTAACTTGTATTATTTTTTTCTTGTTCTAAGACCAAAGAACATGGAAACTGATCACTATTCCAGGAGAAGCATGGAATAAAACCATTCAGTACAACCTATATATGCCAGGCACTGAAATACATAAAGCATGATAAAGCATTGTTTGTGCCCTTGAGGAACTTGCTGTCTACATGAAGAAATAAATAATACTGATAAAATTTGTTTAATTCTATGATAGGAAATATATAGGAATAAGATACATGAGTATCACACAAACAAAGAAAGCTTTAGGGATTCTCCTCTCTTTCTCCTCCTCTGAGGATTATCATATCTCCACATCCACATCAGTGTGACTTGAGGTACATGTCTAGAAAGGGTATATCTACTCACCCCATTGTCAAGCTTTGATATATGACTTGTCCGGGTCAATGGAACATGAGCAGAGGGATGTTCCAATAGTGAGAGGAAGCTTTAAACTTACATTGTCTTGGTTTCTTGCAATTCTTCGTTTTACTACAAAAGCTACATGCCTTGACAGGGGGTAATTTTTCTTATTGAAGCTTAGAATGAGAATATATGTGCAGCAAACCACCTAACTGGGCTGAGCTGGCCCAAAGTCTCTGCACACACTCATGAGCAAAAATTCAAATACTTGTAAGTTACTGAGATTTTATTATTATTATTATTATTATTATTATTATTATTATTATTATTATTACAGCAAGGCTGACTATAAAATAAAAGTTTGGCTTGTAAAGTCCTGGTCACTATTTCCTAATGCTCCCATAATGAATCCCAAATCACAATGTTAAGTGAAAAAGGCAAGTGGCAGAAAAATACTAATAGTATAATATTAATGATTTAAAATTAAAACATAGTAATAAGTATAGAAACATGTACTAAAGTTATAAGAAAGATGGATAATATGCATATAACACCAAATTTAAAACAGTGATTAGTCTCCATCAGAAAAAAAGATTATTTGGAAGGAGAGACTCATAAGAGACTTAAAAGATATTAATGATGATTGACTTCTTGAGTTGATTTTCATGCTTGTTTAGGGCTCTCTCTCTATAATATATATTATATATATTATCTTATATATTTATTATTAATATATGCTTATATATTAATGATATATAGATTTTAAATTAAGAGAGAATAGCATTATCAATAGTTTCATAACTAAACATTCAGACAATATATGTGATATATTAGAGTAAGATATTTTATATACAATACTGGAAAAAAATGCATGCACACACATATAAACATAAAAAATATTTGTCCTTGTTCTTTAATCATTTTAAGGCATCTAGCTCCTCAATTATCTAGTAAATATCATAAAATTATGAAATAATGATTGTTTTGATTAGTTGTACATATAACATCTCTGTAATTCTATAACCTAAAGGCATTGATTAGCTATACTTGAGAAATATTTTATCAAAATCCTAAGCTCATGTGGAAACTATGATACAGCACATTCCCTTTGTTTCCTCAAATGTCAAAATCTGCACATTGTCAAATAGTTTATGTGCTTCAAACAGATGAGTGAAGAAAACTTACACATTACTCCATTCTCTCCACCTAGAAAATGTGCTCTTGGCATAATAAGCTTTTGATCTCTATAGTGAACAAGGCAATTTATTACATACTTTTCAGGTCATACTGGCTTTTTGATTCACTCCCATTTCTACAACTTGACCTGATGTGTGGTAACAAAAGTGGGTCTTGACAATCTATGAAACCCTAAATCAGACCCAAGAGTGAATTTTAAAAGAAAACACTTCTTAGACATTTCTATTACATTAGATTGCAGGGCTCCTTTTTTTGTATGTAAATTGTGGTCAGGGTTACGCAGGCAAGCCAAATCTCAGACCCACCCTTGGCTTCAGCTTTCGTGAAAGTCTAAGGAGAACTGGTTTGACGTGGGCAGGTATCATTTTTATGGTGGTAGATACCCTGAGTACTGCTCGTATGACATCAAAGCAACAGGTCAGGCTAGTCAATACTGAGAGGTCTGCTCACAAGTTAATGTCATTGTGACCCAGTCAACACGTGTAGTAGGTAAAACCAACAATACTGTAGAAAAGGCCAATTCAGGAAAAACTCTGCAAGAGCGACAGCTTTACTTAAGCATCCTCTAATTTCCTCTATATCTGTTTTCTGCCTGGCATTGTTTCTGTCAAAATCAAGTTGTTGCTTTCCACCTGGTGTTGCCTCTCTGTCTAAAACAAGATTTTTAGTAACATTAAAGTACCATTAAAACTCTCCTTCTCCTCTTCCTACCATCCAAACCTTTTGTCAGTGAGTGGGCCCTTTGGAAAGAATCAGAAAAATAAAGTCGCAATGATATATGTGAATGAGCTTATGTGTTAACTGTTCCCAATAAAAGAGTCTGTCCAGCACAAATTCTATTACAGGGCACAAGAAACCATCTGATTTTTTTTTTTAAATTGTCTCTTTCCCTTCAGGAACAAGCTTCATGGTAGAACTCATTGACTAATTCATTGATAAATACACAACAAGCCTACAATATAACATGTTGGAACTCATCAAAAGTGTTCAACAAATGCTCCTCCTATTGATGGAGATTAAGCCATCTGTCCACTTTAGAAAAACCAGCTTAAAGAGGTGTTTCCATCCAGGAAAATCAAGAGTCATCTCTCTTACCTCCTGCATACCTATCTCCTATGAGGTCTTCTCTCCTGTTTACATCTTTTCTCCCCAGGTTTTCATTAGCTAAAGAGAATCATCTCTTCTAATTTGGATAAAAAAAAAATAGAGCCAAAACTTTTTTAGTTTGTGGTCTCACTTATTTATAACTCTGATTTGATTATTTTCTTTTAATTGTGGGCAGAACGCCTTTATCTCATGGGAAAAATCAGTAGAGTACATCATGACATTTTTAAGGCAGGGTAAAATCAAATGACAGATATGGAAATCTTCTGAGATGAACTAGTAGTTTTCATTATTCTTCAGACATTTAACACTTGCTCAAAGTTAGAACCTTTGGTAAGCTGGATCTACAATTTGACATTAAGGAATGTATGTGATCTCTTGCCAAAATTTTGAAATGCTAGCTTAATTGAAATTTTCAGCATTATTTTGAGACTATGTCCCTACTGATTAAAAAAATTTAGTTTCTCATTTCATTTTTGATGCAACCTCCCTGAATATATTTCAAAGTCATTTAATCAACTGTGTATCTTCGAGCAATACTACTAAATTCAACTTTCTGTCTTCAGTTAATTTGTAAGCTTTAATTTAGGAAAAACAGGCAATTCAGATTATTTTCTTCCTCTTGAATTTGCTGATCCTCCCTAATGCTTCAATTTGCCACTTACTTCATTTTCTATATTTATAATCATATTCACATCATCATCATAAGATTGCATCTTATTCTGCAGTCATATTCTCAATGAAGACTCCCCAGATGAAGTATTTTGATTTGTTGTTTCTTTCATAATTGCCACAAAACTTCGCCTCCTACAGGTACTACCCTCTACTTCTGATGTTGTTGTTAGTTGTACCTATGATTGTTTCTGTTGCAGCTCACATGTTAGGAACTCTAGAATCAGTCAAGTGGGCTGGAATCATTTTTCTAGTCTTATGTAAGACCTTAAGTGTGCTATTTCAACTTCTTACATTTTTATTTATTCATGTGACTATAAAGATAATACCTGTTATCATCTAATTGTTATGAATACCAGGATTTATATACAGTATATGCTATATTTCATATATGTATATATATGAAATATATATGTGTTCTATACAATGCATAATGCAGAACTGTTAAAAATGATATACTTCCTTCCATTTGAAGTGGAAAATAAACTCTGCTTTGGATGTTGAGTTTGTGGTGAAAATCATAGTCCAAGAGAAATTGTATGAACTTCTAACTCAATAAGCAATAATAAAATTCATAAGAATAAATTAGACTACCAAAAAAGAGAATGTAGAGGAAATAGAAGAGAGACTAAGAAAGGATGCTAAGGAACAACAATATTTAAGAAGTTACTATACTGAGTTCTCTTTCTTTCCTTCTTCCTGTCCAGTGACATTTTCCCAGGACCAATAACGGACATATTGCTTTCTCCTCACCAGTGACTCATTCATTCATTTAATAGTCACTTACCTAGAATCAATATATCTGCAAGGCCTTGTTACATGCTCTAGAAATATAGTAATGAACCAGACAGAAAAATTCCCTGCTTTCACAAGCCTATATTCTTGCAAATCAGTCAAGCAGTTAACCAACCAACAATCAAAATATCAAAATATCCAACAAAGAAAATATCAGATAGCAGTAACTGTTTTGATGACAGTAAGATAGGATGATGAAATAGCAACTGGGCCTAAGATTATTTTAGATTATGTGATCAGGGAAAGCTTCTCTTTGAAGGGGAATTTAAATGAGATATGAATAACAAAAGGGCAACGGCATCAGCAAGAGCTCTAGGAGGGGAGGACAATGAGTGTGTAGAATGTGACCTCTTCACATAGTAGTAAGGCTAAGACATGTAATGTGTGCAGCTTGATGAAAGTATACACCCATGAAGCTGCCACCACAATCTATGACATAAACATATCCATCACCTGCAAAGTTTGCCTGGCCTCTTTATTTATTATTATTATTACATGTGAACAAATATTTAGCACAATGCCTCCATAAAGTGATTAATTAAAACAAAAAAAAAAAGAAAGGGAAGCAAAGCTGAGGTAGTGAGTAAGCAGGAGAATACAACAGATGGGACCAGAGATCCATCTAGGAGTGAGAACATATTGTACCTCATATATTGTGGATTTGATTAAATTGTGCCTTATAGAATATGAATGCTATTCTCATGCAACAGAAAAATCCATTTGGAGGGCTTTGAATGGCCTAATCTAACTTGCATTTTTGAAAAAGATCTTTCCTTGCCCCCTGTGGGTGAACAGACCATAGGGAGAGAAGACTTAGAGAAGGAAGGTAAGTTTAAGACTGACAAAAAAGCCCAAGTGAAAGAAATACATTATCTTGGGATAGAGAAAGAGAGAAAAATTGATGAATTCAAGATAAAATGTGGGGATAATATAATACTACTTGATGATAGGTTGGATATTTGGAAGTGAAAATAAAAAAAAGAAGAGTCAACAATGATGATGCTAAGGTAAGAACCTAGATTTGGGGGTAGAGCAGCTGGGGAGGAAAACAGTGTTATTAAGTCAAATTGCAAGAATTTTGGCAGTGTTGTTTGGAAAATGGAGTGGCCATCAAGACTTTAATATTGACTATGATAAGTTTGAGACATCGGTTAGTATCAGATTTCATTAAGAAGGCAGATGTATATATAAAGCTGGAGTTCAGGGAGGAGGCCTGGGCCAGAGACAAAAATACAAAGGTATAAAAATGACTGACAATAAAAGTCATGCTACATGAAGAGATAATCAAGACAGAGAACAGACAAGGAACCAAATAACTAAGACATAGTTTACCCGAAAAAGTCAAGTGGAATAAAATCAGAACAATCAATGAGGAAAAAAATGGATATCTCACATAAACAAAGAAAATATGCATTTCACAAGTCTCATTTCCGTAACTGTTATGAAGATACTGCTTACATTTTCAACTTCCTTCTTCTACTATACATTCCAGAGTCCCCTTGGCCTCCACCAACCAGAGTCCTTGCTTTTCCTGACTTACATATAAAAGTACCAAGAGGTAACACCAGAGAACTACCTGATTATAGAAATGGGTCTTTTTGACCTGCTTGTTTATGAAAAAGGAGCTCCTAATGATCAGGTGACAGTCCTGAACCTGGCCAGGATTCTTGGAGAGCTTAATGACCTTAGAGAAGTTTGAAAATCTCCAACATATTCCGGGAACTAAAAGATTATGCACACATGGAAATGATCAGGAAAGACCTGAGAAAGAAGAGCTCTGTCACTACTTTATGATAAACCTGAGGCCCTATGCCAGTAGAAAGTGAAGTTAAGCCTGTCTTTTAAACTGCCTGAAGTATGAAGATGGGCTTTCTGCCACACATTCCCTTGGTAAAGGATGGAAGACACACTGGCAAGAATTTACAATAATCTTCTCACTGGTCACTGATTGATCACTAAATTATATGGACCTAGGTGTAACCTCTAGTAATATTGGTTTAAAATAAAAATGAGAACTTAAAAAATATAAAGGTAGAAGATAATTCAGTGGCAACACACAAATGGGAATTGAGAATCATCAGAACTTGCCCAAGAAAATCACTACAAAATAAACTGAAACAAAGAAACTGTAGGAGGACAATAGCAAGACCAACAGCATCAATTATTGGAAGAATCTGATGTCAAAGTTGTTACATTATGTGAAATGTACCGTTTTCAACCAAAAAATACAATATGTGCAAATAAGCAGGACTGTATGCCACATACACATGGGAAAAATCAACCACAGAGGGCCCCAAATTTGAACTTAGTAGTAAAAGATTTAAAATCATCTATTATTAATATGTTCAAAGAAATAAAGAAAACCTACCTAAAAATTGATTTAAAGTATTGTAACTTTGTCTTGCCAGATGATACAAATAAGGAAATAGAAATTAGGTTTTATAAAAAAGTAGAAATGCTAGAATTGAAAAATACAGTAACATGAAACTTTACAGATTTCAACAGGCTGAAGACTCAATAAGTTTGAAGATAGGTTACCCAGTTTGAGGATCAGAAAGAAGAAGACTGAAGGAACTGAGCTGGGCCTCCATCAAACACACATATGTACACATAATGGGCATTCAAGACAGAAAAGACTTGCCACATGCCCAAGGAATATTCAAAGGTATATAACCAAGAAAAACAAAAATATATGTTCATAAAAAGTGTATACAAATTTTTTATGATAGCATATTTATAATAGAAAAACTTGAAAACAATACAATTATTTGATATCAACAGATCTATAAAATGGAGATATTTGACCACAAAAAGAATGAAATACTAATACATACTACAACATGGATGAACTTTGAAATCCACTCACAAAACTCATGTATTTTAAGATTCTGTTTATGTGACATGTCCAAAATAGGCAAATTTGTAGAGACACAAGATAAATCAGTGGTTACTGGGGAGCAGGGGAAGTTGGAGGGGGTGCTGGGGAGCAAGAATAGAGAATGACAACGTATACAAGATTTCTTTTGGAAATGTTGAAAATACTCTACAATTAGATTGTGAAGATGGTTTCATAACTTTAGGAACTATATATTTTAAATGGAATGTTAACATATATGGAATAAATTTTAAGTTATATGAAATGTATCTAAATAAATCTTTAAAATGATAAATATAAATGCAATCATTGTTAATAAAAGCAAAGAGCAAAAGCCAAAAGAGCATATAAAAAGAACCCTAATCTAGACTGAAGGGGTGAGGGGAAGAAAGCTTGTCAAGAGAAAACATTTCTAAGCATATAACCTATAAAAGAAGACATGGAGGGTAAGAGGCAGGTAGTTACTAGGTGAAATGGGAAGCAGAAGACAGGAGGGAAGATTGTTTCACAGCTGTGAAGATTTGAGGCCCAGATGCAGAGCATCGTGCATTCTTCCTGGAACAGCAAGACTGAAGGGAGAGGGGTTTGAGAGGAGGCAAGAGACAAGTAGAGCCCAGGACATGCATAAGCCGTATTTAAAATCTTGGACATGACCCTAGGAAAATGAGAAGTCACTGAAATGTTTTAATCAGGGAAGATCTAAGATCAAATTTGCACTTCAGAGAGATCTTTCTGACTTCTTAGTGGAACGTAAGTATTGATGGGCAGGAATGAACAAAGGCAGATCACTGAGAGATTATTACAGTAGTTCAGGAAAAAAATAGACAGGATGGGTGTATATAAATGGAGAGATTTAAAGTATATTTTCAAGGCAAAATTAGTCAGAATTTGTTGATGCTTACCAACATTCCAGCTTGAGATGTCAGGTACATGATGGTCTTATTTATTGATATAGAAACACTGAGTAGAAGGAAGGTAGATGAAATAAGTTTGGACAGGTTGAGCTGACCTTTTTATGTAATTCACAAGTAAAGTGAGAAGAAAAAGGGCCAAGAGAAGATGACTGGTTGAGAATCTATGAGCTTATGGGATGAACAGAGGTAGTAGAGAGAAAACACAGGTCTAAGAAAGAATGTTCAGGAAAAAGAGAGGAATTTCTAGGAAGAGAACATTCAGGTATCACTGAAATCAGAGGAAATTTTGAAAAAGAAAGAAATGATATACAGTGTTAAACACAGTGTTAAACATGGTTGAGGGCAAATGAAATAAAAAAATAAAGTATTCTTTTGATTAGCATGAGAAAGTTGTTGCAAATTTGGAAGAGACATTCTCAGCAAGAAGTGGGTGGTGGTCAAATTGGAGCGGATAGATTGAGGAGGCAGTAAGAAAGAGAGAAAAGCGAAGCAACATGGCTGAAAATCCTTCCAAAGATTCCAACTGCTGGAGGGAATGGAGTAGCTGTGAAGCCATTTTGTAGTTCCTTAAATAAGAAAGGCCGTTATAGAGAGAGAAGGTGGCTGAATAAAGAAAATACCTAGTGCAATTTCCTTGAGCGAGCAAGAATGTATTTCATTAGCAGAAAGGTAACTAAGAGATCTTAGCTAAGAGATGTTGTTATGTCTCCTTTCTCTTAGGATGGAAGTGAAGATGGTATGGATGAGGTCTGTACAGACTTGATGGTAGAAAACTGAGAGATTTCCTGAATGCAAATTTCTCTTTTATCTGTAAGGTGGAGTTTCTTAAGGAAAATAAGAAGTATTGGTGAGGAAAGCCAGAGGTATAAGGAAATAAAAAAAATGTTTATAATCACCAGTTTTGAAATTGAGGAGTAAGTAACTTGAATAAACTATTGGCAGCCTTGAGAGCCTATATTGGACTAGAGAACTATGGTATTAGCCAGCCTGTTGCCTGGATTTTCCTCAGTAGTGCCCAGCTGTCCAGATGCTCACAAAGCGATGGACATTTGGCTACTCAGAGGTTGTGATTTTGCCACATATATACAGTAGAAGCACAACAAGGCAGATAAGCAATGAAATTAATCTATGAATGATTCTAGCTAAACAAAGAGGAAAGCAGGGACAGTAAGCTGTTGCAGGATAATAAAACATAGAATGACCAAGGGACTAGAGGGCCCTGTAAATTCAAAGAGTAAATATAGTGTGAAAAAGTGAGAGTGGGATGTTTGAGCAAAGGATCTCCATGGTAATGGGACAAGTGAAAGTAAATCTTGGTTTGTGTAAAAGGGAATCAAAGTTATTGTTTCATTAATTCTTTTATATCAAGAAACATGTTTAAACAAAACTACCCTGAGACAACTTTTTTTCCAACTCAGAGATTAAAATTTTGGGTGCCGTCTGTGTGAAGAAATCAGGGGTTCTACTCTACATTGCTACTAATTGCATAGATTGACATTATCTCTAGAAAAGGCCACTTCACAAATTCAGCCAAAATGATGAGTATGCACTTCTTTGACACAGGGGTTCCACTATGGTATTGTACCTAAAATTAATTTACTCTGAAAAATATCAAATAAACAAATCAATTTATTGAAATACAGTTTGTAAAGCAAAAGATTAAAATTAAACCAAACATCCTTATATAAACAAGTAGCTAAATAAACTATCATCTATTCATATGATATAATTCAGTTTATTAAAAAAGGAGGGTGTCTTTTATGTTAATTTGTAGCAAATTCTAATATATTGTTAAATGAAGTAGTAGAGTCCACTTATTTGTGTAAACAATGTCCATTTATTTGTGTAAAAGGAGGGAAAGAAGAAAAAAATATATAAAATAAAATATGTTTTGTCATTATATGTAATAAAAAATTATAAATATATAATTGAAAATCATAAAATGACATATTGCAGGAGACTTAAGAAAACTGAAAAATGAGTTGGCTTCAAAAAGAGAAATTGGGTGGTTAGGAAATAGGGTGGAATTTTTCTTGACATAGTTTTTCTCTGCATTTTAAATTTATAACCACATTATTGAAATGCTAATTCAATTGACTAATTCATTAATCAAAATATAAATTTAATTATGTATTTTATACTTGCAAACCAATGGTAGGCTTTAACTCAGAATTTGTTCCTATAAATATTTATATTTATTATGTGCATTAAACAAAAGACAGAAAACAAAGAAATATTTTTTTAAACATTTTAAAGTATAAAAATAGGTCAGACGGAAAATATATCAGTTACTACTAACAAGTCTAAGTGGGTTGATCTTAATAATTAATAAAAATGATAACTATAAGTAACAGATACAATTATTAATCTTCCAAACATTTTGTTATAGCTTAATATATGATTATATTTAATCAGTAAAACAACCTCACACAGAAAATATTTTTATTATATTTATTAATGAGGTAGAGAAAATTAAAGCAAAAAAACGTTTGAAACAGAAGATTCTCTTTGCGTGTGTTTACACATTTCGCTTGCCTTTCTCCTTCCTGCTCTTCTGAAGATATGGCTGCCATCTTGTCAACTGACACTAAGGCGAAAGTCTTATTATGGTCAGGAGGTGGCACAGGAAGACAGACGAAGCAAGTCCTTATGACATCATTATACCTTCAATCTGGCCTCTACTGTCTACATGTGGCCTTTTGGTTACATGACTAACAAACAAGCAAAAACCATGCCTAAGTGATTAAAGCCACTGTTTGTTGCTTTTCTGATGAAGTAAACTCTCTTTGTAACCTATATATTCAAGGTTTTCCTTTTATCAGGTGAAGGCTGCTTTCTGAGTGAAGAGAGCCACGGACTCCCCTACACCAATGCCACTTTGCATCTACTACCCTCATAATACATTTCAAGCTCCTCAGCCTATAGTAGAAACCCTCCATATGGAACATACTCCACATATTCAATCATTTGACTGAATGTTTTTTACAGATAACCCATCATGTTTTTGCTAAGAACACTTCTTGAGTTGTCCAAATTCAAAATTCCTGACCTCTAGTCTTTGTTCTCACTCCCTTGCAAGATTTCCTAGAAAGTCTTGTTCTCATTCTTCTCTCCTTTCTGTGAACTCTTTGCTAGTTGGATGATGTCTTTGTCAATTAACAGTACACCCCATTCACAATGCTATTTACTTCATATGTGTATATCCTGCGTTTTTAACCGGAGTGAAGGCTTATGGTTACACCTCCTTCAGTATCTAGTACACTGAAATAGCTGGGATATGTCTAGCATTGTAATAAATGAATGAAAAATGATAAAATAAATCATTCCACATTTGTGTTTATGTGATGATGATGCAAATTTCTTTTCAGAAGTCTTGACCTTCATGTGTCGCATCTTGCCCACTTCTACTTACCCAAAAATATATGAGGCATAATGTGATAATACATCCTAGCAAGTCACCTAGGCAACCCCGTAATGACATCCTTCAGAATATTGGATACCTGTTGTTTCTCATCCTCTCACATGAAATCTATTATAAAAGGAAAGAGGCATTACTTGTAGCATCATTCTTTGTTTTAATTTATATAAATTTTTAATATTAAAATGTTCTAGAAATTTAGACATTAAAATGTTTTAATTCATTGTATGTTACATAGTGAAACATGATCAAATAACTTGTTGCATTTTTCAAATGGACTAGAGAGAAAAATCATTGCAACTCCTATTTTAATTTTAGATTTTTTAAATAATCTATAATTACGTTCATTTACTAATAGTAAATAGTAGCTAACAATTGTGAGGCATTTACATTTATTTATAAGGTGATTTGACTCTTATTTTCTTCTGTGTACCTCTTGAGAAGATAGCAATTATCCCCACTGATATATCTATGAATAAACTCAAATGCAATGTAACTTACAGTACTTGTCCAATCTAGGGAATGTTCACAGGTCTTACAAATCCAAATCCAAAATGCATTTCATTATTCTCTTTCAGCTTTAAAGGGAGTGCTTCATGAAATGTGAAATTTAAGATAAGGAATAGGTGCCTTTCTATGGGTTAAGTTTCTTTCTTATTTTTTTTCCCTAAGAGACAAAGCCATGAGTATTTGGCATGGTTTTTACTATCATAAACTCTAAGGCAAAATGCATTGAATTGATAGTAACTGTGGGAAGCCAGGAAAGTCACTTCAATCACTTTGTGCTTCAAATTTCTAATCTATGAAGTAAATATAATAACAGCACTTATCTCATGGAATTTATGTGAATTGTAAAGTGCTAATCATAACATCTAACACACAATCAACTTTCAAAAAGGTATTACTATTATTATTCTCTTAAAGATGACTATCTCTTATATTTTGAATAATATTTATTATTTTGTGTCTCATTTACCTTTTCCAATATTCAATGCTTTGAGGTAAATATTTCCATTTTACAAATAAAGACAGTGAAATTGATAGCACATTGGTAGCCAGTCCAAGGTTTCACAACTAGACATTCTATTAGACTCATCTAAACTCAATCCTTATTTGTCTCCCTCTTTGACTGGACAAATGAACTGAATTTGACACAGGCCTTCATTTGGTAAGATCATAGAGATGGATGGTGCGTACAGTGTTTCCAGAGGATGAGCAGTGTATTCCCCAGCATGGGATCAGAGCACCTTTGTGTCCTGCTGGTGCACAGACTGCATCGGAACTGCATGTACTGCCCAAGAATAGTCCATGGAGGAAGGATGCTGTTCACCCCAGGTTCTCTGGTCACTTTATGCAACTCCAATAAGCCAGTGGTTTTGGTCAGTGATTCTTACTCCAGCTGAAAAGATAACCAGTGTGGAAGATGCATTTTTGGCAACAGGAGAGTATAGAGTACATTCTCTCCCTCCCACCACCATCCCATCCAACACATGGAATTCTAGGAAATCTACTGGAGTCAAAAGAAGAAAAAAAAAAAAAAAAAAAAAAATATATATATATATATATATATATAAATACACTTAGCTCTCTTACCTTTTTTCATAATGAGATTTTCTTTTAGTATTTAATTCATTTTGTTTAGTTCATCCTCATTGTCCCACAGTCCTGGGATGCCAACTGGGATCCTTGGAATGTAAGTGAACTGTGCCAACTGAAGACGCTAACCAAACCACTACTCCACCAGGGCACTCTATGATGAAATTCTTAACTCCACTAAACAATTTGTGAAGGGAGTGACTAGGGTAAGACAAATGTTAACTGAAGAACTGTAGAAATAGGGAGCACAATTTTCAGGATATGGGAACAGATTAAAGGTAGCAGAAGGTCTCTAAAGTTGGTCTTTGTTTTAGGAGGTAGTAGGATTGGTTTAGGAATTAAAATTATTGTGGGTATAAATTCTGATCTCTAAATACAGTGTGCAAGATAGGCCTTTTTCTTTCTTTTCTTTTAAGCAAACTAACTCCAAACTTGAGTTCCTGTCTCATTCATTTGATAGAAATTCAATTTTGGTCTTTGGATCTCCCAAAGCAGTACCAGAGTCTAAGAACCTGGCCTGTGGTGCTTAAAAGACAAAGGAAAGACCTCAGGCCTCTAGTCCACTATGGGCACCACGGACATCCTCACTATCAGAGCCATGGGGTCAAGAAGGCCAAAAGTTCTTTCTTCTCTGTTTAAAATAAGAATCTTTGCCAAGGAAAGGAGAGTTTGGCATCCCTAGATACATCATATGGTCATTTCCTTTCAGGTCTTGCCTCCTCAAGTTACCATGACTAGTGGCAGACTATCCCTACTATTTCACCCTCTACCTATTTTCCAATTAATTTACAGTCTTAAAAATAAATTCCTTCTCCATTCTAATTACCCTTGTTCTTTTCAAATTTACTCCTTTCTCCTTAAAGGCAATAATCACAACTTCTTCAATGAGCTCAAAGAAAATTTGAAGATATAGGACATTTAGCAGCATCTTCACCATCTAATGTTAAGTGAAAACCAACATGACACAGAACTGCAGATGTCAAATAAAAAGATTTCATTTAAAAATTCTGCAAAATTCATACATAGAAGTAAAGACTGGAAAAATATATTAAAATGCAAAGACTGGGAAAATATATCAAAACGCTAACGATGGTTGTTTTCATAAATATACAGGGCTTTTTTTCATATGTGCTTGAGTGTTGCTGTGGGTACAGTAATAAAGAAACTAGAAGGTACATCAGGAGCTGAGAAGAAGTATGAGGAGCTCCTTACCTAAGGAGCTTATGGAAGACACACAGGAGATTTATTGGGAGAAACACCTGTGAAGAAGAAAGAGGAAAAGGAGTAGCAGGTATATTTTCAAGACCCGAGAAAGGACAGTGTGATAGAAGGAGTGGGGAAGAGGAGGCTAAGACTTCAGCACTGCTCTGAGAATGTCTTGGGGAGCCAAAGAGCAAATACTACCCATCAGAGGAGTCCTGCATCAGGCAAAATGGCCTAGTTGTGGTCTCCCCACCATTCTTAATCACTGGCCAGTAGCATCTCTGGGGAATAAGTGACTCAGTTTTAATCCTGCAGAGGATCTTGTGGTAGATAGAGATTATCATAAACATTGTCCTTGTTGTAGGCTTTCCTGACGATCTTGGTGATGCACCTTCAGTGGCTTCCACAGTCTGCCCTTCATACTGCAAAGACACACACCTCTATACCTATTGAGCGGAAGTGCCTTCATGGTTCTGATTAACGTCTCCAGCTGAGGGGGCATTTAGAAGGGAGACATTAGAAGGATAGACAACAGCACCCATTACGGCAGTTGGTCTCAACCACATGGTACTCATCTTCCATGTTCTTCACTATGCATTCTAAATTCCTCTTCATGTCAACTATGACCTCTTCTAGTCTTGGGGATTTCAGGTGGTGTGATACAAACCCTCATTCTTGAAAAGTGTGGGCCTTGGTAATAATACCCTTTGTGGGTCAGAGTTGCTATGTGTGTTACAATGACAATTATTATGGATGTTACAATTAGCATAGGGAGCTATAATTTGTGTGTGTGTTGGGGGGAGGGTCAAGAGATGTCTACTTAGATAATTTGGGTCCCAAATCTCACATTATATATAGGCAGCCCTACCTCCTCCTATTGATCAGAGGTCATTTTTTATCCCCCAAATAGAGATTCGTGTTTTCCCTACAGGTAAACAACCCAAAGTACAGTCATAGCTTGTACTTCACTGGGATCTTTGTTTTGTAGAGTGTGCCCCTTAGAACAACTAGATTGCCTAGCCTGGATTTATCAGGATAGGAAACACAAAGTCCTTGTGGACCACTATGAAATGAAATGAAAACTCCGTATCACTCCATTCTTAAGATGGACTCATGCTGGGTCCAACTGATTCTAATGATTTAATTTCATCTAAACTCTGTAAATAATCATCATCAGTTCTGGACTCATGGTTACATGTTACTCCAGGGTCAAGCATTCTGTTTCAGCAGGGCCCTTTGACATTTCAGCAACAATGACCAGAACGGTACATAACTCTGCTTCAGATGGCCTATCTCTGCACTAGAATCTGAGGAGCCTGCACTTGGTTCTCCTGCCAGAGTTTGTCATTAGTTCTACCCTGAGTCTTTTTCTACTCCCCAAATCTTAAATCAAAGATTATGCTGAATTGTATTTGCACTGCTACAGAGCCCTTACAGAGCTCTGGTCCTAGTCAGCACTGACAGTGAAGATGCAAACCAGAGCAAAATTCTTAGGTTTAGAATTTATTACCTTCACAGCTCAAAGAGGCCTATCAGAAGCTGCAGTCACATCTGTAAGATGTAGCGATGTGTTTTTTTCATTTCAGAAGTACTGTGTTAGCATGCCCCTGATCAACACTGAAGGGACTAACCATTGGATTGCCATCTTGTGTCAGGGGTCATCTATGCCTCATTTAGATGAAATGGAGTCCCTGCTGCCAAGTGGGTAGTGAGCTAGCCAGTCTTAAATCTAGTCTTAGGGTCTGCTTTCTTGGACCACTGATGACATCAATGATACAATTATCCAGCAAGAAGATCCCAAGATGGAATCAGGCCTATCAGAAACTTATCAGAGATGGAAATTCCTGTGAAAATAAAGGGGAAATGTAGAAAATGAAGAGGGGTAGGCAGTGGGAACCATAATGGACTCACACTGGAGTAGGCATTGCTATGACCACTGTCCTGGCTGTAGAAAAGGATCCTTATTAAAGCCTTGTTCTGCTTTTCTGGAAAACCTCCTTCATCCACTGTTTTCCATGGACATTGATTTGATTCTCTGACAGAGACAGGGTCTCCTTTGACTATTATCTCCCATATCACATCTGGAAGGACCACTTGTCTTCACTAGACAAGACTTATTTTTGGTGCAAGTTTCTTACTTAAGAAGTCATAAACTTTTAAAGATAAGTCCTATGGTCCTTTTGGGAGAGTAATTTCATCAAAAATTTAGGAAGCTCCAAATATATTTGTTTTCTGTTGACTCCATGTGCCAACATTTCCATCCATATGTTCTTTTCTGGACATAAATTTATATTGCTTCTTGCTTTTTCACCCCGATGCTTCCCTTTTACATTTTTTACCTTTATCTACCTCCATTGAGGCTATCTGAATACAGGCTTGACCATATATACATATATTTTTTTTTTCAGGCTATCCGGTCCCAGGTTGTGATACTACTTACCTAGATCACAGTTGGGCTTCACATGACCTGCACCTTAGCCACAAGGGTGTGTTGGAAAGTAGTATTTCAATACACTCTTTTAGAGCAGAGCTAGCTTCTTTTGTTTAATTGAAAAGTCTTTGTGAGAAATATTCAAACAACAGAAGTGTTCTCTCCTGCTGTTTGAGAGGTACAGAAACTTTTCCAAACCAGCAAGTTACTTAATATCTGTACTTTCTTTTAATCTCTGCTAGAAAATCTATCAATTCTTGTCTATATTATTAGTATTATCATTTTACTCTACCTTTTAAAAGCACCAAAGAAGAGCCAACATAGGAAATTCTGACTTTTTCTAAATGCTTCCCTTAAAGCTTTAGGTCCAATACTCATCCTACCTTCCAATTTATCACAGACATTTGACATACCAAATATTTCACAGCATCAAAGGATTTCAGATTTCAAGCTGAACTGTTAATTCAGTTTGAGTTCTCTTCTGGACAGAATATGATTTCAGGTTACCAATTCTGAGTAATAGTAAAGGTATTCTAAACTATTAATAACAAAAGAATCAAAACAATTCAATGGCTTAAGGACCATGAAAGTTTCCTTCATTCTCATGGGACATTCAGGGTGGGTTTCAGGGGGACTGGTAGTAGCTCTATCATCTTCAACATATGACTTTCAAGGAGGCTTTGATAATCACCATTTCAAGACAAAAGAGCATGGAGGTACATACATACACACACACAAGTGTCAAAGAGGTAAGTCTTCCTTCTATTAACATAACATTTGGGGGAATTCAGTAATGTGAGATAATTCTAAGTGGCTTGGGTAATATATTTCTGTAATCATTACTAGGTAAAATTCTATTAACATGAAAGAAGATGAGAAGGTATTCCAATTGACAATTTACTCTAACCTTTCTTATGAGTGTTGTTATTTTAAACTTTTCTTCTCAAACATGACATGTTGAGAACAGAATTCATTATTTTCCCTGAATCCAACTATTTATCCTGACTATTCTACATCTTTTAGTGCCATAACCATTCTTCTAGTTATCCCTTCTCAACATATTTGAGTGACAGTTACCTCTTTTCTCTCTCTCACTCATTCACATCCAACTGGATCCCAAGAAATTAATTGCTCTCCTTGGCTGGTGCTCTTCATACATGTCTCTTTTTAGTTTCCATATCATGAACTTAGATCAGTCTCATTGCTAGTTACCTCATTTATGGTCATGAGGTCCTAAGTTATCAACATATCTCCAAATGTTTCCCTATTTTTCATAAAAGCCATTGACTCACTCTTTCAAAACCACATCTCTGAACCATCACCTTGACCTTCAGTGGCTCCTCAGAGAATGTACAAAATTAAGTTGACATTAACTGTAAATGAGTAGTCTTGTTCTTACCTTTGGCTTTTACACAAAACTTTTCAAAAAGGATATGATGCCAATTGACACATACATCCAATGTTTTCTCACTTTCAAATTTTTCTTACCCTAGTCTGCACTTTGAACTTCACTTCTCCCCTACTTGATAGCATAAAAATAAATACAGGCATTTGGACACCTGATTTCTAATCTCAGTCTCAGCACTAGCTTAGCCTCAACAACTCATTTAATGTCTCTGAGCCTCTGTTTCATCATTTCTGAAACAAGCATAAGAGCACCAACTACAAGCCATTGTTGTTAGGAAATTAAGGTAACTTCCATAAAGTGTCTATGTATACTAAATGTTCAGTTCAGGTGAATTTGCTTTCTCCTTCTCTCTGGAAATTTTGCCCTTTCAAGTATTACTTCTTTCAATAAACCTGTTGTTTCAGTTACACTATTGCTAGTCTTATCACAGATAAATCCCCAAAAATCAATGTGCTGTGTGGTTAAACTCTCTTTCTTGAACCTCTGTTATTGCCACAAGATAAGCATGTCTTGAGTACCCCAGAGGTCCAAGATTAATATGAAATACATGGAGTAAACATGACCACAATCTATAGCTTACATCCAAGCCTAGCCAAGACAGCCTAGCAGACCCTAGTTAACCCATAAATACAGGTATGAAAATAACTGATCAGTTGTTTGTGGCCACTGAGTTTGCTGTGGTTTGTTATGAAGTATATTGTTCTATCAAAATTGATAGATTGTAATACTAAATATAGTTCACTCAACAGAGAAAAAATAGTACAAAATGCGATTTAAATAAATCACAGGTTCAATCACAGTAGTGATAATTATGCTCCCTTAAAGCATGTCCTTTTTCCTTAATAATACAATGGTATTAGCAACAAAATATATAAGATTCTTAGATTTTTTTTTTTGTCAGAATCTAGTGACAAAAAAACCAGCACCTCAGTGAAGCTGTTTCACATCAGTAAGTCAGTAATCCTAAAAATGGCAACAGCTAATAATTGGCATGGCAGAGCACAGGGAGTATGTAGGGAACTTCTCCTTTAAGATGACTCATGTGAAACTCATGTGAATTCAATTTTCACTGCACTGAAGTTTTATGAAATCTTCATAACAAAAATAATAACAGTGACAGTTTATCACCTTCTACATCACATACACGATGCAGCGATAGATACTTATAACACACTGTCCTGTTTAAATTCAAATTCTAAATTCGCTCTATGAAATATGTCTAATTCCCCCGATAGAGTTTAAATTACTTTACCAAGGTTACACACTTAGTACAGGTCAAAGTCAGGAGGCAAACACAGATAAGGCCACCGCCAAAACACATCCTTTTTCTACTGTACCACACAGAAGAAAATTTAGCTTATTTAGATATAGGCAAAGGAGGGTGTCAAAATTAACCTCATGTATAACTTTTAAAAAGTAAATTGTGTCAATTCTTCATATTTAACTTTGGCTAAGCCTGAGCTGAGTATATATAGTGTGTCTGTATAATTAGAAGTCACTTGTTCAACAATCTCGGGGGGTTCTGATAATTATCGATCTTCAGTATGTTTCATACACTCTTTTGGAAACTGGAAGATTAAATGAGAATCCATGATCACTGCCAACAGGGGATTTATAGTCTAGTTGGAAAATAGACATTCAAATAAATAATAACTCATTAGTAATTTAAAGATGCTAATAAAACAAGACTGGATACCTATCATATTGGCAAAAATTAAAATTCTATGACATGGTCATGAAAACCCCTGATGTAGAGATCATGATATTGCAGCAGAGACAGTGAAGAATTTTTAGATATCCTAAATTTGAAAATGTCTATGTGAAACAGTGGAGATATTCAGTAGAAAATTAGGTATAACAAACTTAGAGGTAGAAGAAGGCTCATCAATGGAAGTATAATTCCCATTTTCCTTGGAAGTCAAAACACAAACACAAGCAAACAACAACCAAACTCAGCCCAAAACCTTAAAGTCTCTGAGGAGAGAAGGTCCAATGTCCGGGCATTCATTTTCATGTTCATAATGAAGACTGTGTGAGATGTGCTTGTCATGAGTTATTATTATGCTGGCCTCAAGAGGGAGAAGGGGTGGGTATACCCTGGTAGAGTAGCAGTTAGGTCTATTGCCTCTGAAGGTGTACAGGCCACACATAACCCTAGGTTCAAGTCTCTCAAGTCAAGGGGGGAAACAACCAGTGTGAACAAGTAAATAAAAATAAAATAAAATGTTTCTTCCTCCTTTGTATTCTAGTCTGCCTGCCTGCCTACTTGCTTTCGTTTCTTCCATACCTTTCCTTAAAAACAAAAAAATAAGGAAATTGTTTCAATTATTGAGAATGTTAGACAGAAATCTACAAATGAGCAAAGGAACTTTAAACCAGATGGCCCTATTTTCTGGCAGGACTTATACTCTGCATCTTTTCCTTTTTCTGAATTATAAACTCTGTAAATTTCATAAAAGTGATCAGTCCTTTCCAAAGCAAAGCAGAAACACATTTCATATTATTATGTGTCTTTTGATGGATCCCATATTAAAACATAACTGACGGTATACTCTGGTGGCTCGGCAGCTAAGCTGGTGACTGGGTTGTGGACCTTGTCCACTCAGGACAAGGTGGGATATGGCAGCTAGACTAAATCAATGAAAGTGCTTGCTCTACCTCTTCCTTCCTCCCTCCCTCCCTCCCTCCTTCTCTCCCTTGCTCCCTGCCTTCCTTCAATGGCTTCTTTATCCTTTCTCTTCCTCTAAAAAAAAAAATACCTGGCAAGATCAAATATTGTTATATGTGTGACATTCTCATTCCAAGTTTTTCCTTTCTATCTAAGTTTTTCCATAATCTATCAACTGATGGCACAGGAATTCATGGCAGATTGTAGGAAAGGTAATTTGGACATTCAGTTTGAGTCCATTGTGGAAGCTCAAGAGCTCCTACGCAGTCTTAGTAAGTTTAAAATAAAAAGGGAAAACTAACTTGTTCTTGTTCCTGTAAACCATTGTAAAAGAGCCCTACACTCATTTTCTTATCTTTTTGTCTACATAAAGTGTTAGACTATTGTTTACAATGCTCAGATGTCTTCTGAACTCTGTTTCAGTGACAAGAAGACTGGACTTGTGTCTACTGAATAAGTGAATACATGCCTGTTTAGAAAAATGATCGTTTCAGCTTCAATTCTATGGCCTGGGTGACTGCCTTTCCAAGTAATGAGACAATTAAAAACAATACTAGAGCCTTGGGAATGAATATTGAAAACTAGATAAAAAGTACTTTTTGCCTTAAAAAATTATGGACATTAGTGATATAAAAGAAACTTTCATCCGTAAATTTGTTGATTGTCAGCTAGTTGTTTACTATGATTTAAATTATGTTATTTTTGAGCTCAGTTTGAAATCTAAAATAATGTCTTTCCTACTTTCCCCCTTCGAGTTAATTTTAAAAAATACCTAGCACACATTTGCCTTCATCTAGCTATAAAATATATATATAGCACAATAGATTGGAAATGAAAACAGATGGAAATCAGAATACCTGGGATTATTACAGATAAGAGCCATGTGTCTTGGAGTAAGTCCCTATACCGCTCTGATTTTTCTGTCTTGTAAACAGAAAAAAGGAAAATATTTTCTCTGCCTATCTGCTAAGGTTATTTAAAGGATTCCATGAATAACATATGTTAAAAACATATTTGTCAGGTTTAAGTCTCAATTTTTAAATGAAGAAACTGATGCTTAGACAGGTTGCCCTGAGTGAAAACATAGTCTTGTGACAGAGCTAGAATCCATGACTTTGACTCAAAATTCACTGTGCTAAAATATCCAAGTTTCTTTTGTACAGTGACTAGTCTTTGCATAAGCCATTTCAAGGGTGTGTGTGTGCAAGGGTGAAATGTGAAATGCAGTTTGCATCCCCAAGGGACCAGTGGGATGAAGATTAGAAGGTGACTGAACCACTTTATAGAAAGGGAGCCTCCTAATAATTATAGGGTTCTTTGTTTTCCAAAGCATTGTTTATAAATTTGAGGCCAGAGCTGGGTGGTTTTAGCACAATAACAGAGATATAAAAGGCTGGAAGAAAGAGGGGGAGAAGCCTTAATGTTTGGATATTAAATAAGAGGTTTGGATAAAAACAATAATATCAAATAGGGATTTGTATTAACTTATTTTCTCTGTTCGTTTCCAAGATAAATCTTTATTACATTCTCTTTTGCTCAGTGCTTCATGGAAGAAGTTTACTTTAGGGGAAATGCCATAAAGCCCTGAGCACCACATGAAAGGCTAAGGTGGAACCAAACCAGAGACTGCCCCCTGGAGGGCAGCCAGGTAAGAGAGTTACATGAGGATTAACAGGTCCATAAATATTAGTAATTATTTTATTGTTGTAACCAGTCAGCCCTGAGTCTGACAGAGAACAAAGAACAGCTTCGCTTCCCAGACAAGGAAGGAGTTGCCATGTTATAATATGTGGTCTTTCCACTCCTCACCATAGCTTCTTAAAGCTATAAGGGGGAAATGGGGGCATACTGGACATGTTCTGCTTCCATCAATAAACTTCGTTTTTTTTCTCTACCCTCTCTCAACCAAAATATCTCTCAGACCTACCTTAGAATTGACATTATAGAAATCATTCTGTCATCACAATTATTCATTCTAACTCACTATTGTAATAAGCATTTTTCTTCGATATGAAAAGCAGCATGAATCCATGAGTTCAAAGGGAACTATGTAGGTGTATCAAAGACCCATCCATCTAAGCACTTAACATTTTGTGAATTTTTAAAAAAATTAATTTGAATTCATTTTTGGTTATCCACTGCTTTATCCACAGAAAATCCTGCATTGCATTCAGCTGATGCTTGCTTTTACCTCAGTATTACTGATCTAAACAAACAACAACAACAAAAAAACCAACAAAAAAAACCCCAGAAACCTTTGTCAGATATATTTACTGGTTCCAGAGGTATCTTACACTTATAAGAATGTGGTTAACATAACAGAATGTTACTTTTAATTAAGCCTACCACCCAGAAGTGGAACTTGGTGGACATTCTGACTTTTCGTAGAGACTGAGTCACTCCTGGATTTAAAGAATAAGAACTGGGAAAGACTCAGCATAGTGCACAACAAAGAATTGTCCTTTCCAAATGCCAGCCTGCCTCACTGAGAGACAGCCCTGTGTTTTATTAAGATGACAGAGGCTCACAGACACATTGGAAGAGATTCCTGACATCTTAATCTTTGATTCATCTACAGGAAGCACCGCAAAATTTAAACTGCTGTGGTTGTTGGGAGACCTTGCTTCACTGTATAGGTAATGAACAGAGAGGATGTAGAACAGTATCTAATACGTTGTAACCAGTCCAAACCATCACAGGCACATGATGCTGGTTCACTTATCAGGGCACTCAATTATGCCAAGACCCCAATCCACCATTACTATCAAATAAATCAGAAACTGGAAACTATTCATTGTTTTTAAAAAGTTGATTAAGTTTCTACTTTCAACTACTAAATCATTCGGTAATAGGTAAAGAAAATATTTTTTTGCTGAAAGATACAATTAAAGACAATATTGTAGATCTATTACTGAGAAAATAATACTAAAAACAAGTACATTTTGATAAATTCTTTGATTTCCAGGATCAGCAAGAAAGAGTTTTTTGATCAATTATCAATGGTCACTGTAGATGTGGGAAGGACATTCACGCCATATATTCGGCATTTGATATACTTTGTAAGTTTGTAAGTTTCTTACAGTATGCATTCTAATTTTAATTATAGTAAATCAATAAATTCAATATAAAACAATCAAATTTATTGGATGTTGATAATGGGTAATCAGTTGATTATTAAAGCAGCTTTAATTATTTATTTAATATATGCCTTGATAGTAAAAATAAAATTATACAAGATCAATTAGGATCAAGAGGGAATGAGTGAGGAGGTGGAGGAGGAGAGACAGAGAGACAGATTTATATTCTTACTCAATTTAATTATTGTGGTGTGGGGAGCACAACGCCCCAGAAACAAAGAGTATTATTCTTAATCTCTGGTGCATGACTCCTATTCAGGGGAAAAAATTCTTTGCCCACAATATATATTTTCATTGATTTTTATCTTCCCAAGATTGTAACTGAGGCTTTAAAAGTAATCACTTTAATGTTTGTAAAGCCTGGTTTAAGAATCCTGCATAACTTGAAGACTTTCGGTTTACTGAATTATTTCTAGATTTCTTAGGATCAAGAAATCTGATATTTGTGATTTTATCAGAAATATTTTCAAGCTCTTCAAAGCCTACCATTACACTGACTTTTCTTAGAGTGTAAATAAATGCCTAATTAGACCCAAGATCTTGATATCAAATACCATAAAGTTTCTCAATAAATGTCTCCAAAATTCAGCGAGTTTATTAGTTCTGCTGATGTTACAATAATTATCAAGAAAATTTATTCGAAAGCTAATAAACAATGCATTTGCACAATTCAATTATGCTATGAAAATATGGGATGGTTGGCAGTTCTACACTGAGATCTAGAAGTAGATTAGATAGCTGGCATTAAATGATGAATATTCTACTATTGAACTAAATATATTTGACATTGCAAAATCCATCATTGTGGCTATGTTTACTATGACTTTTTTAGGAGTAGTTACTATTCATTGTGAGACTAGTGAACCAAGAACATCAATTACCCAGTTAGTGAGATCAAAATGTCTTTTATTCTTATTTATTCTCATTTGAATGTTGGTTACATACTTACCATACCTCTGAACCACTTCTGATTTATTCCCCTTCCTTTAGAATTTATAATCTGTTTTAATCAATCCAATTTTATTTATCTAAGATAATACTATTGGATCTCAAGAGCCTAAAAAGGTATTTCAGAATCTTACTAAAACTACTTACTTAGAGATTAGAAAATTTTTGAAAAAAATGTAATATATCCTGGGAAATATTTTATAGTATGAAAGAAAAATTTAACATGGTTTCCAAACATACTATCATAACTTTAAAAATTATAAAAATGCAAAGATCACATTGGGAGTCAATTTTTAAATGAAAAAACATAAAAAAATGCAACTTGAAAATTCTAACCATAAAACAAAATCCAGAATTCATTGCACCAGTTTTCCAAGCCCCAATTTCAACATTGGCTTGTATTAATGTTATCTACATCTATTTGAAAAAGTATGTATATATATATATATATATATATATATATAAAAGATTTGAGTACAAGATTAGTTGTATGTGTGAATATAATTAACATAAAACTGCATGTCGCAGGTATACAACATAATATCTGCATATATTTTGCATTCAGCATTTAAATATTGAATTCAATATTTGTGTATAATGAAATATGATCATCATAATGACTAGCTAACATCTGTTACCATATATAGTTACAAATTTCATTCTTATGAGAGAAACTTTAAGATCTGCTCTTAGAGCAACTTTCAGATACACAACATAGTAGTAATAACTATGGTTGCTGTGCTGTACATTATATCCCATGACTTATTTATTTCATAACTTGAAATTTGTACCTTATGACCTCCTTCACCCATTTCTCTCATTCTCCATCTTGTACCTCTGGCAATTACCGATCTGTTTTCTGTATCTATGAGCTTGATTTGTAAAATTACATATTTCTTATAAGGTGAGTTCATATGGTATTTGTTTTTACAAAAAATTTTCTGAATCTTAAGTCCTGTTTTGTCTTCCTACAAAGAATATCATGAGAATCAACTGAGACTGTGTGAACATGTAAGCACTATAAATCATTACATAGAATACATTTTATAAATTTGATATGATATATAATAAATTGATAAATGATATATATAATAAACTATTATAAATAATAATTATATAAATATGAAACACTAAATGAAAGGTAATGGATGTACATAAGTAAGCTAATACTTTAACTTGGAATTGTTTACTCTGGGAGACTCCTCCCCTCTTCTTAACTAAGGATGGTTGTTCAGAATCCCATCTAGAACTCCATCCAGTCTTGTTCCCTCTTCTCTTACACAGCCTGTATATTTCTCCTGAGCTCCAGAAACTTACTGAACAGATCCAAGAGTACATAATCTCAGGATCAATATTTATCAAACTACATATCAAAACTATTTCTAGTAGTTCTCTTTCTCCCTTGCTACCTCTTGCCATGCAGTCCTGTCAGGGAACAGAACTGTCAACTATTCAGTTTCTCAAGTGACAAACCTGATAGTCTTCATGAACCCCTCTCCACTTCCCCCACATCTTCATTAATTTGAGAGCACTGATTCTAGAGTCTGTATGCAATAGCTTGTTTTATCTTGGCTCTGCATTTATTAGTATTGAGACCCCAGCAAAAATCATTTTACTTCTCTGTGTTTCTGTTCCTTCATCTGTATAATAGGTATTAAATATTACTGCACAGGATTTTGCAAGGATTAAATACCCACCAAAAATCATAGACTAGTAGTCTACTGGCTGCTGTGTAACTGTTCTCTATTATAGGTTTTATTATTATTAAATCTTACAGGTTCTACCTGAGGATGAACCACTGGCTCTAACTTGACTCTCCTCACCTATTACCACAGTTTTATTGCAGGCTTTCATCTTCTATTTAAAAGACACCTGGACACTTTTTCATAACTTTTGTCATACCAAAGTGGTGTGCTAACTTGTCTGTCTCCCCTTAGCTGCTGAGTCACAGGATGTGCTACACAGCAGATGTTCTTAATCAACAGGTCTCTCATGCAGCCCCATAATCTGTATATTGACTATATAAGGCCATTTATACATCATTTCCTTGCACAGGTATGTCCAACTGAAGGGAAGGACTGAAATCTACCTCAGGTGCCATATTTTCAAGCCAATTTTGTTTGCTCTGGGAGAAAGGAGCTCAGCCTATGATATATTCAAAGCTACTAAGGATGCTAATGTGGCCCTTCTCAGAGGACCCTGAATTTAATTAGAAGTAACAAGGAAATTACTGATTATAGAAGTGATCAACCTGTAACAGTATACAAAGGTGGTAGCTTGCAAAGACCTTTTTAAAAATAGAAGGCAGTCATAGTTTGAGGTTTTTTTTTAAAACAGCTACTTAAAGATAGTGTGTAAAAGATGCCCTTATATATTCTGACTTCCAATGTACAACTAAATATTCATACTAATAACTATAAGTGATCTTTTGCTTAACACAATTTAGCTAAAATCCAGTTGCATGAGAATTGCAGAAATCACATTATTACAATGATTTTGAGTTTCAAAATGGAGGTAGTAAAAGGATATATTAACTAACATTTAGATCAATCTTTAAAATTTTATGTCAATTTTTAACCATGGAATTTCCTCTATATTTATTATAAAATGCGTCATCAAATTATTACTCAGAATTTATAACAGAAAATATAATTTTTTAAATCCCTGTATTTGTACATTTTTTTGTATATCTAAAAATATCAGGTGCTTCCAGGCACCAATGCTTTTGAACATATTACTCTCTATCTGGAGAGTCTCCCTTCACCAGAGATATTTCATGAATCTTTCAAATCCAGTTCAAATAGGCTAAAAAAACTAAATATATGTGATACTGTCTTATTGCTGTTAATTAACAAAATACAAGCAAATATCTGAGGAGAGAGAGAGAGAGAATGCTGCTATAAACTTTGAATCTCCTACACTGTTGTAATAATGATTTAAATGTAAAATAAACATAAACTAGTGCAGCCTCTTTGGAAAACAGTACGGTGGTCCTTCAAAAGAACCAAAATAGATCTTCCATTCTATTCAGCAATTCCACTTCTAGGAATATATCCAGAGAATACAAAAACACTAATCAGGGAAAAACATCTCCATTCCTATGTTCATAACAGCACAATTCACAACAAGTAAGACAGGGAAACAACCTAAATGTGTATTGATAGATGACTAAATACACAAATTGTGGTATATACTCAATGGAGTTCTATGCAGCTATCAAAAAAAAGATGAAATTGTGTATTTTGCGACAACCTGGATGGAACTGGAGGTGATTATGCTAAAAAAAATAATGCAGGAGTGGGGTGGGAGGGGGGAGAAAAGTACAGGATGGTTTCACTTATGGAAAATATAAAGAAACAAAACAAACAAGCGGAGAGAACAAACAAAGTTCATAGGACAAAAGACTGATTACCAGGGGGTTGGGAATGAAGGAGTTTATAGGGTGTTGGCAATGGGCACTATAAATCTTAGAACTCGTGATGGGTGTGAAGTGAAAAGCACACAGATTTGGTGTGAAATAAATATCCTGAAAATCACATAATAATGTAAACAAAAGAAATAATAAAATAAGTAACAACATTCTAAATAAAAAAATTAGAACCTAAATTTAACTTTTACCACACTGACATATATTTTGTTAAAAAGGAAATACAGCATCACAGGAATATGCACATAGTAGCTGGAGTGGACAGCACAAATGCAAGTTCAATATGCTATGGTGGATTTTACAGTCAGACAAGCTGTAGGATTAAAATCTAGCATCTGATATTTACTAATTATAGGAACTCAAGGAACTCGTAACATCTATTTTAATTTCCTCATATTGAAAAAAATTGTATTAATATGGACCTCATTTTACCTGACATGAAGATTAAATTAGTTCACTTCATACTGGATTTAAAATTGCTGAGAATAGCTAGTGGGAGATATTTAATGATGTTAACCAGGAAGTGTTATAGCATCCAGACTTTCTGAAATTGTGGTCAATCTATCTGGAGCTCAGACTTCAATAATGAACTACTTTTCCCACCAAAAAAGTGACATCTTAGGCAGAGGGCAGAATAAAAAACGCCGCCGCAGTGGAATACACAGAGCGCTCAGGTTGGAGAGTGCTACATGGAACAAGCAGAAAAAGACCATTTCTGAATAATTGATGCCAGGTGCTTGTGTAGAACAGCATGAAGAAAACAAATTATTCCTATTGATGAAATGGATAAAGTTTCCAAAATGAACTTTGAGGAGTTCTGCATCTGCACAACTAAGAGTGAGAGTTTTTGGTGACCAAGCTGTATGAAAAAAAAACATGATACCTGAATTGATGGAACTTCAGGTGATGGAAGACTCTGCCATACTCATGGCAGCTATTCAAGAAGCTTGTGACTGAGACCAGCTCGAGAACGTAGAAAAGAACTAGGGTAACTTGAAAAATGAATACAAAATAGAAATACAAACTAGACTAGTTAGGCCTATCTTCTTAATATAAACAGATACAACTACTTCAGGTATGCATGGCTTGTTTCATTGTGATTAAACTTGAAATTAACTCAGGGACAGTTTACATATAATCTGCATTTTAGTTGCCTATTGATGATTTCAATAGTGTTGATACAGCCGTTTTAAATCCTTTTTTAAAACTTTTTTCACAAAATTCAATGTGTAAATGTCTCTCCAGTTATTGTGATGAATTATTCTTTGAACTAAATGTTTGTACTTATCCAATGCAGACACATTTCAGTTGTCCAGAACAAATATTCAAGTTAAATATTTTATAGTTAGAGAATACAGTGTGAGAAATAAATTTTCATATAAAGACTTCAAAGCAATTTGGGGAAATATTTTAAATTATCAAGGAATATTAATTAGAATTACTCATTCATCTTTCCATTATTTTAATATCATGGGTTATATATGCTCTACCTAAATTCCCAAGTTCCTTAAGATGAGGTGAACTGGGCTTTAACACTAAGTTTTTAGCATAGGTTATATATAATTGACTAAAGGTTGAAAACTTTCTGCTAGACTCTAGACCCAAAAATAGTAGGAAAGAAAACAATTTGGAAGTTGCCTATAGAGTGTCTGAACTCACTGAATAGAATGTCGTGACACAGGGCATTGAAAGACAAAGATTTTTTTGGCAATTATTTAAAATACAAGATCAGCAGCATGTTTGTTGCTCCTTTACCCTTACTTCACACATGAATAGCAAGAAAAACTGAAGAAAAAAACTGAAGATTAAAAAGTAAATTAGAAGCTCCAAATGACTTTCAATGAAATATTATGTTCACCAAATATAAGCAATGTATGTAAATAAGTAAACGAGTAGCTTAAAACATTCCATTTATGACACATAATAGGAAGTAAGAGTATTTCTTTATTCCTTTTTCTTTTTTTTTTTTCCTTCAGCTTCCTTTCAGTTAGACTTTTCCAAGTCCTTGACCAACTGAACTCTTTGTTCCAGGGCATCCAGCCACCTAATGACTTATATTCCCAAAACCAAACTTAGAAAAGATATGGCTGACTGCATGCCATCATCAGTTCCCTCAGCAGAGAAAACAATGCTGCACAGGCACACACACTTGAATGTACATACACACACATACACAAATCTTTTAGAAGCGCCACGTAAGTTCATATTGCTACAAGATTAACTATAAAGAAACATTTTGATACATAAATTATCATATGACAACTATGTGGGACTTAGTAAAAATTACTACATTAGATCGGCCTGACATACAAACACTAAAAAAAATCTGTTCTATACTACATGGAGGAAGAAGAGCTTCATAGGAAAGTTGCACAATACTCAATGAAATGAAGTTAACTGGTTTTTCTTTTTTTTGTTGGCAAATTGGTAGGGCTTCTCACAAATGTTAATTTTCCTCCGAATGTAAGAATTATTAAATTTAATTCTCTTGAGATTTTTTTTTCTTTATAACAGCAACAAAGTTTAGAATTTGCTGTTGTTTGCTCTGTGTTAGGCATGGGATGTGCCTCACATATTTTCCAATAAAAATTTTTCTAGTGCCATATATGATTCGTACAAGAGAATTTAAGTAACATTTATGCTAAACATAATAAGGAAACTAATGTCCATTAAGAATAATAGCATAATAAATATGTTAGCATCTGCCTAAGTATTCCTCTACCCATCAATCTTCCTGCCACCAGAAGTAATACTCATTTAGAATGTATTTTCTGTTGATTTTTAAATGTCAATAGTTTTTCAAATACTTATTTGTCCCTACTCAATATTGAAGTATTGTTTACTATGAGCTATATAAAAGTAGAATTATACTTTAATTACTTAAATTTTTCACTAAGAAATACTTCCTGGGATAAAAGCATGTTATATTACTTCCTTCATGTGGTTGCATAGCATTCTATTGCATGAATATATTGTAATTTATCTGAAAATACAGAATTGCCTATTCTTTTTTTACTATTATAAACAAAAATATAATGCTATGAATATTCTTGCACATGTATAACATTTTCTTTAGGGCATATAATTAGACTCATTCATTCACATGAATGGAATGAATCATATGAAACTGCTGAAATTTAGCCATCAAACCATCATGCTTTTCAAAGTGGATCATAAACCAATTTACATTCCCATCAACAATAACTGTCATAGTTTGTATCATCCTTCTCATCAATATCAATCAGGGGTATTTTATTAGATGGGTACAAGTTTAGAATTATTATAAATCTTAGTGAACTAAAACTGTCATATTAATTTTCTCTGTAAAAAACTATCAGGGTTGCATTTTTCTATTATTAATCTAGCAAATTGTGATTTTTTTTGGTTTATACTCCTGGTATATATTTTTCCAATCTTATATTCTTTGCCTTTACATTTCTAGGTCCTCAAAAATAACATGTAAATGTTTTTGTTTTTTTACCGCTGAATTTAGTTCATTTATATTTATTGTCATCATTTATAGTCTTGGATTTGATAGATCTAAATATATAGTTCAACATGTAAACATATATAGTTAAACATATCTTTCTGTTTATCTTTCTTTTTTATATCCTTCTTTTACTCCTCCATTTGGTTCCTGTGTCTTGACCAAGTCCCATGTGTCTCCTATAGAATTATGTCTTTAAAAAAATATTTTCCACTTTTACTAAGAAAAAAATTGGCATATAACACTACATAAATTTAAACCATTTGCATGATGATGCAATAAAATAAAATAAAACTAATTTTTTCTTGTGATGAGAACTCTTAGAATCTATACTCTTAACAAGTTTCCTATGTACCACACAGCAGTGTAACTATAGTCATGATGTTGTACACTATATCCCAAGTACTTATTTATCTTATAATTGGAAGGTTGTGCCTTTTGACCTGCCTCTTCCAGTTCCTCCTACCCTTACCCCTTATCTCTGGCAACCACAAATCTGATCTTTTTCTATGAAGGTGATTTTTAAGATTCCAAATACAAGTGAGATCATATAGTATTGGTCCTTCTTTGACATATTTCACTTAGCATAAAGCCTCAATATCCATTCATATTGGTGTAAATTGTAAGATTTCTTCCAGAAATATTTTTGTTGAATATTCCACATATATGCACATATACATATATATATATAATATCTTATTTATTTGTTCATTCATTGATGCACACTTAGATTGTCTTAACTAGTATATGTAATGCTGGTATGAACATAGGGATATAAATACCTTTTCAAATGAGTGTTTTTGTTTCCTTTGGCTATATCCAGAAATGGAATTGCTGAATCACATGCTAGCTCTGGTTTTAATTTTTTGAGTATTCCTTTTACTGTTTTCCATAGTGGATGTATCAGTTTACAAACCCACCAACAGCACACAAAGGTTCACTTTTTCTACATTCTCACCAACACTTACTATATCTTGTTTTTGTTTTTTTTGCTTGTTTGTTTGATAATGGTCATTCTATCAGCTGTAAGACGATACCATATAGTGGCTTCAATTTGCATTTCCCTAATTACTAGTGATGTTGAGCAACTTTTCATGTGCATGTTGCTCATTTTTGGAAAAAAGAGTATTCCAGTCTTTTGAGTTGGATTATTTATTTTTTTTACTAAGGAGCTTTGTAAGTCCTTTATACGTTTTGGATATTAACCCTTTATCATATATGTGGTTTGCAAAAAATTTTCTTTTTCTATAGCTTGTCTTTTTGCCTTGTTGATTAAATGTGTCTTGATTCTAGCATAAGCCATTCCAGATGTGAAGCTCAGGAGGTCACTGGTCATAAACATCAGTTAGGTATTATTCCCACCCCATAGAGAACTCAGGAGAAACACTGATGCCTTATGCAATATACTAGTCCATTGTTATGCGTTTCTGTAGAAGAGCAGTTACTGTGTGATACAATGATGAGGTTATATATTGTAAAACAGATATATCAATATGGTCAAAAAAATATTTTTTTTCTGCTACTGCATATGCTTTTATCACCCACCAAAGATCCAGACACTTGAAATTAAAGGAAAAGTACCTAGAGCACCCCTGGAACACAATCAAGGACCAATTCAACCTCTCACCATGAAGAAGATTCCAACTCTGATAGTACAAGCTTAAAAATATGAGGATAGAGTAAGCAAATCTCCACAACCTCCAAAATATTCTACTAACCATGAGGGAAAAAAAATTAAAAAAGAAAGGAAGAAAGAAAAGAGAGAGAGAGGAGTTGGGAAAAAAAATTTTTAAAAGGAAGGAAGAAAGAAAAGAGAGAGAAAGAGAGGAGTTGGGAGAGAGGAATAATGATAGGAAGAGAAAACAAAGAAAGAAGAAATAATCTAAACAATAAACTAAAATAGATCCACAATTTGACTTATTCGGAAACTCAAAATTTACAAAAATAATGTATGCAATAATTGGTGTGCCCTGGTAGCTTAGCAGTTAAGTCCACCAGATGTAGTCCAGATATATCCCAAGGACCCAGGTTCAAGACCTGAAGCCAGAGGGAACAACCAGGATGAACAACTAAATAAAATGCTCTTTCCTCCTCTCTCAGCCTGACTTCCTATCTGCTTACATTCATTCCTGCCTGTAACTTTCATTAAAAAAAAATACAACAAAAAGATAAAAGGGCACTAGTTTTTGTGCACATACAATATAGGTTCTACATTTTAATTTTAATATCTGTCAAGTATTAATTAGCAAATTTTCATGGTCTTAATCAATATTGTGGCCCAAATTGCACATATATCTGAAGTTCTCACTAAATTTAAATAAGACATTCATTATAGTCTTAGGAAAGTTACTGAACATAAAACAGAGGACAAAATAGATGCTTCACCTTAGTCATTGAAATTAGTGCCTTGTATGAATTTACCATGGTCATCTCCCCCATTACCTTAAAAGATCCCAGAGAAGGTTTATATGCTTTAATCAATGAGCAATAAATTAAAATTTAAATTCTATCTTTGAACTTTATAAATTAGATTGACATAATTGGATTCCATGGGAGATGGTAAGAAAATGGCAACACTGGTAGAGGTGAGATTCAGATCCTTCCCACAGTGCAACTATGAATTAACCTACTCTCTAGAAACAAATCCCAATGAAAAGCAGGTGCATTGGCTGTAGAGACAGAGCAGCTTTCGTGACAACAAAGGGTAGGCAAAAATGTCCTGGTATGGAGCTAAATCACAGATTCAGGACTCAGGATATGGGCCACGGTGCTGGGGTGGAACTGTGGGAAGACACCAACCACCTGGAGGGCTGCTACAGAAACAGCAAAAAGCCCACCCAGTGGGGCCCCGACACAGAGGAAGGGGAGAACGTCCTGGCACATAGTAGAAGGAGAGCCAGTGTTCCAGGGACTGAGATGGAGCCTGCGCAGTGAGATTACACAGGGGAACACTGTAACAGAAGGCAGCTATGGAAATTCCCCACCCTCACTTCCTCCTACCATTTTGCACCAGAGTCTCAGGATCCACCCACTGGATATCCCACCCACCGCATATTCCACTCACCAGATATTTCAATCCCAGGATTAAAGGAAGAAGGTAGTCTGTCTCCCTGTAGGGACTAAACCTCAATGCTATGCACTAGTGCCGCCCTGTGGGTAGCATAGGAACTGCAGCCTGATTGCCAGTTGTGGACCAGCAACAAAATGATCACCCTACACAATGCCATCACTACAGGACTAACCAAACCCACAGAAATACAAACAGAATGCTAAGCAGAGAAAGGCAGAGAGAAATACATTTGAAATGATGGATCCAATCAAAAACCCAGGGGAAAATCTGAAAAGAGCAGACATATGCAAACTACACAGAAGAATTTAGGGTAACAGTGATCTACATAGTCATGGGAAGCCAGAAAATAGAGGAAGTGAAAAAGAACATAAGAAAAAAAGAAAAGAAATGAATCAAGATATAAAATAAATGAAGAATATGATAGCTGAACAAAAGAATTCAACAGAGGGATTCAATAGGATGGATAAAGACTACAAAAGAATCAGTAATCTAGAAGACAGGGCAAAAGAACTCACTAAAGCAAACCAACAAAGAGATTTTTAAAAAAATACAAAGAAATGAAGACAGCATACGAGACCTTTGGGATAGCATCAAAAGGAATAATATTCGCATCATAGGGGTCCCCAGAAGGAGAAGAGAAAAAGAAGGTGCAGAAATTGTATGTGAAGAAATAATAGAAAAGAACTCCCTATACTGAAGAATGAAGCAAGCTTCCAGATCCAGAAGCTCAAAGAGTTCATAATAAAAGAAACCCAAATAGAACTACACCTAGATGCACTGTCATCAAAATGTCAAAAATACAAGATAAAGAAGGACTCTTAAAAGCAGCCAGAGAAAAATATGCCACATACAAAGGAGTCCCCATAAGATTGTCAACAGATTATTCAACTGAAGCTCTACAGGCCAGGTGGGAATGGCATGGCATATTCAAAGTGCTGAAATAAAAAAATATTTTCAAGCTAGAATACTATGCCCTGCAAAATTATCATTCAGAACTGAAGGAATGAAAAAACAAAACAAAACAAAAAAAACTTTTCTGATAAGGCAAAGTTAAAGGAATTCATCATCACCTTTCTAGCTTTGCAAAAAAGATTAAGGGATGCTCATAACATATAAACACCACATAAAAGCAGTAAGATAGCAAATATAAAAAGTGGGAAGGAAGGGAAGAGAACAAAAACGTGGATAGTTAGAATGAATGGAAAACTAATCGGCTTTCAAATGAAAATAGGAAATAAACAGAATTGTTAATGCTAACTTTGGGTAACCTTGAAATATATCCCCAAGGAAAAGAAAAGAAGGAAAAAAAAGGGAAACCAATCAAAACATAAATGTACCCAACTGATCCTAAAAGAGAAAGAGAACAAAGGCTTTGTCTGGAACATACAGAAGACAAATTACAAAATGACAATAAGCAGCTACATATCAATAATCACCCTAAACATTAATGAACTGATATACCAGTCAAATGATAGAGTGGTAAATGGATTAAAAAGCATAAACCAAACTTTTGCTGCATTCACAAAATGGATCTCCTTTCAAAATATAAACAAAAGCTAAAAGTCAATGGTTATAAGACAATCCTACAGTCAAATGACAACCACAAAAGAGCAGGAACATCTATACTCTTACCAGATAAAACAGACTTCCATCTAAAGAGGAAAACAAAAGACAGAGATAGACATTATATAGTGATTAAAGAGTTAATTCAGCAAGAAGACATAACACTTATTAACATTTATGCACCAAATGAAGGAGCATTAAAAAGTATTAAGCAAGCATTATTAAATCTGATGAGAGACATTGACAGCAACACACTAATAGTGGGGGACTTCAACACCCGACTTAGAAAAAAGACTTTATCAATCAGGCAGAAAATTAATAGGGAAACAGCTCCTTTAAATGACCATCTAGAACAGATAGGTCTAATAGACATATAATGAACACTTCACCCAATGTCTACCGATTTCACTTTCTTTGCAAGTGCTCATGGAACATTCACAAGGATAGATTATATGCTGGGACACAAAACATCTCTCATACCAAGCATCTTCTCTGACCACAGTGACTTAAAACTAGAAATCAACCACAAAAAGAAATATGATGACTCCCAATAAATTGGAAACTGAACAGTATGCTTCTAAATGACTCTTGAATAAAAGAGGAAATCAAAGAGGAACTTAAAAATACTTAGAGACAATTGAGAATGAAGACCTGAGCTATTAGAATCTATAGGATACAGCAAAAGTAGTTATAAAAGGAGAGCTCAGCACAATCCAAACTCACCTCAGAAACAAGAAATATCACAAAAAAGCCATATAACTCTACATTTAAGACAATTGGAAAAAGAACAATTAAAGCCAGAAATCAGCAGAAGAAAAGAAAAGATCAAAATCTGAGCAGAAATAAATGAAATAGAAAAACAAAAGACAATTCAGAAAATCAATGAAACCAAAGTTGATTCTTTGAAAAAATAAACAAAATGGGGAAACTATTGGCTAGACTCACACGGAAAAAAGAGAAAACTCTAATAATTAGAATCAGAATTGAAAGGGGGAAACTTATAAGAGATACCACAGAAATTCAAATCATCATAAGGGACTACTATGAACAGCTCTATGACAATGAAGTGGACAACCTTGAGGATGTGGAAAGATTTTTAGGCAAAATACATTCCACCAAGACTGGACCTGGAAGAAATGGAAAACCCAAGCAGAACGATCATGAGCAAAGAAATTAAAGAGGTAATCAAAAGTCTCACCAAAAATAAAAGCCCGGGACCAGATGGTTTTTCTAGTGAATTCTACCAAATCTTCAGAGAAGAATTAATACCTATTCTTCTCAAACTCTTTCAAAATATTGAAGAAAAGGGAACACTCTCAAATACTTTTTATGAGGTCAATATCGCACTGATACCAAAAGTTGATAGATATGTCACCAAGAAAGAAAATTTCATATCAATATCTCTAATGAACATAGATGCAAAAATTCTCAACAGAATATCAGCAAACCGACCCAACAATGCATTAAAAAGATCATCTATCATGACCAAGTGGGATTTATCTCAGGGATGTAAGGATGGTTCAACACATGTAAATCTATTAATGTATTAAACCGTATCAACAACAGCAAGGAGAAAAACCACATGATCATATCAATAGATGCAGAGAAAGCTTTTGACAAGATCCAACACCCATTTATCATAAAAAAAAAAACCTGTAAAATAATGTGAATAGAAGGTACACACCTCAATATAATAAAGGCCACGTGAAAAACCCGCAGTCAACATCACAGTCAATGAAATTGACAAAAATTGAAAGCATTCCCTGTCAGGTCAGGAGAAAGGCAAGGCTGTCTACTTTTACCACTCCTGCTTAACATTGTACTGGACATCTTAGAGCAATTAAGCAACAAAAGAAAATAAAAGGAAACCAAATTGGAAAGAAGGAAATCAAAGTATAATTATTTGCTGATGACATGATTATATATATTGAAAGTCCTAAAAACTCTGTGGAAAAAAAAAACTTCTAGAACTCATCAAAGAATACAGTAAAATGTCAGACTACAAAACCAATGCACAAAAATCCATTGCATTTTTATACACAAACAACATGCTAGAAGAAAATAAAATCATGAAAATCACAACATTTAAAAGTCAGAAGAACAAAATACCTAGGAATATGACTAACAAAGGAAATAAAAGACCTGTATAATGAATACAAGTCTTTCTTAAAAGAAATAAAGGAGGACACAAAGAAATGGAAAGCCACCCTCTGCTCATGGCTGGGAAGGATGAACATTATAATGATCATCTTACTCAAAGCAATATACAGATTTAATGCAATCCCCATTAAAATCCCACGGACTTGTTTCCAGGAAATAGAAGAAGAAGAAAATCTTAAAATTTGTATGGAACAACAGAAGACCCTGAACAGCCAAAGCAATTATCAGAAAAAAAGAACTAATCCAGAGGGATTACACTCTCATTGAGCTATATTACAAAGTGATAGTGATGAACAAGGTATGGTATTGGAATAATAACAGAGGCACAGATCAGTGGAACAGAACTGAATGAACAGAAACCGTTCCACTTACATGCAGTCGGTTAATCTGTGACAAAGGTGTCAAAAATATACGATGGAGAAAGGAAATTCTCTTTAATAAATGGTATTGGGAAAACTGGACAGCCACATGCAAAAGAATGAAGCTAGACCACTCTCTGACACCATTTCCAAAAATTAACTCAAAATGGTCTAGCAACTTGAACATAAGACAGGAAACCAGACAATTCTTGGAAGACAACAACAGAAAGACATTCTATGACATTAATTTCAGAGAGGTCTTTGGGGGCTCAATTCCAGCATCAAGGGAAGCAAAAAGAAAAACAAACAGCTGGGACTAAATCAAATTATAAAGCTTCTTCACAGCAAAAGAAAACATCACTGAAACAAAAAGTCAATCTACCAAGTGGGGGAAGATATTTTCATTTCTTAACAACAGAAGAACCGGCAATCCAGTAAAAAAAAATGGGATTAAGAATTGGAGACTTTTCTGAAGAGGATATACAGATGGAAAACAAACACTTGAAAAAATGTTCCTACTTACAGCTATCAGAGAAATGCAAATTAAAACAACAATGAGATATCACCTTACACCTGAAAGACTGGCTATTATGCAAAAGTCTGGAAGCAACAAATGTTGGAGAAGATGTGGAGAAAAGGGATCACTTTTACACTGTTGGTGGGAATGCAAATTGGTGCAACCCCTATTGAAAACAGTTTGGAGATTCCTCAAAAAGTTGATGATGGAAATCCCACATGATCCTGCCATTCCACTTCTGGATATTTACCCAAAAATATACAAAAACACTCATTTGCAGATATATATATATATACATATATATATATATATATATATATATATATATATATATATATATATATGGACCCCCATGTTTATTGCAGCCCTATACACAATAACTAAGAACTGGAAACACCTAAGTGCCCAGTGTCAGATAAGCAGATGAAGAAGTGGTACATATATACAATGGAATACTACACAGTCCTTAAAATAGATGAAATTCTGTCATTTGAATCAACATGAATGGATCTAGAGGGGATTATGCTAAGAGAAATAAGTCAAAAGAGAAAAATAGATACCAGATGACCTCACTTATAGGTAGAATGTTAATAGACAAAACAAAGAGCAAATGAAATAAAACCAACCCTTGGACATTTGCAACAGAACCGAGGTTACCAACAGGGAATGGGATGGAGTGGGTTTGGGAGAAAGTGGTGGCGGAGTCCACTGGACAAGGATGAAGAACACTGGTGATTTGGTGGAGGGAAGGGTGTGTTGACATATATCTGAGGAATGGGGAGCCTATGCATATGAAGTTATTCTAATGTGCAGAATAACTTACTGCAATTTAAAAAATCATCTAAGATGATTCAGTAAAAAAACTTGGATCCCATGGACCATCCCTCATAAATTAAAACAGTTAATAGAGCCTAATTAAATTACAACAGGGTCTTACATAAGATAATTTAAAAACGGGGTGCTTATCCCTACTGATTCTCCATTTAATGTATTATTTGGCCTTTTCTTGTATGTGGAAAATATGGATGTTGCTTTATAATATTTTACTACAAACTTAAGGTTATGGGACCAATCATATAACCAATATTATTACAATTACTACTTATCAATTGGTTCATATTTTGCTATTAAAATTCAACTAATATTTCTCTTCAGTGACTATTTCAACAGCCTCTCACCATAGTTTTTTAACACAACACATCTAATATGGCTGAATAGTGTCACCCTTATCCTAATTAATATATTGAAATCCCATCTAGGGCTTAGAATTTGAATTTTATTTGGAGAGTAAATAAAAGGTGATTAAAGTAAGATAAGGCCATATGGGTGGGCCCAAATCTGATAAGACTGATGTGTTATGGTTCTGGAACCCAGTTCCATTATGTATGTGTGGAGGCTTCTCCACATCAACAATCTGTGGACTTGAGTAGGATGTCCAGGAATTCAACCCAATTATGACACTATCTCCCAACAATCAACCTCATCTGCACATTTTTGGAGACTTTTGTGCCATTGTCAATAGTTTGTCTGGACCGAGTAATTGCAGAAACATTTCCTTGTACAAGGTTGAAGAACCCAAACAGTGATGAGTTTAATGTGTTATATATAGTTGTGGATTTACTGTGATACACACCTTAAACCTATACAATGTTATGATGCAAGTTACTTCAATAAAATTAATTAAAATAAAATAATTCTGTGAATCTCCTAAATATGAAGTCACATGACATGTACCTTGGCACACACTAAATTCACTGCTCAAGGCCTTAATAGACACTATCTTCTTCGGAGTCTGAAAAATTCCTTGATAGTGACCAAGACATTTCTTTCACTTCTCATACTATGCAAGGCTGATCTCTTGAATATGGCTTTCAATGGAATTTTTACCTTCCTTTCTGACTTTAGGATACAGGCCTCACAAAGCACCATAGGGGCTTACTTAAAATCAATTAAATTAAACATGGCACAATTCAGTTATCAGTGATATGAGACCTGGGATAAATTGTAATAACCTGATTGCTTTATTTTTTAATTTTTATGTTTGGTGTCAGGGAGCTTTTCAGCCTCATCCTATTCCTTTCCCCTTATGCCACATATATGAGCAAGCTAATTAAGAACAACTTGGTGCTCCTTCCTTCATCATTTGGAGGAAATTCAAAACCATGCAAGAGAATGCTCATCCAGACTCACCTCTAACCACCATAAAAACTCCAAGTGGGCTTTTTTTCTGGCCCTCTCAGGTCATTTTTTGAATGCTTGGCAGCTTCCCTGCTCTTTCCCACAAGCTTCATTATGTGAGTAATAAACCTTTTCAAACTCTCTTGGTGTGTGGTATCATCAATCTCCAGATCCAAACCAAAATTTTGATGGGGATACAGCCGACTCCTTCAGAGCATCTACAACAGCCACTAATGAGGACCACACTTGTTACCCAATCTCAAGTGAATAAAGCACTAAATCCTACTTTAAAAGCCCTTTATTGTCGCTCTCTCCTTCCAACTAATATCTTACTTTTCTTCAGTCCTGTTCCTTTTTTTAACTCTATAAATAAGACAACTAGTTTTATTGTTTTATATAGACAATGCTTATTTACAAGTTTATCAACTTACTTAAGTGCCATTTAGTCTTTAATCTCCTACCTTCTCTATGGTATTTTCTTTTCTTCTTTCCTTCAGCAGTCTCTTATTGTATGGTTGCCATTGGTGTCATTTCTTTTCTTTTAGAGAGGAACAAAAGAAGGGAGAAGTGAAAATAAAATTGGAAGGAGGGAAGGAAGGAAAGAAGGGAGGGAGAGAGGGAGGGGAGGAAGAAACATCCTTAGTTAGGTGTTCATTTTGGTTTCTCACTTTGACCCTGGATCATGAACCCAAGTCCTTGTTATTTCTTTGTAGATGTAGATGCCTCTGTAGCTGAATTTAAGAGTTTCTCTTTGGTTTTATGCAGTTTTATCTCCAAGTGTAAAGGTGTAGTTTTGGATTTTTTTTTTCTAATTTAATCTGCTTGATATTTACTTTGCTTTCCCTATGTAGATTTTTGTCTTGCACTAAAATGTGTTCAGCCATTGTTTTTACAAATATTGCCTCTCTATCATATTCTCTAGTCTCATTTTCTGGCAGGTCCTCAACTTATATTAGGCCTCAACTGCATTCTATATCCCTAAAACTTTCCTTTATATTTTCCATCTCCTTGCCTTTGTATTCTCTTCTAAATAATTTATTTGGGTCTATCTTTCAGTTCACTAATTCTTTCTTCAGCTGTTTCTAATCTGTTTTACCTACACTTTGTATTTTTATTTGAACAATTATAGTCTTTATACCTAAATTTTCTATCTGATTTCTTTTTCAAATCTTTCCAGGTCATTTTTGAAGTCACCTTTACATTTGCATTTTTATTTAGCTTTTAAATATCTTTACATGCTTCATTCATTTTTATATTGCATTTTTTTTATATAATTTTAGTATCCGAAGTCCTTGAGAAAAATGTCTTGTTATTTTTGCTAATTTTCAGTCATAAGATCTTTGGTTTTTTTGTTAATCTTCATTAGAACTAAATTTGCTTGAGTTTAATCTAAGTTTACTCTATGAAAATTCTACAGTCTGAAAAGAAGTTGCAATCTTCCAGAGAGAATTTACATTGACTTTTCCTAAGAGTCAGAGTTGCTGTAGATGAGTCCACTTAAAGATTCTAGGGAGTGAATATCAGATTTCAATTCTTGCAACTGATAGACAAGCTAGTCTCTTATTCTTTCATAAATATTATCATTTTCTTTTGGAACAACCTCAGTTTTTCATTTCTTCTTCAGTTACAGCCCACTCCTCGTAAACCCACATAAGAACATATATTTATTTGAATATTTGATTACTTATGTAGTGATTATTGGAGATTTTCCTTAATTCCCTTGAGGCTAGCAAATCACTGGGAAAGTATTTTTATTTGGGGTCTAGTTAATTTGTAACAGAAGGCATTTCATAATTTGCCTTATTACTAGAAAGAGAATTTTAAAGATTAGAATTGTAGCCCCTAGCATTGGAGAAAAATTCAGTTACCAGGGAAACAGATGTCTCTTAATTCCCACCCCAAAGCAACTACTCCTCAGCATACAAATCACATGGGGCGACCCTCCCCCGACTTTCAAGCAGAAATAGTAGGCTTATGCTTATGTAGCTCTTCCAGATTGTATACTTTGCTTTATCTGGAATTATATTATTATTTAAAATGCTACTTCTTATTTTTTAAATTAACTTTTGATTGTCTGATTGCTTTATTTTGTTGTGTTAGTTTTTTTATTTCACTTTTAGGACATTTATCACTACTTTTCAAAATGTTTCAGTACACCGGTAATAATAATTACTAGATACTCTTCCAAAACTGCTTGTATTCTCATTCTGATAAAGAACATTTTAAACTCTGCCTAATTTTGTCGATCTAGAGATTTAATTTGTATCTTGAAGAAAGAAGCTAATTATGACTAAGATTTTAGTAATTACTCAATTTTCATTTACCAGCACAACTTTCCTGAGCTACAATTTTCAGCAGGTATAATTATTGTACAGACTTTAGAGTAGCTGTATGCCACGTTGATTGTTGAACATACAACTAATGAGTTGTAATTATAATAACAAAACAGTTTTGAAAAAGCAAAATTAGTATGGTAGCAATTAAATTCAAAGAGCCAGTCCAAAGGAAGGCAAGTAACAACTTTCAGTTGCATGAAAAATGGAAAATCTTCAGAACATAATGCTTCTAAACATCCTCAAGAAAAAATGACATTGCATCTATGATTTTCTCATTTCATCAGTCTAGCTATGGAGAGCAATAAATTAAAATTTAACATTAAAATATCATAAAATGTTAAACAGTTCACAAAAAAGTCAGTGTTACCTTCATAAGTTAGCAAACTCTCAAAATACAGTTTTTTGTATTTCTTAAGGGGAAAATTAATTTCCAGATTTTACTGCAACTTTTCAGGAGTGAAACAAGATTTAAAAACATGTTATGTGATTAAAATTACCAATAACTCTTTCTTGCACTCTCCTGTAACAATGAAAAAGATTTCATGGGATAATCATTTTCCTGCCCAGCATGGAATTTCTGCATTTGAATTTTATTGTAAGAGAAGTAAATGAAGGTTTATGAATTTGTCTTAATAAAAGTCCCACATCTTGTCATAATGGAATAACTGACAGTGAACTCATCTTCCTACCATAAAAAACAACAAAATACATGTTGTTTGTGAGAAATGAACATCACATTTGTCCAGATGTTCTTCTTTGTCACTGAGGTCCTGCTAAGTAGAGCAGAGAGATCTCTCCAGTTAAGCAGTAAGAGACTGGGGTGATGCAGGCATTGGAATTCATTTTGTTCACAAACCTGTTATTTAAGTATGACTCAGTAAAGACACCTAATTTTTGCCCCACTCTCCTCCTGGGGAAGCCGAAAGCTGTTGCCTAGAATTCTCTGGAATTTTCTTTTCATCCACATTTCTGGTGATTGACCCTGGAAAGACTCCAGCTGTGGAATGCTAGGACAGCTGGTGCTCCCTTGGTATCTATGTCTCTTTGGCCTCCTTATGCCTTCTCTAGCTGGAATTTGAGAGTAATCAGAAAAAACATGTGTTGATTCAGAAGGCCAAGATGAGAGGGAAATAGGCAGAAGCTGAACTGCCTTTATAGCCTAATTTATTCTGTTTCTCATGCAGCAAATGAGAAGTGAATTTTTGAGTTTGGCCAAAAATCAAGGTAGGGTAGTAAGGCTACAACTTCATGGCAAGAAGGTAAAAAAAAAAAAAAAAAAAATGCAGACAGGTTTAAAAGTCATGTAGAGATCTGTCTTAGATGGAGACAGAAATCAAGTTTCATGCACAAGAGAGATCAATTGATGGATTGTGGTGGGCAGAGGAAGCAGGAAGATGGTGATTCTCAGAAATATATGATTGCTGGATTATAAAAGTATAACGAGTGCAAAATGTGGACTAAATATCATCCTGTCACGCTTTGAAAAGCACAGATTAAGCTAAAGCTTCTTGAAGATCATAGTCTTTGGGCTGACCTGGAATATCTTAAAGAAGAATTAGCAAGACAAATAAGAACATAAAATTGGGCCTCAGTTTAGTTGGTATGGTGGGGAGAGGAAGGGGGAGTCAAGAAAGAGTGAGAAATTTAAGCTCATTAGCTACAGAACCAGAGCAGTACAGAGGTACAGAATTTTTTTTATTTAAATAGAAACATCAGGTTATGAGTGATTTAGGGTCATCTTATGATGACAATAAGTTTGTATGACATCTATTTTTTAATTTCAAGGAAATCTTTAAGCATAATATTGCAGTGCCAAAGGAGGAAAGAAGATAAATTGAGTACAGAGGTTCTTATAAAGATCTGTCTTGGTATGGAAACAAAAAGAGAACAAGATAGTAAATTAAGCATGAAAATGTACCAGAAGAGATAGAATAGGGAACAATAACAGAGAGAGAGAAAAGAAAGGGAATATGAATGAAGTCTGATTCTTGTCACCAATAAAAATAGTGAACCTTCAGGGAAAAGGGGAGACAAGTTTTATTATCAAAATATTTCATCTAAAGAAGTATAAAAGAAATTATTTGGCAGTGGAAAAAGAGCTAGACGAAGTTCAGTGTTTTTTTTTTATAAGCAAAGTTTTGAAATTGTCACACTTTAATTAAGTATAAAAAACTATAATCTATCAGAAATTACTTATTACTTGTGAGAAATACAAGGCCTTTTTCTAGAATATGATAGCTATGTTCCAACAGATGATAATGTGCTAGAGTTTCAGCATAGCTATTGGCTAATAAAATTTGCTCAACATCTTTTTATAAATTATGCTGTGATCACATAAGCAATGGATTTTAAATCTAGGCACAAGAGATTATAACCAACATATGAAAGATTACAGGTTAAACAGATTTCTGAAAGCACATTTTGAAATAAGCTTTAAATCTTTTTATTATATGCTTATTAGGTATCTATTCATTTCAAAAAATGATTAGTGCATTCAGTGAAAAGATTTATTTGTTATTACATGTAGAAAATAATTTACTTTTCAGTTACTTCTAATAATATGAATTTATAAAACATTCAGTACAAAGAAATATACATATATGATTTCAGGTCCACCGTTTAAGTAGATATTATTATTATGCTTATGTTTTTGAGGAGATCCAAGTCTTGTGGAGATTAACTGATTACCAAGACTGCACCATTTGTAAGTGGCAGGGCCATGAATTGAACCTGGTTACGGCTCCTCAGGGTGCACTTAATCACATTGATAAAGGATTCAAACACAGTATGAAGTTTAGGATAAATTTTAAACTGTATCTAATTGCCACACATGTTCACATATGCATGCACACACATACCTAAGAGAATCACTAAACCTATTTAAACACTGAAATGCATTTACAGTGATAGAGTACATATATGACATACTTTTAGGGATGCAAGATTAACTGATGTTTTAATTTACAATCTATTTTTGTTCATTCTCCAAAATTCCCCCACTGAATAATTTTGACCAACATAAAACCAAAGTTTTTAATCTAGGTTGTTCCTGTATACTTATATTTCTCTCAGAAAGCTGTTTATGTATCTATATACATAGATATAATGCATAATGTACACATAAACATCTTCCTCTGTGACTCCCCTGACACGAATCATCTATTTTTCTCTTCTCTCTTGCCCCACGCCCTCTTACTCACTTTCTCCATATAGAGAGATACACACATTCATAAAATGTATCACTAGGCACAAGAAAATATTCAGCACCCTCATATTACCTTGAAAGACATCTATTAAAAATCAAAATAAAGAAATATTAGCTTCTCTATATGGGTATTTGTTATTTCAAAATTGTTTTTCTGACCTAAGTGAGTTGGTATGATTATAGCCCCATAGCAGAGTATGTCTTAGCTGTAAATCAAACTCAATTATTAGAATTAATTTAATGTTACACTTTACAACACATTTTCACACTAAGTTAATAAATATATACCTGATAGTTGAGCTCAGGGTGAGATGCTACTTTGGCATGCAATTTATTTCACATACCTGGATAGAGTTTCTCTCTGAGTGTCCCAAGAACACATATAGTACAGGAAGCCAGCAGATATAAAGAAGTAAATTATGGTTTCTGGAAGCAAAAGCCTATTTTTCTTTAAACTGACAGTGGTATTTTGGAGACAAGAAAGAAGTTCCTGTCGACCCTTCTATACAGTCTAGCTTATTAGGCATATATTTCTTATGATTATGAAACCAAATTCTTCCCTTTGTTTCAACAATAGAGTATGGAAATCAATGCTAAATTTGGTGTTTGATCAGGAAATTTTACTTCCAGAAGGATCGCTTTGATAAGATTATCAATGGTGGTATTAAAACACAGCTAAAGCTCCTTAACCTGGAAATTTCTTGAATGCTCACTGAATACATAAGATAGTGTTAGATCAATTCACATTGCAATTCTGCACCACAGCAGAAATCTAAAGTTCTTTGAATTTGTTAATTCTTCTATTTTCACAAAATTAACTAAGCTGCACTTAAGCAGGATTATAACTATGATACCAAAATAACTTAATAGGAACTTATTAGGAAGAAAACAGTTTTCAAAGTATAAAATGGAAATAAAACTGTGGTATAACAAACTTCGAGTCCCACATTTGTCACTTGTTAGATATGAGACTCTCATCTGTAGATATATACTTCATAAAAGTGCTAGGAAGATTGATCATAGTTCAGGAAGTTTCTAAGATGCAATGATTGTGCAAAAAATGTGTAGCTATTTAGATAAAATAGGGTTTTTACTTCAATTTATATTTATACACTGGTCTCTTTACATATATGTATATGTATGTATATGTATATATATGAAGACCTTGAATCATGTTCTGAATTACCTGGATGAGCTAGGGTTTATATATATCCATATAGAAAAGGCAATACAGATCTCACTCTATTAGGCTATGCAAATCAGGGTTAGAATTTCAAGTTTTGATTGGTGGTTCATTATATATATTAGACTAAAAGTGAGTAGAATTCCAACTGGTATAATAACATGCAAATCAAATGAAAGTTGGTTGAGCCATGATTGGCTAAGTTTTAACTCTATGGAAGGCCAGCTTTGTTTCAGCTGCTTCATGGAGATGTCTATGCCCCAGCATGCCTAGGCATGCTTGGACATGCATGGAACCTGATTCTTAACAGTCTCCCAATTTTGTTTTAGTTACCCAGACTCAAAAAACTCCAAAAATTTTCTTAATACACATATTTACATATATTCAAATAATTATAGAATATTTTAATTGTATGCAATTATATGTCATCCAGCTTAGCCCTCTACTTAATATGAAATCTGTTCAACACTTTCTTAAAATAAACTCAATCACTTTCCTTGAGCCTTCCTCCTCAATGAGCAAACCTCCAAAGGTTGCATTCATTTTCAAGGCAAGGCTAACTGTGAGTTAAGTGCATCTAATTCCTGATGGATTTTCCATCACTTTTATCCTTCCTCTGGTAATATCTGAATTCATCTTTTGATGCACATTTTTCTATTCTTTCCAATAGAGCTGTTGAGACTTGTCAGTCCTATTCTGAAGTTAGTTCCCAGAACTAAACAATAATAGAGAGAGATGGGTTGGGTCACATCACAGCTCAAGAAAATTATTAACTCTTTCTCTTTTCTTTTTAACTGAAACCAAATGAATGTAAGCATTTAAGAGGTCCCCTTCTTGTTGGTTCATGTTAAGTTCCATTAACTACAAGTCTAAGTTTTCACTCAATGTAGTCTTTACTTGAAGGTCTGATCATTGCTAAGTAGCAGAGTCATAGCAGTCATTTGAGATTCCTTAGCCTCACAATGCTTGGTATTCCTGATGCAATTTCTATTAATTCCACCTCCTTGAAAACAAAACCATAAAATTCTCCAGGCACAATTTGTAACAGAATGCAGTTAAATCTGCACCATAAATTTACTCTTTATGTTAGTGTAATTTACTCACATTGTCTCTATCTAATTCAATCTTAAGGCCATTAAAATCTAAAAGATGATTCAAATGCTTGTTTTGGTAAAATCCATTATTCATTTATGTTTTTAAAGATGAAGACAGTTATGTTATCTTCAAGTGAAATTAGTACATTCAATAAGCAATACAATATTGAATATCTAAAGTTTTGCCATTATGGCAAGGTCAAATGTGGTATTTTCTACTCTATTGATTCACGTTCATGACCCAAATGAGGTTACTGCTTATGCACAGAGTACAATTAAATCAAGGTTAGACAAGAAGACTTGTCTAGGACAAGATAGAGCACCAAGAAATTATATAGTATTATCAAAATTTGAATTTGTTATTTTTAATGTTATATTATCTAGTGTTCCTTAATATTTAGATAGTAGATCTTTTTAATCTTCTGTTTAGTCTAAGTTTGTAAACTATATGTATTGATAATGCAATCTCTTTTAAGAAATACTTAACTATATAGCAATATTTAACTATAATGATTCATTTATTAAAATGGAAAAAATGTCTATTTTACATTTAAATCAGATATTTTAAAAAAGCTCTTCTAAATTTTCCAAGTCATAATTCTGCTTAAGAATGGACTCTGACATTTAAGTTATCACATCTAAAGTTACTTAAGTATATGATGAGAAATATTACTAAATTTTGCCTTAATATTTGCTTTTAAAAAAGAATTGAATTATTTACAAAGTAATAATAGATTTCAATAGATTTATATATTTTAAAAAAAATCTATGGTAAAGTATAATGAAGTACAAAAATATTAGAATGGTAATTTGGAAATTGTGTCATAATAAATCAAGGGTTTTTTGGTGTCTGGCATTTGTATGTACATTAAGAAATAGTTTTGCCTATTGTTTAACCATGATTTTGAAGCATAGCTACAAAAATTACACAACTGGATTTGATGTTTAATGAATAAGAGCAGTTGCTTTTCCTAAATCTATATTTTGTGTTACAGTGAGATAAGTATACTAGAGTGAGTTAATCTAATTACACTTATACTGACCTCATTTGTAAAAAAAACAGCCAAGGAAGCATATGACACACTTTGAACAATTTCATTATTGTTTCCAAATCCTGGTTTTTCTGGACAGATATGTGTCAGTAGAACTGCTATGATGCATGGTGCATGCAACTGCTTATCTTAGTGTCAGCTTTCACATGAAAACTATTACACAAATATACACCATTATCAGAATGACTCGGTGTGCCAATTCTAACATCAGGGGAATCATTCACAGATGTGAAATGATAAATAGAATTTCCTTTGAGATATGCTGCCTTTTAACTCTCGACACCCTCAGAAAATTTGCCTCCCTCTTTATAAATTATTCTGTAATCAACATGGTCACCAGTAATCATCTCCTTGAGTTTCTCCTTGAGTTCAAGGTCTGCTACTTGGATATTGCCACTCTGATGTCCACTGTCAAACCAAATTCTAATATTAGAAATATGTAAAATAATACTTCATGAAATGCTGTTTCCCTCAGGGACTGACCTCCCCATTTTATTTTTCACACATTAAACATTCTTCTAATACTTTGAGTTCTAAAGGAATTGCTTTTCTGTATTTTTTAAAATCCATTTAATCCACAAGCATAGTCAAAGATACCTCTCCAAAGAGTTTCTTCCTCTCCATTAACATTGCCACTTTCTCAGTCAAGGTCTTTACTAACTCATGTATAGTCACGAATATAAAGTTTATGGAACATCCAGAATTTCAGAAAATTCCAAATCTTACTTTAAAAAACAGATACTATTCCTGTTCAAGTTCTTAGTCTGAAAATATTCAAGTGAAAGTATATGAGGAAGTGGTCTTTCAAAATCATAATCAGCTCAAAATAAAGAATAGAGTGAAAATAGACAAATGAACACAAATTAATTTATTTTTTCAAAGATTAGTTTATCTTTCCAAATGATTTACTTGGGCTAAAATGTCAAATAGGCCAAGCAACTGGAGAGAATAGAATAATATGGAAATTAGGTGATAAGGTAAAAGTGTATTCAATTCTTTCTGGAAGGAGATACAGAAAAAAACGGAGGATAATTGGCTCTTTTTAAAAAAGTGTTTACATATACTACAAGCAATAAATACGTGTATATAACTGTGTATATAGTATAGTAAATGTGTGTCATATATTATAACACAGATTATATAGAGTATTGCAACAGTCTCACAATTGGCATTTCTACCTATTAACACATCTCTAATCTGTTTTGCTCATGAATGAATGATGAATCTTCCAAAACAATGCCCTGCATACATCATTCTTATGCTCAGTGTCCTTCACTGATTCCTTATTGTCTACAAAATAGAATATATAAACCTTGATTTGGAATTCAAGGTTCTGATAAACCTACCCTAAGCTACCTTGTGTCTTAATTTGGTCCTGAATTAATATTCTGTATCCATCAACTCTTCTTTCCATAGTCATTCTTCCAGTCGCAACATTTAATACTTTTATTTGACTCTTCCATCTCCATTTGTTATATATCTAATAGTCAAGTTATCACTTGACTCTATGCTTTTATCACTATTTAGATTTACATTACACTGAAACAGCTTCATTCCATATTGTGGTCTCTCCCTGTCTACTGTTTCTCACTTTTCACTTTCTATATGCGGCTCCAAGATTGATTTTCTACTCTTGTCAAGACCTTTGCCTGAGTTTTTGTACATCTTTTTCTATTTTCTCCAGTTACCTACTGTAAGCTTTTGGACTCTGTGCTGGATCATCTTTGCAGAACCAAGCATTTCCTTATCTGTATACATTCTCCCTAGGTCTTTGGTTGGTTGTTTTCGTATTTTTAAATAATTTTTTAAAGGAAAGGTACAGGCAGGAATGAAAGTGAGCAGGCAGGCAGGCAGGAAGAGAGAAGAGTAAGAAAAACTTTATTTAGTTGCTCATCTTGGTTGTTTTCCCTTAACTCTGGATCTTGAACCAAGGGTCTTGGGATATATATGAACTATGCTACGGTGGATTAATCTGCTAAGCTACAGGGCACACCATTGTTGCTTTTCTTTTAGTTTTTATATTCTCTTTTCTAAACCTATATCACAGGCTTGCTTCTTACTTCACCTATGAAAACTTTACTAGGTAGCACATCTGACTCAGTTAACCATTTTTTTTCGAGAACCACTCTTCTGGCTCTATTTCTTCTTAAATTCCTTGAATTACTACCTCTAAAGCTCTGAAAGGAACATGAGTAGATCTGTGATCTAAGAGATTTAAACCATCTATAAATACAATAGGTCATAGATTCCAAAGAGGGCCTTATATCAGAAAAAATATGATCATTACTGAGCTCCATTAGACCAGAATCCAGCTATAAATATTAACTTTACTAACAAAGTAAAATTCAAAATCTTGCTCAAACTCATCCATTCTTCTATCTACCTCAAGGTAAGTATTGCTGAAATTTTTCTGGGTTCAGTAGATTTTACTTTATCCTAATTATGAATGAATGAGGGAAATAGCACTTCAAAAGATTCTGAATTCAAATGAAATACTGAAACAGCTTAGTTCATTCATGGTGGTGAGTACATGGGTCTGATGAAAGCCTTTGACATGTACAGTAGGTACATTGAACACCTTCATCAAAATTGAGGCATCGCTTACTTATATATTCCACTAAATGTACATCCCCCAAAGGGTTAAAGTAGTGGTGATGGTAGAGATAGTGATGCTAATGCTAGAACGTTGATTTTGCTAAAATTTTAGTTTTCTTTCATTTTCCAACCCACAATTCTATTACTTTCCAACCAGGCACAAGAATTATTTTTACTGATTCTTATGTTATCTACTCCCAGTTGTGACTGGATTCCTGATGGCTTCCTTTTTCTTGGTTAACGTAACATTCAGCAACCTTAGTAACCATGGTGACACACTTGGCTTTGGATTTGATTATTTAGTTTTTGGATCTCTGTTCTCTCTCTGACATTCAGTAAACAATTCCCTTGCTTCCTTTCTATGTTTGGTCTCTGATACCTACCAGAGGACATGCATAGGTTCTATTTCACCTTCCTCGCCATGTTTGCATCTCCCTTTTATTGTTTGTTTCTCTCAAACAAAATACAGATCACCTATCTTTTTATTTGTTAGGTAATGTAGTTATATCTGTATTTAATTTTCCCCCTGAAGAAAATGGACATAATGTCAAAGGATTTAGTCTATTTCCAGAGAAGTAAATCAGAGGCATAAAAGTATCAAAATAAAATTATAATTCAGCAAGTACTGTATAGGAATCAAAATACTAAAAGATTTGAGAAAAGAATTCTTAGATATTGTAAACATGGAATTGAAACAATACAGTAAATTGACCATATCGGTTTTAAAATAAAATACCTCTGGAAGAGCAGCAAATACAGTGTTTGAATATGTTCTTGACACTCATAAATCATCTAGAAAATTTAAAACCTATACTGAATGATTTTAGTCACATAGGAGAGGATTAAAATTAGTATTTTTTACTTGCATGATATCTAAGGTTATCTGAAAGTTCCTTGGTAAATCAAAACCAGATATTTTCAGTGTTAGTTTTTGAGTCTCATTCTACCTTAAAGAACCTTTCAGCATTGAAATCAGATCATCTTGAACACATGTATCCAGCAGAGCTTCTAAGATGGTAAAAGAAGTTGTTAAGGATGTGTTATGCCTCTTACAGTGCAGTGTTATTGCTTTAAGGGCATAGTAAACATCAATCCAATCCAGAGAAAACTCCTGTGGTGATATTGACATGAATTTAAATAGCTTTTAAGATTTTTCTTGACTGACTCCATGTTTGAAGGTAAAACTGTCCATTAACCATTATTACAGTAATCCTAAACAAACTGAGCTCTTATGACTCATCTATATGATGGTTTTGTCAAGATTTAAAGGTATGAGTTGTTCTTACTATACCTACCAAGGTAGCAATTGCTATGTAGTTCTTATTAAATTAGCAGAACATTCATGTAGATAAGAATCTAACAATCTATCTTTGGAATTTCTGGTTCATCTCTTAGGATACATACAATCAAGGCTTATTTAGTTATAACTGTGCCTGTAATCCATGAGATTTGGGGTGTGCCTCATTTGCTCATCTTTATTTCTTTAGTGTGTATCACAGTGCACATAACAGGAACTCAGTGAATAATCGTTGGATGAATAAATGAGGGAGGCTCATGTAGTTGGGAACAACAACCAAAGTTAAAAGAAACTGAAAGATCTGGCTTATACTTCAGACAATAAGTTTGCTAGATTTGGAAAAGTATAACTAAGAATTAAAGGGAGACACAAAGGCTGTACATATCTCTAAGTCTAAACCTTCTTTTCCACTAACTCTTTAACTTTTCTTTTAGACTTTTCCAATATGGCTTCACCTCCAGGAGTCTTTCTCTGATCCTTCCCAGCTAGACTAAAAGCTCATCTGCTATATAAAAAACATCTCATAGTGTATACAAGGAACCAAAATCAGTTTGGTATTATTTGAAAAGAGTCAGAGTGTTACAAGCTAAAGTTAGAAAATTACAAGCATGTTAGGCCACAGAGGGCCTTGTTCCAATGTTAATGGGCTTAAAGATTGTCCTGTGGGTGATATGAAGTCAATCAAGGTATTTAGTAAGAATTGAATTTACATTTTAATTTTAACTGAGTCATTTGGAGAAATGGTAAGGTGGTTAGGGAGAGAAGATAGGATATAGAATTATTTCAGGAGTCTAGAGAAGGGATAATAAGGGCCTGAAGTGAACAGGGGTGAGAAGAAAAAAAACAGATTAAATACTTTTCTAGGGAGTAAACACAAAAGAACTTGATAAAGGTTTAGATGTTGGGATAATGGTTACTCTCATTCATTAATTCAAGTATTTCTTTATTAGCTCCTATATTCTAAGTACTGAATTAGGTAGGAGAGACAGGATGGTAAACAAATTCTATCCCAGTCTTCAAGAGGACTAATATAGTAGAAGAGATTCTATTACTAATTTGAGCAAGATGGTGGAGAATGATGACTTCTGAGTTCCTAACATGAACCCTTGAATGGATGATGATGTCGTTAAATGTTAAAGAAAATACAGGAGGGGCAAGTAAGGAAATAAGACATGAAATATTAGGACACCAAACTCCATTAGTAGAATCTTTTTTCTTTGAAATGATCTCTTAAAACTAAGCTACTATTTTATGTGCTTTATTTATAGGAAAACTCAAAAACCGAAGCTTCAAATTAACAGAAAAAAACTAGATAATTTTTCACCTTTAAAAGGGTTCCTTTAATTTCCTAAATAGAATAGTTTCTAGGATGATTATTTTAAATATTGAGCTCCCTCTAGTGAATTCAGAATGTGATTTGCTTTTTGAATTTTAGAGCCCCACAAGCATTTTCAAAATATAGCTCTCACTTAGCTACTGTTAAATATTGAGGTGGGTGATTATTATTATAAGGAATGCATTGAACATGAGTAAGAGCATGGAAAAACAGAAAAAGCTCAGTAATTAAAAAATGGATTGGTTAGTAATCAAGAGCTTATGGGCAACAACAGATATTAAAGTAGAATAGTCTTGAGGTGTCCTGTTGATCAAGGGCTTTTGAGGTGCAGACTGAGAAATACATATCTGAATTAATATGAAAAAGAACTCAGTGAAAATATATTGCTTGAAAAGAGTCATCATCCTTTGGTGGATGATATTGAGGATGGAGTAAAATCATGGAGAGTAGAGACAGGGATGCCCATTCTGTGGCATGGACATTTAGATGGTAGGATTGTGAGAACAGTGAAACGAAGACAAGTTCAGTGACTCATCTCACTCAGGAACATCATCCAGAAAAAACAGGCAGAAAGGGAGTAACTTATTCCAGAAGTGTGTTTTCATTTTTAGGGTTCCTAGGAGGTAGTTTAGAAAACATCACACTTGAGAGATGATTCTACACAAAAAAGGCAAAGTAAAATCTCGGGATGTTGAAATGAATATGAGCAGCTTTGAAGATTTGATCCTAGGAAGCAAAATGCTTACCAAAGGAAGAACATGATAAATCTTAGATCTGAAAGTCCCGTGAGCTCATCATAGAAATGCAAATAAAAACCACAATGAGATACCACCTCACACCATTGAGAATGGTTAAGAAATAGCAAGTGTTGGAGGGGATGCAGAGAAAAAAAAACCCTCTTTCACTGTTGGTAGGAATGTAAATTAGTAAAACTTCTCTGAAAAAGCAGTATGGAGATTCCTCAAAAAAATGAAAATGGAGTTACCACTTAATGATGTAGCAATCCCACTCCTAGGCATATACCTACAAAGTACAAAATTCCTAATCAGGAAAAATATCTGCGCTCTGATGTTCATAGCAGCACAGTTTACAGTAGCCAACACATGGAAACAACCTAAATGCCCAACAACTGATGACTGGATAAAGAAACTGTGATATCTATTATATATAAAGCATATATATACATACATACATATATATATATATATATATATTCTTTCTTTGAAATTCTATGCAGTTGCTGAAAAAAAAAAAAAAAAAAGCAAGGAAATTGTTCCCTTTGCAACAATCTGGACAGAACTGGAGGGGATCATATTAAGCAAAGTAAGTCAGAAAGAAAAAGTGAAATACAGGATGGTTTCACTCATATGTAGAATACAGTGAAATGAAACAAATAAACAGCGAAAACTCAGCAAAACCCTGAAAGACACAAGATGATGACTTGTCCGTTAGAGCGGGGAGGGAAAGGAAATTGGAACAAGGTGGTGGCAAAGGGACACTAAAACTCTGGTGATGTGTGTGGTGAGTAATACCCATTTACTGAGAAATGAGTTCAACATCTTAAAATGAGTTTGGTTTTGTAAACAAAAGAAATAATAATAAAATTATTACATTATTAAGAAAAAAAAACAACAACAACCATGAGCATGTAAAAAATAAGATCACCTGGAATAACATTACATTAGCTGCAGAAGTATTAAAGAATCTTCATAAAAATGATTATATTCTTGACTTGAATTATTTATTATTATCTATTGCACCAAGAAATACCGCATTTGCCATCTTACTTACTGAGGATATGGGAACACAAGCACAAAACTTGCTCTGGAAATAATATACTTCAATGGCAAATGTCAAGACACTGAAGTATATGAGGTTAAGTCAAATCCAAGTTTCTCATTTAATTCAACCATGCTTGTTGGAAAAGAATGGTGTTCTTACACAGAGCCTTCTAGAAAATGGTATAATGTCAATTTAAATATACTTTGGGTACTTATGTTAGAATTATCATAGTCTGAAAAACACCTTCCTTTTTGAAACGTCAACATTTTTTTAATAGGGGGGAAGACAATGTAGATGATTTACAAGGCACCTACATGGATTTGGTTCGCTCTTTTAGAAAAACAAATAAGGCCATGTTGACATTAGCTGTGTTGCTATTAACACAGACAAAGCAGAACCTCATTGACCTTATCCCATATGGGTTTATAAAGTGTGTAACAGATGGCAAAGGAACAATGTTTTTCACGTTTTCTAAAATAGTAATGTGATTTTATAAAAATACATGCTGTACTAACAATTAGAAAAATATATGTTCCAAGTATTTATTTATATAGATGTTGTTTAATATACAAAGTGTGACCTGCAGTGATCTTAAAATGAAAGAACTCCAAGTAAATTAATAAACTAAAGATATGGTATAGAAAAATACTCTCCAGTGATTATGAAGAAACATAATTACCCTGCTGGATGTCTGGCAATGTATCAAAAGTTTAGAAACAGAGAAGCATTTTAAAATTCTTTAACAAAGCCATAAAATATATCGTGTAAGTAAAATATGAAACAGAATAACTACAGGCACCCACTGGTAGAAGAGTTATGTCAGTTCATGTTGGTCAACTAGAGCAGTGGTTCTTAAGTGCCAAGGCTGGACTCACTCCATAGTCAAATAAGAAACACTTTCAAAGTCCAGATTTAATAGGTCTGGAGTGGGGCATGGAATCTGTAAGTGTTAAAATCCCTAACTCATTTTGCGTTGACCCAAGTCCCAGGACTAACGAACAGAGGAAGTAAATCATGAAGGTTATTTGTAAGGGTGGGCCCTGAGCTGTGGCTCATACGCGCAACAGCCTAGCAAACACTGAACATATTGCTAGGTAGGTACCAGGGGCATGAAACTAGACGTAAACCAGCTATCAGGACGGTCGTGATATTTCACATGAAGCAGTGATATATGAGATGCCTAGAGTACGCTTTAAAAAAATGTATCAAGCAGGATGTTGGGAATCATCTCCTGGACATAATGAGGCTGAAGCTTAAAAAAAAAAGAGAAGAAAAGAGGCTTCAGAGAAAAGAAAACACATAAAAGGGAGAGAACTGAAAAGCTTAGAAGCAAAGGCATTAACAATTTTAAAATACGCAAAATTTTAAATATGTAAATGATTTAACAATTATTCATGTGCATTTCCTAAATGAAACAACTTCAGTGTTCATAATAAAGTATTTTTGACTTTTGTCTTTCTATTTTTTGGAAAAAAGGGGAATAAAAAATTGTTAATAGCTGAATCCCAGCTTTTCACCACTTACTAATAGTATGTCCTCAAGAAAAAACATTTGCCTTTTCTATGACTCAGTTTCTGCTTTTATAAAATGAACCTAAAAACATTCAGGAATTGAGAATCTTAAAACCTAGATATCCTGATAAAATTACATTTAAATGATAAAACTGAGTCTACTAAGTTTTCCTGCCCTGCTGTCTCTCCATTCCATGTACCTACTTGCCTGAGTTTTCAAATCCCTGACTCCATCACCTGCCACAGCAAGGAGGCATTTCAACTTCACTTAGTCTGGACCACTCTTTTTCCCATGTTTCAGGAGGTCGCTCTAAAAGAAATTCCTCAGCACTCTCAGGGGTCTTGGGTAGGGTATAAATTCTGCATCTTGGGAGGTACTCTCTGAATCATTAAACTCTCCGTTTTCCATTCTTACATGTTGTTCCTGTGATCACACACCCTAGAGCCCAGTCTCACGCGTTTCCCTCTGACTCTTGCCTGCACATTAATTAGCATGGTCATGCAGCTCCTTGGTGGGCACAGTCCTGTTCTTCCCTTTTCAGACTCAGTACTTCCTAACTGGATTACATGGCTATGTTTTCCTAATTAATTACACTTGTAATGGTGGGTGGGGGATATGTCTTCAAGCAAAAGGGAGTGGATATCAGCTTTTAACAGAGAGCTGGCCATTTCTGCAAGTAGAGAGGTTTAAGGGAATTCTAGGATTTAAGACTTCTGGGATAACAAGCAAGATGTTCCACTGCATACATCAGGTTCCTACTCTTTCACAGAAGACTTTCCATGACTGGTAACTTTCTTTGAAGTTCAGCTACTTTGATAATTAAGCACTATGCCTGATTCAGCTTTCTCTGACTCCCCTCTGCAGGAGATAAAGGTCTCTGTTTGCTTAAAGGAGGCCCACTGATTTGCATACTGGCTTCCAAAGAGTATTAACTGGTTTTATTATTTTGTGATCTTTATCTAGAGTGTCTAGTGAGCTTAGCAGCAGCTATCCAATTTCACTGCCCTTCTAATTACTTTTCCCCCATGTTTTTCAGTTGTTTGATATATAGATACAGTTTGTACATTCCCTTCCACCAACTTACCAACTAACTTACCACCGGCTAACATTTTAACTTTGGAACCACCACCATAAGCCAACACCTTCTATGCTCTGCCTACTCCCAGTGATGACAATGACCTTGCCATCCAAATGTCAAGAGATCTCATTCCCAAACACTGTCACCTGCTCTCTCAGACCATTCTAGGGACAAATTATTGCAAATTGAGTTCTCTGGGAATCAAATTCATATAATACAAGGTTTATTGTGCAGAATGTTTACTAGGGAGTGTGCTTGTCAATCTGTCAAAGAGAGGGAAAGACACTGGGAGCGAACAGAGGGAAAAACTCGTCTGCGATGCAATCTCAACAATAGGCCTCACAGTGAGCGCCAGAGCAAAATTGACCCACTGAAGTGTCCTGCACTGGGTGAAAATGAACAGGCATAGATATTCCTGCCTCAGTCAGTAGATGGATGTGGGTCAACATGGGAAGAGGAGGAATTTGGAAAGGCTTTTCTATAGCTTTGACAATCCAGAGGGACTGACAGCTTAATGTTATCTGCCAAAAGCACTCTCAGCAACTAGAGTAACAGGGTCTTCCATGAATGGAGAACTGGACATTGTGTGAAGGAGTCCACCACAAGGAGAACCAGCATTCAAATGTAGACAGTCTGAGTCAAGAGTCTTCCCTCTAACCACTGTATCATACTCTTTCCCTAAGCTAAGTATTTCTAATATTTGCATACACAAGAAAATTAAAGCTTACAATAATTACTCACCTAATAGAACACTGTACTCTGAAAACAAACCTGATTTTAATAAAACCAAAAGCTTGTAGACCATTTGATTTAGTCTACACCATCAGATGTAATTTATCTTGATGTGAACATTTTAAATTGTGCTCATGCGGTCATTTCCATAATTTTCAGTGAAAATGTCTGGATTTTTATGCAGTTGATCACTTAAATCTGATGCCAATTTCTAGATAATACCTCCAGGAATAAAATGACTAATAAGTGATAAACTTACATGCCACAACACTTTTCAGACTAAAAATAAAAACAATTCAGCATAATTTCCATTTAAGCCATGAATGATATAACTCTGTAACACTCCATAACAAATGAAAATTGGTTTCTGGTCATGGCTTATCTGATTTAATAGCAACAAAAATAAGCATTCACTAAATATATTTGCAAAATTAAATATAGCAAATCAAGCAATATTTGCACTTTGAATTTTAACTTCTCCTGTCATTTATTGGACAGGAAGATAGCCTAAATCAACCTTTTTAAATTCTGATCCTTTATTATGCTGTTTCTTTTACTGTATCTATGACTGGCTCAATGTGACCTTCATTCACCAATTTCCTGGAAAAGACCCACAATTTCCTATTTTTCCTGTGTTTTTGGTCATTCTGGTTCCTTCACCTCATTTTCTATCTTTGCCAGTTGAGCATATTTTCCCCTATACCAGCTGAAATTTCATTTATCTTTCAAAGTCTTATCTCAAATTGCACCTTTTTCAAGAAGTCTTTCCTTCACCCCACCAATCAAGTCACCATGCTATACATTCACCACCTCCAACGTACCAAGTACTTCATGTATACTGCTTAAATCAATTCCACAAGATTGGATTTATTTCCAATATACTTATGGGGGAATAGTTCTCAACTACTTTGCCCCCAGTCACATAGCTACAGAGTGACCAACCATCCTGGTTTGCCAAGGATACAGTGTGGGATTTCACTGTTAAAACTGGTTTCCCAGGATGTAAAACTTTCAGTGTTAAAACTGGAACAGTCCTGGGCCATCCCGGACCATTGCTCACTTTACTGACAGCTAGTAAATTCATGGCTGTGTTGCAAACCCAAAGTTATCTAACCTGAAATTCCATGTAGACTAGCGCATATTGCCCACTTTAAGAATTCTGTTTTTCATTCCTGTGGTATCTTTTGAAAATTCTTTAATGATAATTGTTATAGTTAGCATTGGATTATAATGATTCTGTATGCTTGTTGTATTTTCCCCAGTAAACTTCCTGAAAATGGCATTGTGTTTAGCTCTTCTGCTGATCTAAGAAAGTACGTAATATGGAATCTAATCAGTTACTTATCTGACTGTGTTACCTATTTCTTTAACTTCTCAGAGGCCTATACTGACCACCATAGTTAAAGCTTCAACCTCCCCACCCCAACACATACACGCATCTCCATCTTTTTTAAGTTTGTCTAACTTTCCCCTTCTGAAATAGCACTATCACCTTCTAACATTCAAGTCATGTATTTATTTATCATTAGTGCTTATTATCTGATTCTTCCTGCTCTGATGTAAACTTTGTAAGAACAAATCTTTCTCTCTTTTCTTAATTGATGTATTGAATAACCGAGAAAAGTGCCAATAGTATAGGAATTCTCTGTAAATATTTAGAGACTAAATTAGGCTGTTTTGTTGCATGTATCAATGCAAAGAGTAACACACGCTGAAGTGGGCAAGAATGTATCTGAATAGTAAATAACACCGGAGACTTTCAGAGATACATCAAGATGTGTATTTCTTCTTAGCTGCAATTGATTGCATCTGATAGGAACTTTCTGCCTCCTCAGACTATAAGACAGATGCTCCCACCATCTCTAGAACTGGATTGTTGACATAGTTAACTACTACCTATGAAGACCTGAATGTGATTAATCTGAATTAAGATATGATTTAAGTGTAAAGTACCACAGATCTCCAAGTCCTAGTATGAAAAAACATCTTATTAACATTTTATAGTGATTACATGCTGAAATAATGATTTTGACATATTTGGTTGCCACAATCTCTTTGGGATGCTATAACAAATTACATAGACTTGATCATTTATAAACAAAAGAAATGCATTTCTTATAGTTCTGGAGTCCAAGATCCAGTGCTGACAGATTTCATGTCTGCCGAGGGTCTTCTATTTGCACATAGACAAACATTTTCTCCCTGTGTTCTTAGGGAGGAATGGAGCAGGGGAGCACTTGCCTTCATGACCTAATCACCTACCAAAAGTCCCTCTTATCACATTAAGGGACATTCTATTTCAACAGAAATTGGGTGGAGGTGGCATAAACATTATACATATATATATGAAATATATAAAAGTATATATATATATATGTGCAAAATAAAAAAATTAACAAAACATTGAATTAAAGTAATTTTACCAACTTGTTTGTACTTTTTAATGAAACTACTATAAATATTAATGATATGAATGTTTACAAGGGCAGCACTGCTTAAAAGAATTTCATTACTAATGATGTAAGATTTTTATAAGGATATAACTATTAACATTATTAATACTATTAATATTTGATGTCTGAGGTAGCTGAGGTTAATTATATCTCTTAATGCCCATTGTCAAACAACCAGCAAGTTGTGGAATTAGGATTTAAATCAATTCACTCTGACTTAAGAGCCTAAACTTTTACCCACTGTGCTATAAAGGAGACTTAAGGGCATGCAGGAGAATTCAATAATGAGTGAGTCAAATCCATTAGTTACTAGGAAGTTAGAGAAAGCCCTGACTATGCAGGATATAAGGTGAGAAGCCCAACTATAGTCCTCACCAGAGAAAGAATAACAATTATAAATAATGACTTTAGTTAATAATAAAACTGTGATCTCCACTTCCTTATCTACCACTTAATATTTCTATCCCTACCAATATAAATTATACTTTCATTAAGGTGAGCAATGACTTCCAGGTCCCTGAATCCAAGGAACCCTTTTAATTCTTATTTTACTTGCTCTCAGAGTATCATTGAAAACATACTATACCTCGTATAAATGAATCACGCAGTACTTGTCTGTGGCTGGCTTATTTCACTTAGCAGAATATCGTCAAGTTTCATCCATGTTGTCCCACAATGCAAAATGTCCTTTGAAAAGGCTGAATAGTATTCCACTGTACATCTGTACTGTATCTCTTTAACCATTTATATGTAAATGGCTATTTAGGTTGTTTCCATATCTGGGCTATTATAATTCGTGCTGCAGTGAACATAGGCAGGCTAATACGTACTATATAGTTAAAGTTTGTTAAGAGGGTAGATCTCAGGTGTTCTTAACAAAATAAAAGAGAAAACATGCTACACTGTCCTTCAAACATCTGCTTCTTGTGGCCTGAGAGATTCAACTCATTTTTCCCTGCCCTTAAGATAAAATCTAAAATGCTAACATAACCATCAGAGGGCTGCAGGATCTCAGCGCTGCCTACCATCCTGAAACAGGCCTCAGTGACTATCATGTGCCTTCTGCTTACAGCTTTCTCCCTCCTTTCTTTCCCTCTTCCTTCTTCCATTCCCCATCATCTGCTGCTCATTCTTCAGCTTTCAAGTGAAATGCCAGCATTTGCTGACTCTCCAAATTAAGTTGGGTGCCACCCACTATAAGCTTTAATAGAAATCTGATAATTTTCTAACTTAAAACTTACCATATTAAAACTATTAGTTTAGTAATCATTTATGTCGATTTCAGCTCTCTCTCCAAGATTATAAAACTCCAGATATAGAATTTGGATTTTTGTTGTTGTTTTAAGTCCTTTAATCACAAGGTCTGGTACATAACAGATTGAATATCTATCTGAGGAATAAATAATGAGGAAATAATTACATACTTAACATGATGGGTTATTACAGGTTTGTTTCTCTTCTTATTAAAAAGTAAAATATAATTCCCATTAAATAAATAACAATCAATTGGAATAAAATCCATTGCAATCCAGTTGCAATTAGAGTCATGGGGGATCATATCACAGAATCATGAAGCCCTTGATCCAGAAGGCATAGTAGAGGATTTCAGGGCTTTTACCTCCATTTTCTTTTTCTATCCACCCATTCATTCATTTGTTCTTTTATTCAAAAATTAAGCAAACATTTATAGAATTTATTGTATTGAAGAAATTAGGAACATGGCCTCAAAATCAGATTGCTTGAGTCTGAATACTGACTGCCATTTGTTAGGTATGTGACTTTGGATGTTTTTAAACTGTGTCCCAGTTTCTGCACCTAAAAAAGGGATAATAATAGTAATTATGCTATAACATTGAACTTGCAAAAAGCTTAAACATTACCTGGTACATAATAGTACAAAGCAAATATTATCTATAATTTTTATTACTATTCCTCAAGCACTATAAATAGTGAGAATGTGCAAAGTAAGTATGGATTTCTAACTTCAAAAAGTTACTAGCCTACCAAGAAGTTTAAAACTAAGAATCTCAAGTCCAGAGAAATTTTACATACAAATGTATTTAAGTGGCGTATGTTTTTCCTAACATATGGAGAAAATAAGTTTTATATTTATGGAGTCATATTATTACTAACAGTAACTGTAAAGATAATCAGTGTGTCTGTACTGCACATAATTTACTTATAAATAAAATATATTCACAAATTCTTTTTTAGAGGGATGTGTCAAGTAGAAACTATTAGGCATATTTAAAATTAAAGTTAACTTCATCATACCAGATATATCTTTTTTCACAACAGTGCTGTGGCCTTTACTTTCATATTTTCAGATGTCAATGAAATTAAACACAAAATCTGTGGTAATATTCCAATTTAAGATAGTTTGGAGAGACATGATAACAAGTGCAATTCCTGATAGTAGGCTGCATCTTGTGCTAGGACTATAAGGGATATTTTGGGCCGATGAAAAACTCGCATATATGTGGTATATTAGTTAAAACTATAAGAGATATTTTGTTTATTGAAATGAATAACTATACTGTGATTTTGTAAAAGGATATCCTTATTTTTAAGAACTATGCATTGAAGCATTTCAAAATAATCATAATATATTCAACTTAGTCTCAACTGCTTGAGAAAGAGAAATATATCACATACAAATGATGAAACGAAGCAAAATATTAGCAAATTTACAAAACTGTTGATTATATTAGTGTATTTTTCTTCTTGCAACTTTTCTGTAAGCTTGAAATAATTTTTAGATAAAAGAATTTGAATAAGAAGCACATTCACACAGAGATAGCCAGTTAGCTAGATTAGTTTTGAGATGAATTTATAAATAAGTACTGGCAACCAGATAAAAATATTTAGAACAACATCACAAGCATTTTTTTCCAGGAATATAATATTCTGTCTCACCATGAAAGCTTTGAAAATATGTAGACACACAAACATTTCCTTCCAAAAAACATTTTTCTAACTAAGTTCTACTTTTTTCACGTTGCTAAGGTCAACAAGAACCTACATTACAATAATAATTATCAATAATTAAATAACAACCTATCAAAATTAAGTTTTTTGGCTTATTTTGAGAAAGTATGAAAAAGCTTCTAAGCAGCTAACTAGAGCTCACAGATCCTCAGAGATTTCATTCCTGGAAGAACCTTTCAAATTATTTTTAAATAGTTTTAAATAAAATTCTAGCAAGTTTGATGTCTTGTTCTGAAGTTCTTAAGTGTACAGGAACTGGGGAATTTGTGACCTGTTGGCCCATCCAGGTCATATACTAGCTGCCAAATGTTTTAGAATAACCCCAAAGATACCACTATCTTTTAAAGTACATCATAACAACTGGTATTCATGACAATTATGTTTATTGAATATCAGTGTATTAACTCAGTAAACAGGTGTGTGTTCAGGATGTTACCATGGTTTCCAAGCTGTGCACTTCGATGCTCTGAGGCACCACAGCAAACTCCAGGGGTACCTGAATGTGGCAGAATATTTTAAACTTTCTAGGGATATACAGCAGCATCTATCAAGTAATATGCAAACTGCAGCTTGAGAAAGTGCAATTTCAACATTAGAGCACTCCACATTCATTCTGATGAGGCCTTATATTTGCAAAGCTGGGTTTTGAGAGGGTGCTGTGATTAAAAGCAAATGCTACACACAAGTTCACAAGAACAGAGAATGACGATCCAGGGTCCAATTAGATATCGAATATTCAGCTGAATATTGAGACTGTTCAATAGTCAACAGACCCATTAAACAATTAGTAAGCAACTATGGCTTTTTATTGATTTTTCATTCAATTTATATGCATTATTTTTCTGGCAGTTACTAAATATTAGGATATAAGCACTCATTAAGTCATTTAGGTTTAAGCACTTAATAAACAGAATGACTGGGTTTTTTTTTTAACCTACAGGATTTGTGAAAATTTATGTAGACACAAATGGTACTGTGAAACAAGAAAGCCTGAAATCTCTGCTTGCTTTACATAAATCAATTTCCACAAACACCTTTTAGTATCATATTCTACTACCTTGCTCCCTTTTTATTCTTCTCCAGTCACATCAACTTCTTGAGTCTTCCTCCAACTTCCCAAGCATTCTCCTGCCTCAGGACCTTTGCATAGGCTATCCTTGAACTTAATTACAGTCACCTGGTTGCTAAACTTCTCATTTCTTTCAAATCTCTCCTCAAATGTCACTTCTTGTATAGTCTATTTTGGTCATTCCATTTAAAATTGCAATCTGCTTCCTTTATCACTCACTATACTCTGCAATCTGCTTCCTTTATCACTCACTATACTCTTCATTAAGCCTGTCATCTTCTAAAATGCTGTATAATTTACTTATTTATTAAGCTAATTTTTAAAGAATTATCTCCATCTATTGGAATGTAAGCTCTCTAATAGCAGAGTTTGTCTGCATTGTTCCCTGATGTATCCCAGATACTCAGAACACTAGCATATGTCTAGTAAAAAATAGTGTGCAGCCAATAAGCATCTCTTGATTCAGTCAAATGAAATTATATATACTATGGATCCACTAAGCATCTCTTGACTGAATTACATGAAAAAGTAAAAAAAGAAAATGAGATCAATTTTTTAAGAGAAGCAATGAAGCAAAGGAAAAGGATGATATGGCAGAAACTCGTAAACTGTTCATCAAAACTATAACCTCTTCTTTTTGAAGCTATTAGCTAAACTGCATTTCCCAACCAGCCACACAGTTAGATGTGGCATGCCACAAATTTCTGAATAATGAAATGTGAACACATATAAGTAATTCTGCTTACAAATACAGGTTTTTCTCCTTTATCTCTCTCTTCTGCTGGCATCCCTATAATGAGAACGTTGTTTCTTTTGATGTTATCCCACAGGTCTCAAATGGCACCTTAATTTATTTGCATTCTTTCATCTCTTCGTTGGTTTGCTTGAGTGCATTCCTCTGTCCTATATTCTAGCTCACTGATTTTATTGGATGCTTCATTCATCCTATTTTTGAGTCCTTCTAGTGAATTCTTTAGGTCAGCTATTGTGTTCTTTAGTTCTTTGACATTTATTTTGAATTGCTTCATTTCTTCTTTCTGTATTTTGTAATATTTTTTCTTTATTGTTTTCTTGATTTCCATGAGTATGCTTATCACTGTTGCCCTAAATTCATCCTCGGGTAGTCTGTTAAGTTCAGATTTTCCCCTGGTTTTTTGACTGGATCCATCATTTCATGTATGTTTCTCTGTGTCTTCACTCTGTTTGTCATTCTGTTTACGTTTCTGTGGATTAGATTTCCCTGCAGTGATGACCTTCTGTAGGGTATTGACTTGAACCAAGTAAACCTGGATCTTGGTTTGAACACTTGGATTTCTTGAGTTTTGTGGCATCACTACTGGTTCGATTTGTTGAAGTTGTTATGTGGGCCCTCTGTTACTGACTGAAAGTCCAGTCTGAATTGGAGTTTATGTGGTGGATGCAGAGTCTCCAACCTCAATGACACCTTCCTGTCAGTCCACAATCAGCAGTCAGGTTGCAGTCTCACCTCCATCCACAAGGTGGTGTTAGTGAGAGAAAGACTCTCCTCTTCCTTTAAGCCTGAGGGCGGGATTTCCAGTGGGTGAGTCCTGTGGCTCTGATGTAACATGGTGTGAGGAGGTGGGAGTAGGCGATTCTCCTAGTTGCATCACAGTTATGGCAGTGCCCAGTGTAATTTTCTAGTCTGACCTCCCATTCAAATCATCAGGACACTGGGCCTCCTATCTTGTGTCTAGATCCTCTTACCCAGCTCTGTGTCCTGATTCCTCTGGGCAGGCTCTCCACTGCTTTCTCAGTGCCTAGGAGGAGCCAATTCTTCCCACAGTTTTACTCCCTCCGCAGTAGCCAGAAGACAAGAGTGCGAGTCTGCAGTAAACCTGGCTGTTTTTGCCAACTCTTTGTTCTCATGATTGCTGCTGTCTCTACAGTCTCTATGCCTGCTTTTCCTTAGTGTTTGTTTCTGAGAAATAGGTGAATTCCTAGTTGTTCTGTGGACATGAATCTTACACCTACTAGGTCGCCATCTTGACCAGAAATCCAGAAACGGTATTTATATGCCTGCTCATAAAAACCCCAGCACAAAATTCTCCACTTTCTCTTCTTATTTGGAGGCTTATTTGGAGGCTTATTACAATGAATTCAGAGACCCTAGACCCATAAATTTTAAGGAGCCACTCTGTACCTGAAAGGCCGTGATGAATGCTGTCCACATCAGAAACATCTTACTGAACTTCCAGTGAGTGAGAAATTAACATCCAATGTGGAATGTCACTGGAGTTTGGAGTTTGTTTATAATAACAGATACTGTTTCCCTAACAGTTTGAAGTTCACCAACACTGAAGACATTTTTACTCTGGTGGAATCTGACATGTAAAGGAATATCACAGGAAAAATAAGAAGCCAAAAAATAAATAAATAAATGACAGCATCTGAAAAAAAATTAAAAGGAAGCATATTCAAGTCAGTTTGTTTGAAACAGGAAAGATTCTTGAAAGTAAAATGAATTAGTTAAAATACATTTAAAGTGATTAAATGTTGCTAGTGAAATACATTTAGTAGAACTTTTATTGGTCAAAGAATTTGGCAAAACTTGTTTTAAAAAGGACGTTTTTTTCCAAGGTAAAGGAAAAAGAGTGAAAATGGAAAAAACAGAGTATAAACTCCAAAACAAACCTGTACCGGTGGATAGCAACTGGCATTTCATTTAACTTGAACGCTTGAGAACTTTTAAAATGTATTTCATCATATTCTACCTATTTGCTGAACTTTTTATATTGTACAAGGTTTTCAATAAACTATTAATTTCCCACCTATATATATATATATATATATGCTTGTATATAGTAAATATTGGTATGTATACTCATTAATAGCAAGTCATAAAATAAAAATAAAGAAATACAGTATCAGATTGATCTATAAAATTAAGTGAAAAATCTTCTGACTCCATTGCTAAACTCATTATTTACAAAGATATTTTTATTTGTCTATTGTTTCTTTGCAAAACTAGATAATTTCATTAAAATTGCAATATCTGAGCTTAGGAGTCATTATTGCCTCACTAGCATTATTAGGAACTCAAGTTAACCAAAACAGCAAACTTTTAAAAATAGGAAACCTAATAATATTCCTCCTTATAAATACTAATTATACATATATTAATTCCAGCAAAAGAATTAAAAGTCACCAAAGAAAGAATTCCAAACTATTTGGGTTTTATTGCTATGAAGGAATCTAATAAATCCACCTCCTTCTCTTATTCTTATCTTCCCTTTCCCACTTACCCCTATTTAATCTGGTTTCTATAATTTAAGACAAAAGTTGTTGAATATTGGTTTTCAAGTATCTCTAGATCTGAGGTGGTCTCTGCATTTTCATTATTCCACATTAGGGATTGTTTATCTTCTCCAGCTTCAGTCAACTGGCACCTCCAACTGATAGTTTCACTTTGGGTATTTAATCAGTTATCATTCTATCCAACTTTTCTCATTGTCCTCTCCCATTGTTTCGTACTGTATCAGTAAGGATGAAAAACAGCTTAATAAAGAAATGGAAGAAATAAAAGAGTGAGGGGAAAAATAATTGGCAAGTAGTGCAATTATTTAAAAGGTGTGACATTCGTTGACTGAGGGAAAGTATTTTTTGCTATTAAAATCTTTAAAGAATTCTGAATACAGCTCAATTTTTCTCTACAATATCTTTCTTCAGTGAGATAGTGATTAAAGCTGTTCATAAAGAACAGAGTTAAAATTCAGATTTTACATATGCATTTACCAATGTCAATGAATTAGTTAGGAAATATGCTAAGAATATGCTATAAAGATGGTATATCCAAAACCCTGATGTATCATGTCAAAGTAAAAATAAGGGTAGCAAGATTTAGTATACTACATCATATCTGCAATTTTTGTCTTATAATTGTGTGAAACAAGTATACGGAAGGAGTAGCAGAGGAAAAACTAGCTGATCTGATTACCCTTAAATGTTGTTCTGCATCTTTGTCATAGCAAGAATGCCCTTCCTGGATGGAGGGTGATTTTACTGAATCTAATTAATATAAATAACATAAATATATAAATAATTTCTCTTAGTTAAGTTTCAGCAGTCTTTATAATCCATTCAGAGAATGGGAAACACTGAGAACATGGTAGAATGCTTAATTTTTATACACTTGATTTTATTTTCTATGTACTAAAATTTATTTCTTCTGAATCACACCAATATCCTCCATTAGTTTTGTATGAAATTTCCAAAACCATCCTTGAAATTGTCTATAAATGAAAAGCTTTTCCTGTGGTTTAGCAATACACATAATTAAACTGAATAAGATTAATATAAAATAATTCCTTTTGCTTTTTTTTGTCAATAACTCACTTTTATGTCAAAATTTTATAGTAGAGGAAAACAGATGTCTAATTAGATTGTACTTTGTGCAGGAAAACAAAAAAATCTAATAAATGATGCTTTAGAAAGTACTAGTAGTTGAGTGCAACAGGAAAGGAAAAACTCTCTTTTGGTTTTCCTTCTAAATTTGATTCCAGTTAATCCTCATAGAGCGTTCTCTACTAATAAATATTATCTCCCTGGAGGCAGGCTAAGAATCATGATATCTAAATTTAGAAAAAAATCATATAGATTTTTCCAGTCTATTACCTAATACCTTCAAAGTTCACACAGAAAACAAGAGAAACTTCAGTGGAATTTGTACCACAGTAGAGAATGATAAAAGCATGTCTCCATCTGAGATGTCAATTTCATCTCCTTCCCATATCCTTAGGTTATTACTACCTCTTCCTTTTATATATTTCCAATCTCTGTTGTTTCTTGTTTGTTTGCTTTTTTCATAATAACCATTCTAACAGGTGTGAGTTGCTATTTCATTGCTACACAACTGATTTAAATCAGTTTTTATAACTGATTAACTTGCTAGAAAGTTAATAATGTCAGATAAATCTTCTAAGATATTATTGAATGTTTTTATTGAACTTGGCATTTGGAAGACATTTTGTGACTTTGATGACTACAGTTTTTATAAAATTGAATAGAAAGGGATCCAATAGCAGTAGGTTGAATGGTAGCTGAAAATGTACGAAAGATGTGTTCCCACAGCTCCCCATATCCCCCTTGTGATGCATTTGATTTTATTTCCTTATTGACTTGTTCTTGTCATCCCAGTTAGAAAAAAAAGGTCCATTAAAAAAGTTACTGTGTAGTAATATCAGCTCCAACAACACAGAAGACATTTAACATCCTCTCTGGAAGAAAGAAAAATAGAATTACTCAAGAATTTTGATTGAAAAGGAAGAAACAGTAAAAATTACGAAGTCAAAGGAAGATTTACTTTTTTTAAGAAGACAACTTGAAAATGTATTTAGGGTAAGGGGTAGAGTCTGGGGAAATGTGGGATATTGAAATAAGAGCAAAGAGGGAATAAGATCCTGAAAACATGGGAAGCAAATGGAATTGAAACCATAGGTAGACAATTGGTATTATTTCTTTTGATCAGACATAAAATCTCTTGCTGGAGTTAAAGAAAGGAGGCAAGAAAATAATTACTGAAAGTTCACTTCATGCAATTACTGAACTTAATAAGTAATCAGAACTTTGTTAAATGCTAGGGTAGGTAGAAGAGGGGAAAGAAACAAAAAACTACAAAACTCTTCTCATTAATTATGCAATATCTTTTTAAATAGAATTAAAATTACTTATTGTCTCAGAGAAAGAAGAATCTTGAAAGTGTCAATGGTTAACATACATAAATATGATAATTCTGAATTATATATAAATATATAACTGTGTATTTATATTTATATATTTGTACATATCCTCCTTGCTATATGTTTGGGCTCTTCCTTCATCTTCACTTGCTGTTATATAGAATCCAGTCACTAATTTTAGAACTATGCATAAATTTAAATAGCTTAAATGATATAAACCAACTCCTTGGAATATACTTGGAAACTCAACCAAGGTGAAAATAAATGACCTAAATAGTCCTTAGTGAGTAAAGAAATTTAATTTATGGTTTAAAATATTGTGTAAAAGACATATCTAGACCTAGATGTATATATGCATAATAACACCAAATATATACAATTTCCCCAAAAATATAGAATAGCAAACACTTCCAAACTCATCATATTAGACCACCATTCCTAAGGCCAAAGAAAAAGTATCAGCAAAGAAAATGATAAACCAAAAACCTAAGTAAAGTACTAGCATAACGAATCTAGTAATATAGAAGAAGAATATACTGTGGTGAAATGGAGTTTATCCAGGAGAAGCAAAATTACACCATGTTTGAAAATTGATCCATGTCATCCACCATATTATATGTCTAAAGAAGATTAAAAAAAAAAACCCAAAATGATTATATCAGTTGATGAAAAAGAAATAAAACATGTAACAAAATTTAACATACACTCATGGTAAACACTCTCAGAAAAGTAGAAATAGATGAGAACTGTCTCAAATTGATAAAGAGCAACTACAAAAACCCAGAGATAACTTCGTATTTAATGATGAAAAAAAAATGTTGTCCCCAACCTGTCAAGATTTGTTCAAGCCACTTTTATTCAACATCGTACTGGAAGTTCTAGCTAAGGCAACTTGGTAAAGGAGTAGGAGGAAGGGACTGAGGGAGGTTTGGAAGCAGAGAGGGAAAGGAAAGTAAGGAGTAAAGATAGACTAAATTTAAAGGAAAATAAATACTTAAAAACTCATTAAAGATTTCCAATAATTTGAAAAAACTTGCAGACAAACTGCATAGCCTACAAATATTGAAAAAACTAAGAAAATTTTAGGTATGTCATTAATGCATAAAATATTTGCAGACAATATTTTGCCATTTACTTCCATAAGATATATCCACATCTATTATAAAAAGTCAAAATTTATTAAAACTTATACACACATTTACAGACCATACATAGTATCATTTCTAGTTGAGAGAAATGTAAACAAATGCAAAGATGAAGTATTAAATCATAACTGCACAAATTAGTATATACAGTACTATTGCAATTATTTCATAGCCATCTCCTGTAGCTATTGTGGTAAGCTCAAGAGCTGAGAGTATCAGCTTAAAATCTGTGAGACTAATCATCTCTTTGTGAGCATTTCATTTTACTGGTTAGAAAGTTGTAGGTAGATTTTCTGCTATGTGGGGATCAACCCCTTTAATCGCCACATTTGTTTAATGGTCAACTGTATATATTATATATTTAATGACATTATAGCTTACATTTGTGTGTGCATATATATATATATATGTCTATATACATTACATATATATATAATTTATAATCCTAAATAGGCATTGTACCTAATGAAGAAACACTGCACAAGTTCCAACCTAATTTCCAAAAATATGTTACTATCTCTACTATTTAGTATAATACAGGAAGTATAAGCCAATGCACTTAGACAAATTGCCTTATTATACATATACGCATACAGCTAGAAAGGAATAAAACAATCTTTATTTGTAGATGCTATGAGAATAAACCAGGAAAACCCTCCTAACTCAAACAATAGAATTCACCATAGTAGCAGGACATAAAATTAACACAAATATCAGTAGCCTTAATATATACAAATAATAACCAGTAGAAGATATAAGTACAAGAAAAGTTCACAAGAACAATAGAAAAGCCTAAACAATTAGGAGCAAACTTAATGTGAAAAACTACATGAAGAAAAGTATAAAATACTCAGGAAACACATGTATGTAATTCGACAAGTGGAATGACATGCTGATTTTGGTTAGAATGTTTCGATATCATCAAGATTTTATTTCTCCCAAACTTAATTTATAACATATTCACTATATATACATGTGTAAATAATTTAATATTTATATTATTGCAATTTCAATAGAATTAGAATTTTTACAGACCCAGAGAAGTTCATACTAAAGTTCATATGAAAAAATAAACAATCAGTGATAGTGAGTAAAACACTGAAAAGGAACAGTTTATAAGAGGATCTATTCATTAAATATACTAAAACATATTACAAAGCTTTTATAATGTGAATATTGTATATTAATAGAGAGACTAATGGAACAGAATAGCAGGTACAGAAATAAACCTAATTATATATGTATATATATACATATACACACATCTAGTATATGATAAGGATGGTATCTCAAATCACTAGGGCAAAGATGAATTTTACAACTAAAGGTGTTAAAACAACTGAAAAGTCATTTGGAAAAAAGATAAAATTAGATCAATTCCTTGTAAGTAATAATAAACTCCAAATAAATTAGAGATATAAAAATTTTAAATAATATGTGAATACTAGAGAAAACTAGGCATAATTTCTCTACACTTTGGTATATAAAACAATATATTTCTTGTCTTAAATTCCAGATTCAATGCAAACCTTAAATTTCAGATGCAATTTTGAGATAATAATTGGTAAATTTGAACTACAGAAATTTTTTTAAACTATTTTTATGGCGAGAAGTACCATAAGCAAATGTGGAATATAAATGACAAATTGGAGAAACATATTTTCCATATATACCACAAATAGAGGAGTAATATACCTAATATATAAAATCCTTTTTCAAATTGAAAGAAAAATGTCAAAAAAACAAAACCAAAAGTAAAAACAATGTGCAAAAGACTTGAATAGGAAATTTATAAAAAAATCAGTGAAACAGATTTTTAAAAAGTGAGTGTTCTAGAAAAGAAATAAAAAAAAATGAAATAGGAAAACAGTAGATGCATAAAACAGGCAGAAGACCCCAATATTTGGATAAATTGAGTCACCAAAAAAGGAGATGTCACGGAAAAGAATGAGTATTTTAAACTATAATTCAAAACAGAAAAAACTTTCCTAAAATAATGTAATCTAGATATGGAAACAGTACACCATACATCACAAAATGTGATTCAGTATAGTCAACATTGATACTTATCTTGGAAAATTTATTACAGTGATCAAGACATGCTCCTTTCAGCAGTCAGACAAAAATTTCCAGTGGAAAGAAAAATTTCTCCACCACTGGGAAAGAGACTTGGCTATTCTAACACACACAAGGCAAGTGAGTCTTCAATATTTCATACTCACCCAAGCACTTCTTTAAATATAAAGACAGAAGATCAAAAAGTTTGAACATACAAGAACTTATGAACATTGTTCACCTTTTATAACTACTAGAAAAAATGAGGATCATTAGTATCTTGGAATCTTCAGCACTGAGTGGAAGATATTTTTAACCAATAAAGATATAAAATGAAAACAAATGTTGGGATAAGAACATTATAGTTAAAAATTTAAAACAAAAAGAGAATCAGAAGAAAAGATGAAACAAGAAATGCTCTTTAACTGACCCATTTGTATAAATGGGAATCAAAGAATATAATGGTGAAATCAAAGAAAAGCAGAAGTATATTGAAGAATAATATAGGAAACATTAGGAAGGGTAACTTTATCAGTTAACATTAGTTGTGGAAGAAAGGAAAGAAGAGGAAGATACAGTCATCTTGAATGTATACATTATTAGAATTCTAAAACTAAAATTGGTCTTTATAATCATTTTCATCATCTCATATACACTAAAGGTAAGCTTAAAGAGAAAATCTGTGGTTATATCTATAACTATTTTAATTCTTTACTAAAGTTTTTTATTATCAAGCGTTTACTTCATCAAATATTTTTATGAATACAGTGTTTAGTATAAACTTCATTTCTCTCATTTCTTCTTAGAAAAGAATCAAGACTTTGGGAAGACTGAAAACTGTGTGGTAGAATGAAAGACCAGTAGGGCACCAAGGACAGGAGAGTAGAAAAGTGATTTTGAGGGGAAAAACAAAAATGCAGGAGTCATTTTGCAGCAGAGGGAAATAGAAAAAGTAAGAGAAAAAAGAGAGAGGGAGGCTTTTGCATAGCAAAAAAATATAAATCATTGTTCTATATTGAGACCCTTTCTTCTCTGGACAAATGGAAAAATGAAGTTTGTCTTTTTGAGAAGTGAGTTTGGCTCATGATTGAAAATATCTGCAGCTCCAGAAATGGTCTAACACCAAGTAGGAATTTTTTTATTGTTGCACCTAATTTTGCACTTTATATTCTATTTATTGTGTGATTTGCAAGTTATATAGATGTACTCTTGGGGACAGGGTCTCCTAACGTCCCATTCAATATTAACAATAGTTATATATAATTGTAAAATTAATAGAATACATTCTTTTATGTTTTATATATTATAGCTTTAAATTTAAAATTATATTTATTTTAACTTCAATTATACCACTACTATTGATCTTATTAACCTCATATGCAAAGCACTCTTTCTGGTGTTTAATATAGGAAAGATGCAGCTATTCATATAGTATTTGTTGTTTAGATCATCAAAACTTATCTAGAACAAAACAAATTCCTTCCCCTTCCTAGATAAACTTGAAATATATGTAATTAAGAAAATTTTAGGACAAATACCTGGATTTATGACTTTTGCTCTAAAAGATTTGACTACAAAATATAGAAAAAGAATTACTTTCTGGTTCTTAATTTTCATGCTCCTTTCCAATGTTATAATAGCTTTTTTCTTATAACAGAAAACTAATGACTCATATTGAACAGTTATAATTATAACTACAATATATATGTTTTTTTAGTACTTATATTTGGTCATTTTCCCTCACAGGATTCCATATAAATGCAGATTTTTAACAGTGATTTGGGCAAATTCCTAAACATCATATTCCATTAAGAAACAAAGACTAGGCTGCAAAATTAGATACTATACATTTCAAAACTCTAAGACAAATTATCTGTCTAAATGTATATAGCCTCAAGAACAAAAAAATGTAACAAACACACCTATGATAAGTTCAAGGAAATTATAGTAAACTGAGAACCACAGAAACCAATAACTAGTGCATATAGCTGGAGTAATTCACAATCCAAAAAATAATATTTTAAGTAGTCATTTTAAAGTATAATATTAGAATCATATGTATCTAAGTATAAAAATAATCATTAAAATAATTGTAAAAAGATTATATTTATAAAACTAAGTAAACTATTAAATTCATCCATACAATAATGTGAATTTCTTTCTCAGTTTAGACTAAATGCCATTTAAGATTCAGGGAAAAATGACTTTGGTGTAATGTAAGATGCTAATAGTTGAATCCTCATTGGCTCTATCCCTACTCCTGTTCCTTTCTAAAGGAACCCTAATTTTCTTCAGATGTTGGTAGCAAAGTGCTCGAAAAACATGGACTCAACTGCAAGGGATGAATCACAATTAATCTAATCAAGTCCCCCTTTGAGTAACTAGTTGAGTTGTGGGCAGATGAACCAGTTCTAGCCAACAGGTCTTCAGAGGATGTCTAGAGGGTCAGCTTCTGGATAAGGATTTCTCCCTTGATTAAAAACAAATAAACAAGATTGCCAGATAAAAGTCTCCATATTCCTTGTTTGATGCAGACGTGAGACTGGTGCTTGCCGCTTCGGTAGTTATCCTTGGACATTGGAGGACAAGGAAGAAGATAAAACCCAAGCATCTGACACAGCAGACTAGAAAGACAGAGAGATTGGAACCTCGAGGACATTACTGAGCCACTGATTAAGCAACACTAGAACTACTCAGACTTCTTGTCATGTGAGACAGTAAATATCTACTACATGAATCACATTTTGTTGAGTAACCTGTGATTTGAGTCAAAACATGTCCCACATAATATGATATAAAAATTAGGTATATGTTTGTGGGTGGAGGAGTCAAAGGAACCCAGGAGTTACATGGGGGCACTGAATTCAGAACCCAGGAGAGACTATCAAGAAGGTCAGAAAAAAGATCTTTGTATACTCACATCAAGTGCCAAACTTCACTTACAATGATTCCTTGGTAAATATGTAAGGCTTGCCTCAAATCAGAACGACAAATATCGAATTCTAATTCTCAAAGTTACATAAGCAATCAAAAAATTTTTCAATAACCAAATTACAAATTTGGGGGGCCCAACATGCCTTTCTGAACCTGCACGTATTTCTGGAACCTCAAACGAAATAAATGTTTCTACATTAGTCCATGAATTTTGTCAACTACCCAAAACTTTCAACTTTATAAAACAGCAAAACACAGTATGTAAAGTGAAAATAGCATTATATTTAAAACCAGAAGTCCTAATAGTGAGTTCTGGCTTCACTAATTGCCTAGTCTAAGACTTCAGGCCTTAATATTCTCATGTACACATGAAATAATAACATTTACAGCAGGAAATTTATAAGCATTGCATATAATAGCATAGAAAATGTTGCATATGTTAAAAATAACATACAAAGTAAACTTTTAAGTGATTTCTGTACAATTAATAATTGATTCCTTCTTTCATTCCAAAAACTGGAGATAATCTCACAAAAATCAGTCATCTTTTCAAGTGTAAAGTGACGTCATGGCTTTCTTTGCATGCTACACCCACTGTCATAGTGAAGACACAACATCAAAGAAACATTCAAACCAAAATACACGTATTTGTGGAGATCCTAAATTTTATTTTATTCTTTTGATATGAAAGTATGCCATTTATTTCTTGGAATTCATGATACAAAAATAAGACAAAATCATTACAAGACCAATATTCCTCATGAATGGAGGTTTAACAATTCTAAATGTTTGTAACAAATCAAATACAATATATTAAAAAATACATCATGACAAAGTGGGGTGTATTACAGACATACATGTTTGGTTTAACATTCAAAATTCAATGTAATTCATCATATTAACAAACTACTAAAATATTAAAGCATATAATCATCTCAACAAGTGAAGGAAAATCATTCATCAAAACCCCACATCTAGTACTAATAAACCTCCCAGCAAACTAAGAATATAAGGGAAAGTCTTTATTCTGATATGGGGAATCTATTAAAAAAACCTGCAGCTAACATCATACAAGATAGAATACTTTCTCCCCTAAAGTCAGGAAACAGCAAGGATGTCCATCATTATCATGCCTATTAAAAATCAATTACATTTCTAAACAATAAAAATATATGAAATAAAACAAAAAACTGGGCATAATTATTAAATGGTCTCCAAAATTCCCTCCCCATGGTACTCATGATTTGTATAATTTCCTTCCCTTGAATGCTGATGAAGTTGTGAACATTTTGGATTTCACACCTACGATTTTAATACATTTATGGCAAATGGAAATTTGCTGATATAATGAACATCTCAAATCGGTTCATTTTGAGTTAATAAAATTATTATCTGAGTGAGTGTCACTATAACAGGCAAAATCCATTAAAAAGAATGAGGAACATTTCTCCTATGATCACAAAGATGATTGAAATCACCATGAGTTCAACAGCTGTAAGGAATGGAGTTCTGCCAACAACCACTGCATGAAACTGGAAGCACACCCTAAGCTTCCATAGGAATGCATTTTGGGTGATCCACCTATTGTAATCTTGTTATTCCTGAGCACTGGATCCATCTCCTCCGGATTCTTGCTCCATGTAAACTTTGAAAATATAATTGGATGAGGTTAAGTCACTATTTATTTATTTCTTAGCAATGGAAAATACATGTAGATAATCATTTACAACAGCATCAGAAATAAGAAATAACTGGATATAAGTATGATAAAAGATGTGAAAGACCTGCTTAGCGAAAATGTCAAAACACTGTTGGGAGAAATTAGACCTAAAGAACTGGATATATAATTTCCATGGCCTGGAATATGTAATATTGATGAGACATCAATTCCTCTCCTAATTAATCTATTTCAAGTCAGTTCCATTCAAAATCACAGCACAGATGTTGTCAAAAAATTGACAAACTGGTTCTAAAATTTATATGAAAATGAAAAATATCTAAAATTACCAAATCAATTTTGAAAAAGAAGAATAAGGTTGGAGCAGTAACATTTCAAGTGTCCAAAAGGATATAGTTACAAATCTGTATAGTTAACAGCAATAAGCTAGTGTGATATTGACATCAAGATGGTCAAATAAGGCAATGAAACAAAATGGAGAAACCAAAAACATATCCCTATATACACGAACGACAGATTTTTCAACAATAGTGTAAAAGATGAGTATATGGAGAATGGATATTCTTTTCAGCAAAAAGAGTTGGAACAACTGCATATTCATATGCAGAAAAGGGACTTTGATCTATACCTCAAAGCATTTTAAAAAGAAACTTAAAATGATTCAGAAAAATAAACATTAAACCCAAAACTGTAAAGCCAGAAGAAAACAAAACACAAATTTTTTGACCATGGGTTTGGAAAAGATTTTTAGTTAAGTCACGGAAAGAACAATTCATAAAAATGTAAACACACATTAAGCTTTATCAATATTAAAAAATCTATTTTCAAAAGATGTTTTTAGAGAACTTAAAGAAAAACTAGGAAATATTTTCAAATCACATATGACAATGGACATGTATCAGAATTCATAAAGAGCTTTCAAAATTAAACAATGAGAAAATTCTATTTTTAAAAAGGTTATTTTTATATGAGTTAATGTGAAGTTGTAAATGGAAATCTTTCCTTAAAGTATAACATGAAGTATAAACCTGTGTCTCTGAAAAACCTGTGCTGTGTAATGCCATTCTTACTCATGCTGTTACTATACTTATGCACCGTTCGGATTTGTTAGTCTGGGTTTTTGACTGCCAAGTTTGCCCACTACAGTAGCTTTATCACTAAAAGTTTGATTTATCGATCGAGTCCTATAGTAGTTTCAGTGTTAATACCGGTTTTCCACCATACATCTGTGCATTTTTTCTCTAGTTGATGAATGTTTAAGAAATCTGTGTGCATAGTTACTCAATTTTTAAACTGTTACATCTTGTTAATGCATATTGCTGTCTGACTTCAGTGTATCTTACCTGTACTGACCAAACCTAAATAAATATTTTTATTGTAACTGAAAAAAAAAATGAGTGCAGTGGTGGAGCAGCAATTGGGTCAGTCGCTTGCAAAGGATGAAGGTTATATACCCTTGGGTTTGAGTCCCAGATCCGGAGGTAGGACAACCAGTGTGAACATAAAACATAAAGTGCTTTTTCCTCTTCTCTCTTCCTGTCAATCTGCTGACTTGCCTTCATTCTACCTACATCTTTCCTTTAAAAAATTTTTTTGAGTAGGCACACCAAAGAAGACGTACAAATGGCAAATGAAAAGATGATGAACAGCATTAGTCATTAATAAAATGCCAGCAAACCCACAAAGAGATACCACTTCATACTTAGTAGAGTTACTAAATTAAAAATACGGACCATACATATTATTTTCTAGGACACGGAGAAATTACAACTGTTATATACTTCTGTGGGAAAGTAAAATGGTACAACCACTTCAGAAAAAAATTTGGTAATTAACTGTGCACCTACTAATGTATCCATCCATTTCATATTTAGGTTTCGACCCAAAAGAAATTAAAACATATGTCCACACAAAGACTTATACACCGAACTTTGTAGTAGCTTTATTTATAATATAAAAAAACTTGAAACAATTCAAATGCTCACCAACAGGTAAATGGATAGACAAGCTAGAGTATATCCATACAATGGATGACTAATGAGCAATAAAAGTAATGAACTAATGTTACACACTATAATTAGATATATCTCAAGATAATTATAATGAGTGAAAAAAGCTAGATTTAAAAAAAGCATACAATGTACTATGGAAATGCTAACAAATTAAAGTAAATGTCAAGCTCATTTAGCACCCCAAACTTCATTTCTCATATGATTTTCCAATAAGTAGTTCCAAGACTAGAACAGGAAAAGAAAAGGTGAGTCCAGAGTATCTTGTAGTATCAGAAGCATTCTCAAACTCCCAATACTCAAAGCTGGAACAATTGAAACAATTAAATAAAGTATATTTGGATTATGATCCAAAGTATAAAGTAAATATGTATGATAACATCATGATATAAATAAAATATTTAATATATTAATAAGTGGATGAGAAGAGCTAAATTTTCCTGCTGAAGAATTCCAAATAAATCATGTAGATACTCCACCCAAAGGAGAGAAAGTGTAACTCCAACACCCCAGCCCACCCTTAAGTGTGGACTGCCTATAGGTATTCAAAGAGTACAGATGGAAAGATGTGGGGAAAGAGGAACAGAGAGATGGAGAAAACTGAAAATACTACCTCAGCCAGGTGATCAAGGTCAACATTGAGTCATAAAGCATATTGACAGCAGGTACCCATGATACTATATGATAAATCTAGCTCTTTACCACTTTGATTCTCCTAACCAGTCCAATCAGGAGTAAACATGAAATTCCATTAGAGGGGCATCCTGCAATATGTCTCACCAATGCTCCTCAGGACTTTGAAGGTCATCAAAAACAAGGAGAGGATGAGAAGCCAACAAGAGTCAAAGGAGACAGGACAATAATGTGATGAGAGGTCCTGGAAAGTAAAAAAAGGCCATTAGGTTAAAAACTAGGGATACTGGAATAAATTGTGCATATCTGCAATAATATATCAATATTAGTTCATTAAGTATAACAAATATGCCTATTAATGTAACATGTTACAAAGGACAAACTAATGTGCAGAAACTCTCTGTACTATCTGCTCATTTTTAATAAATTTCAAACTGTGCTAAAATTATATTCTATTAATTAAAAAGTTAAAGAAGGCACTTAGACCTAAACGACAAATGTGGGCGTACAATTTGCTATAATGTTTAATAAACCTGATATGAATATGTGTGTATGTGTCAAAAAACAAAATGCACATTTAAAATATATGCAGTATATTGAATGACAAATATATGCAGCAAATTGAATGACATAAAAAAAAAACCTTCCAAATTTGAATTATCTTCTCCAAAAATCATCTTCAAGAATATTTGGAGTTAGTCCCACACACCTAAATCTATCCAGTGAGTTTTGTTTCCCTAAAAGATTCATCTATTGGGGAAGTTCCTTGTATCAACGTGCTAATCATCCAGCAGCAAATTTCATGAAGTACTGGTGATTTATGACATGCTGGGGATCTGCATTATCATTCTTCCACTTCAAGATTTTCAGATTAATAACCTATGTAAACTGTCTGACTTGAGGACGTTTTTATACCCAAACAAAACTAAGCCAAATATAGTTTGTAAGATTTAAATTGAGGCTCAGCATCAATTTAATGGTTATAGAAACCTGAAAAAAAATTACAAGCCATTTGTTATTTTTAAATCGTACTCCTGATAAGATTGTCATTTGATTGACTAAGCTCAAATCTGGCTGTTACTTATTATCTTGATAATACTGGGCAGCTCTGTGCCTCAGTTTTCTATGAAGTGGGGATAATAGTACCTACTTCATGGGACTGTTGAATGATTAAATATGTTAACACAAGTAAACAGCTAAAAAGACTGCTTGACGGAGTTGTCCAGCGTATACAAACTCTCCAGGTTCTATGGCATTAGACACCAGAGAAAGGTAAATTAAAATCACAGTGAGATACCACTTCACACACAAAGGGAGGGCTATAATACATAAGACATAATAATGCAATAAATCCATATGACCTCTCTGCAGTTCCCATTATTATGCCCTCCTATTTGATGTACTGGGAACATACTACCTCTGCGTCCTGGAATTCTCTTCATCCCTTCTTACCTGCCTATCTTCTTTATATCTAAAAACTAATAATCAGAGTAGGCCAGTTTCCGGGACAACTGATTTTAAAATCCAGTGTCCTAACATGATATAGGTTTATTTTTCATTCTCCACAGGTGATTTAAGACTCCAAATTTCTTACCTCTAGTCGCTCTCCCATCCTGGAGTCTTGGAATCTTCCCCTGTACTTTCTATACCTGGAGGAAAGGCTCAATGGGACATCCATGCAGATAGGACCTCAAGGCTCTATAAGGAACTTTCCAAATGATTTTGCACATTAAGATGATGTCAAGATACCTACAGGTCTTGGGTTCAGCACATAAAAGAGTGATAGTTTATGACTCTATTTCAAATATATTGCAATACTCTACTTTCTATCTATATCTGCTATAAAATCTCAAAAATCATGTTTTAAATAATAGTAACATCAAGAGGAGAAAACACTGTTCTGCAATTCAACTGAGAATCTTATGATGTAGCATAGGGTAGAAGCTAGACCTAAAGGAATATTTCCTTAAAGTGTTATCCATTAACTGCATTCTTAGGACAAATGAAAACATGGTGCACGACATCCAAACTTCCCGCCCAGCTATCAACTCCCTTCCACTCCCAAATGTCTCTGCCACATTGGAAGAGGAGGGTATGTTGCCTGTCCTAAGAGAAATTTGAAAGTATTCACTTAATTTTAAAAGTCAGAAGTAAGAGAATCTCTTTGATGCTATTTAGGATCATCCTTGATATGTTTATTCTAAAAGATAATATAGTCAAATGTCTTCCTGTGTTACAAATCTTTACAGAACTGAAATCCTGAAAGTTATGAAATTCTACTTCTGACAGAATCAATTCATTTTATTCAGAAAGAGAGGGCATAATTCTTAATCGTTAATTCAAAATCTATTAAACTTGGGAAATTCCATCCCACAGCTCCTGTTGTTCAGAGTGGAGTTCAGACTAGAGAATGGAAGCACCAACTACAGAATTTCCTATCAGGTCCGTAATTGGGGTAGGGAGGGGCTTTGGGCGGGGCCTGACGTTAGGGAGGAGGCTTGTTAGAAAGCTCTGGGGCCAGTCTACGTCTGTCACTACTGGAGTATTTGAGTGTAGGAGGATTTGGTGTGTGAGTGGCATTCTCAATGAAAACTCGTTTCCTTTGGCATTTGAGCAACCAGAAGGGTTTGGTCCTCCTGAAACGCGGAGACCTATGAAAGCTGCGGGGATGACAGCCGCTAGCCTCGGACTGTTCTAGAGAATGGGTACAGGGAGGACCACACAGCAGTCCCAGACTTTTAATGAGAAGGGGAATGGAACGCAGCCAGGGACTTGGAGCTAGACGCCAAGCAGGGGTTTGAAGCCGCAGAAAAAGTTCGGAGATAGAACCGCGTCATTGCTTTC
>RJWH01000028.1:246300-365904 GCA_004363575.1 Solenodon paradoxus
CACCCTACACACACTCCCGGAAGGAGGGCGCCTGCTGGAACTGACCGGCGCCGCCCCCTTCCCACCCTGGAGGTGGAGATCCCCACTCCCCCGCCCGGTCCAGCCAAATCCAACACCCATTGCCCTACCCGCGGCTCCCGTATTCCCGACACCCCCACCTCCTGCCCCTATCCCTCCTCCCTAGACTCAGGGGAGGAGAAAAGGGGAGTCCAGGTCAGCATGACAGAGCTGAAGGCAAAGGATCCCCGGGCTCCCCACGTGGCTGGAGGCGCGCCCTCCGCGGCCCAGGTCGAATCTGCTCTGCTGGGACGTCCGGACGCCGGTTTCCAAGCGAGCCCGACTTCGGACGCCTCGCCCGTAGTCTCAACCATCCCCATCTCCCTGGACGGGCTCCTCTTTCCTCGGCCCTGCCAGGGTCAGAATCCCCCAGACGGGAAGACACCGGATCAGCAGTTGTTGTCAGACGTGGAGGGGGCGTATCCCAGAGTTGAAGTCACAGAGGCTGCAGAAGGTGCCCTCTCTAGAACCCCGGAAAAGGATACTGGACTGCTGGACAGTGTCTTAGACACCTTACTGGCACCCTCGGGTCGCGGGCAGAGCCACACCAGCTCTTCCGCCTGCGAGGCCCCCAGTCCTTGGTGCCTGTTTGGCCCCGAGCTTCCCGAAGACCCCCGAGCTTCCCCTACACCCCGAGGGGTGTTGCCCTCTCTCATGAGCCGGCCAGAGGGCAAGGGCGGTGACTGCTCCGGGGCGGCAGCTGCCCCTAAAGTGCTGCCCAGGGGGCTATCACCGTCCCGGCAACTGTTGCCCGCGACCTCTGGGGGCCCTCACTGGCCCGGGGCCGCAGTGAAACCTCCGCAGCCAGCGATGGTGGAGATAGAGGAAGAGGATGGCTCCGAGTCCGAGGGCTCCGTTGGTCGGCTTCTGAAAAGCAAATCCCGGCCTTTGGGAGACGCAGGGGCGGGAGGTGGAGCTGGGGCCACCGCTCCCGGGGCCGCCTCAGGAGGCGTCGCCCTGACCCCCAAGGAAGATACCCGCTTCACGGCGCCCAGGGTCGCTCTGGCGGAGCAGGACGCGCCAGTGGCATCCGGGCGCTCCCCGCTGGCCACCACGGTGACGGACTTTATCCATTTGCCCCTCCTGCCGCTCAACTCGGCCATTCTGGCCGCACGCACCCGGCAGCTACTCGAGGGGGAGAACTACGACGGCGGGGCCGCGGCGGTCAGCGCCTTTCCCCCAACGCGGAGCTCGCCGTCCACCTCGTCCACCCCGGGCGCGGGTGGCGACTTCCCTGACTGCGCATACCCGCCCGACGCCGAGCCCAAGGACGACGCGTTCTCTCTCTACAGCGACTTCCAGCCGCCCGCCCTGAAGATCAAGGAGGAGGAAGAAGGCACGGAGGCCTCGGCGCGCTCCCCGCGGTCGTACCTGGTGGCCGGTGCCAGCTCCTCAGTCCTTCCGGATTTCCCGCTGGCGCCACCGCCGCTGCCCCCGCGAGCGCCAACGTCCAGACCTGGGGAGGCTGGGGCCCTGGCTGTACCCAACTGTGCCACGGTGTCGTCCGCGTCCTCGTCGGGCTCGACCCTGGAGTGCATCTTGTACAAAGCGGAGGGCGCGCCGCCCCAGCAGGGCCCTTTGGCACCGCCGCCCTGCAAGGCGCAGGCCGGGGGCGCCTGCCTGTTGCCGCGAGACGGCCTGCCCTCCACCTCCGCCACAGGAGCGGCCCCTGCACTCTACCCGCCGCTCAGCCTCAACGGGCTCCCGCAGCTCGGCTACCAAGCCACCGTGCTCAAGGAGGGTCTGCCGCAGGTCTACCCGCCCTATCTCAACTACCTGAGGTGAGGGTCCGGACTCGGAGTCCCGCGCGGTGCGTAAGCGCGGTCCCTGCGCGCGCGCGGCTCCTGGGTCCCGGCCCCCAGAGCCCGGGAGCGGCTGGGGTTGGGGTCGGGGCAGGGCCCAGGGCAAACGGTCTCCCTTTTTCTCCCTCCTCTCCTCACTCTTTAGAGACCGGGGTTGGGGATGGGGGGGTGCAGACTTTTTGGAAGCCTCCGGAAAACATTTTTCTAAACTTTCCAAATCTGCGAGAATCCGAGAGCAACCATTCCAGATTTAAAATGTGCAGCGTCACCCTAGATGCGCCGTAGCCCGGAGCAACGGAAAGGGTGCGGTAAATTGGGGGCTTTATAAATACTTCCCTTCTTAGAAAGATGTTTCCTGGAAATGTCTATCTTGGAAAGGAGTCCCTAAGACCCGGTCTCCCGGGAGGGGAGGGACTTGGTGCGAGGTGGCCGGGAAGAACCGAAAGCGCAACCATCCTAGGGGTTTGAACTCTTAACGCCTCCATTTTTGCACGAATTTCAAGATTTAAGTGAATTTTAAGTATGAGACGTTTAAATTACGGAACTTCAATTAATAAGTTATTAAACATTAATTGCTTCAATGCTCTGCATTATAATAGTGTTTCGGAGTCGCTATAACTTTCTCACACAGGTTTCCGAAACATGAAATATTCAATTTATATATTGAAGTAATGGAATTTTAAAGGGGAAAATAAAGAATGCTTGGCTTGGAATCTTATATGCTGCGAATAGGTAAAACAGTGTCAATGTATTGAATGATATTTCAGAATGATAAACACATACGCTATTTAAGTAAAATCATTACAAGGTTGACTTTGAAAAGTTTGAAACAGTGCGGTTGAAATCTTAAGGCAAAGCCATGTTTATTGTTACCCAGTGCACAGGGAAAGTATAATATTTCATTTTTTTAAAAGACTAAACTGATTCTTTATAAGGAATTTTGTAGGAAGATTTTGTTTTAACCAATGATCTTTTCTCCTGAACGTAAAATTGTACATTGATAATTAATACTTTATCTTGTTGATGAATGGCTAGTGATTTATAAGTCGGGTGAATTCAGTAACAGGGAGTACATGGAGTTTAACTTATTTGCTTGTATATATCTTTCTTTAAAAATCCATCTCACATCTTGTCAATACTGATGTAGGAAGCTTTTAGTTTTAGATAGTGCTACATCTAAAAATAAATGAAGTATTTTGTTTTGCATTTCAAGGCCAAATTCAGAAGCCAGCCAGAGTCCACAATACAGCTTCGAGTCATTACCTCAGAAGATTTGTTTAATCTGTGGGGATGAAGCATCAGGCTGTCACTATGGCGTCCTTACCTGTGGAAGCTGTAAAGTCTTCTTTAAAAGGGCAATGGAAGGTAGGTTTCTTTCTCCTAATCCTTATTGTTGGTTTACTTATAAATAGAGACCATCTGATATTTTTAGATTTTAGTTATCCCTTTCTTCTTTGAAAAAAAAATGGTGCTATTTCCTCATAAGTAATATTTGATGACATGATAAAAGTTTGTATTTATAATACTCGAAATTGGTTATGGTTGGGATGTTATAATTGCATATTATTTTACTAACACTTTCAGTATTGGGCACAAGTCAGATAGTCTTAGCAACAATGCTACTATTGCTTATTAACGATTTAACTTTAAAGAAACAGCTTTGTTCTAATGTTTTATACTTCTGTTTTATCTATAAAGCATTTTAAATTTTCAATCAACAGGAAAATGGTAAAAGTAGGTGAAATTGTGTTTATGTACTTGCCTATGTGTGTATGTGTGTGTGTATACATACATATTTATGGTAAAGTCACTAATTTTCTTTGTGATTTTGCCTTTACTTTAATTACATATTTATCTAATACTTACAGAATGACAGTCCTAAACTCATTTTTCAATTCCCTGTTTGTTTAGTATATTTTTAAGGAGAATAGAAGTAAATAGTTTAAAGCTAGTACTGTACATCACAGTAATATAATTTCCCCACAAGTACTTTGCTTTAAGACCTGCATGCTTTTAAAATAATTTATCTAAAGATTTTTACTTACATAGTGTATTTAAGACTTTAACTTTCATAGAAAATATTTTTATTTCTCTTTCTAAGCCCTAAGTAGTCAAACATATTTATATTTGAAGACAAAAATACATTCATTTCACATTTGAATTCCAAAAAAATGTATTTTTGAACACATTGAAATGGAGTTTAGGGTTCTCTGGAGTGCAGAGATTCATTTAGATGAGGAACCAAAGATCTGAATGTCTACCTTATGCTTCTTCTCTGTGAGTTTTCTAATGTTAAGAACTCTATATATAAGTAGCAAAGGAGGGATTGGGGAAATTTTGCTTTAGAGGTCCTTTCAAGGAAGTTGACATGCATATTTAATGGATATTTGCACCAAAAGAATATCAATCTAAGAAAACATTTAACAAAAAAAAATCCACTATGCCTGTAGGTGCTCGAGAAATGATTCCTTACAACTAGTATGCCTTGCTGAAAAAAAAAGAAAATGATACCCAAATTTATTAATAGCATTTATATTCCTTCTGCTGAAATTCTTTATAAAATTATTTGCTTTGTGTTTTTCTAGATTTTTTTCCACAAAGGATTAATGTGTTGAGCATATGTATTCAGTTTAGGAGTGAGGAGGATTAATTGCATTTTAAATTATGAGGAACTGTGAAAATAGAATATGTGAGAAAATAGGACAGTTGAGAGTGGCCTTAATTTTCTCATTGGCATAATTTAGTCATGGTTATAGGTTGAAGTTGTTTATGTGGAAGAATCAGCTCTCCAGTGCATAATGGGTGTTATCATTCCCATCAAACTTTGGTTCTGGTTTCTTGAATGTCCCCTTTGGCATCAATATGATTTCCTTCATTCTCATAGTCCTTAAAATAATAATATTTATAAGAATCCTCAAAGTCCAGTATATTCTAGCCCCACTTCTTTTTACAGACAAACTAATCCCAAAGACCTAAATCTGAGTTTCCAGTGAGTACACAACTGATTAGCTGTTGACTGCTAGTCAATATAGTTTACTCTATAGTTGCAATGCTTATAAATCAGATATGTATATCTACACAAGTAGATATAAATGCTACTTAGTTGTTGGAATTTACTTCAAAAAGTGCATCTGTAGGACCAAGAGCATGCTGATTATAAAATACAAGTGCTATCACCCCCTTGCTATAAATAGCATCTAAAATCCTATAAAATAGTCCTCCCGTGTTTACAAAGTTAGTTCCCTAACTTTGACATGGTCATGCTTTAGTCGAGTAGTAGATATGAAATACCCTATAAGATTATTCACCAAGAGGAATTTTAGATGCTTATAAATCATTCACGAAGCTAGAACAGTATTACAAAACCACATGAGGAAGTTCAATTATTTAGCAATCATTATATACCTCTTATATTTAGATTTGTGCCAAGGATATTCTTTCCTTGACTTCACCTCTGGGTTTAGATGTAAAATGAAGATAACAATAACTACTTTTTAGTGTTGATACAAAGATTAAATGAAAGGATACATGTAGAATATTTCAAAGAAAACCTAGCATATTGTCAACATCAATTGGTGTTGCTTTTACCTTCAAAAGGCTTATATTAGAGTTGAGGAGTTAGCATATATGTATATAAAATAGATTCTCAGGTAAGTAATTTTGTAACTATGTAAGAGTTACTGGTTTGTGAGTTTGCAGCATTGGGCAGGAAGGAATGCATATGTACTAAAACGACATGGAAAGTCTTCATGGAATATATGCACTTTGTTTGGTTATTAAAGGACAAGTAGGATTATCAATTTCTGGGCATTGAGGGAAGCTTTTAAATGTATATATTCAGAGGAAAGTGGAGAGACTAAGATTAGACTAAAACTTGAAGATTCATATTAGTAAATTATGAGAGTTAAGGGTTGGAAAGTTACAATGATTAATGTTCATCTAAACTGAGAGAGAACCAGTGATTAAGGCAAGAGAATAAAGAGAAAATTCTGGAAGTTTTCAAGAGTGAGAAGGATTAGAAGGACTTTCATAGCTGTAGGGAAATACCAGGCTAGAAATTTTAGAGTGAAGTAGAGCTATATATATTGAACTGATTCAAAGTAGAGCTATGTGTGAATGTTAATATGTCCAAAGTTGAAAGTCAGTAGTCAACAATATAAATATTAATTTTACCAAGGATAATAATGATTAAAATGGCACTTTAGAATGCTTTCTATGTGGCAGTGGCTAAATGTCTGATGATTCTTAACTCATTTCATCCTTTTAATGTAGGTATTATTGTTACTCTCACTTTATAAATAAGGAAACTAATAAGGTCCATATTTGTTAAATTGCCTTAATCAGAGTTAGGAAGTGAAAGAGTTAGGATTCCAATCCAAGTTGTGATTCTGGATTCTGGTGACTCCAGAATTGGTGCTTTTAAGAACTATACTCCTTTCTCTGAAGAAAATGTTTAAATTTCAAAGAAAAACAATAGGAAGTTGGAGAAATGCTATGATTGAAGTGATAAAACATCTAGGAGGTAAAAGTGAATCCTAAAGGAGAATGCAAGACCTGGGGTGATTAGAAGTGTGTGATATGGTGCACCTGGTGGAGCAGTGGTTAGGTCAATCACCTCCAAAGGAGAAGCAATTGGGATTTGAGTCCCAAGTCTGGAGGGAAACAACCGGTGTGAACAACTAAATAAAAGTAAAATAAAATGCTTCCTTCTCCTCTTTCTTCCTGCCTGCATGCCTGCCTGCTTGCCTGCCTGCCTGCCTACTTGCCTTCTTCATTTGTTTTTTTTTTTTGTTTTTGTTTTTTTTCCTGAAGTGTGTAATATAAGTGAATGGAAGCATTTAGGGAAGCAATAACAAGACATAGTCTAGGGCCAAGAGCCAGTTTTCCCATTTCTCCAAGTTAGAGTGAGAGATGGTAAAGTCTATATAGAGAAGGAGAGAGAGAGAGAGAGAGAGAGAGAGAGAGAGAGAGAGAGAGAGAGAGAGAGAGAGAGAGACAGACAGACAGACAGACAGGAGAGAGAGAGACAGAGAGACAGACAGGAGAGAGAGAGAGCGAGAGAGAGAGAGAGAGAGAGAGAGAGAGAGAGAGAGAGAGAGAGAGAGAGAGAATTAGCCACATATAAATACAGACTTATGACCTGGTACTGTTAAGGAAAGTGTCATTTCTCATTGGCTTACTTACACTGTGATGAGCTCAGTGCCAGAAATAGATTAGACGTTTAATAAATAGAACTGTTTGCTAAATAAACCCATCATCATAGCTGATGATGCCAAGGTATTATCTATTTGGATGCTTTATACTGTGACGGTAATTATAATAAATACATTTGATGGACTATTGCTGGCCAAATATAGTTAGAACCTATTATTTTGAAGGTAATAGGTTAAGTAGGTATTAATTGATTTTAATTATATTTTCCTCATTTTTTTCTAGCTTTATTGAGATATAACTGAAAAATTCTAAGATATTTGAAGCATGCACTGTGGTGATTTTATAGAAATATAGATGCATACATTTTTGCATTCGTGTTCATAACAATCTATACTTTCATATTTTGTAATGTCTTTTTCTAGTTTTATATTAGGATAATGCCTCATAGAATGAGTTAGGAAGCATTTTTTCTGCTTCTGTCTTCTGAAAGAGTTTGTGGAGAATTACTGTCATTTCTTTCTTAAATATTTGGTAGAATTTACCAATCAATCCATGCATGATACTTTCTGGTATAGAAGCTCATCGTTGATTAACTTTCTTTACTAGATATTGTCTTTTTTCATCTGTGTGAGTTTTGACAAATTGAGTCTTTTAAGGCATTGGTTCATTTCACTGAGGTTATCAAATTTGTAAGGGTAGAGTTACTCTGTTTTCTTTTATTATCCTTTGTGTCCATAGCATCTAGAACGATGTCCTCTTTAATTTCTGATATAAGTGATATATATCCTTTTGTTTTTTAAATTACCATGGAGAGAGGATTATTGATTTTATTGACCTTTTCAAAGAACCAACTTTCGTTTCGGTTTATTGATTTTTAATTTCACTGATTTATGATTTAATTTTTTTTTCTTTCATTTTACTTTTTTGACTTAATTTTATCTTCTTTGTCTTATTTTCTAAGGTTAAAGCTTGGATGACTGATTTTAGATCTTTTCTTTTTTCTAATATGCTTTACATGCTTTAGATACTATAAATTTCCCACTAAGCACTGCCTTTGCTATATTCCACAGATTTTGCACATCTGTTTTCATTTTTACTTAGTTCAAATATGTTTTAATTTCTCTTAAGACTTATATGTCACTTAAAAATGTGTTGTGAAATCTCCATCTATTGGGGGATTTTCCAGTTGTCTCTCTGTTATTGAGTTCTAGTTTAGTCTTTTGTGGTCTGAGAACAGACATTGTATGCTTTCTGGTCTTTAAATTTGTCCAGGTGTGTTTTATGGCCTAGAATGTTTCCTGTCTTGTGAATGTTCCATGTGAGCTTGAGAACAATGTGTGTTCTGCTGCTGTTGGATGAGGCATCTATTGATGTGAATTATATTCAGTTATTAACGGTGCTGTTGAGTTTGACTATAGTCTTACTGACTTTCTGCCACTGGATCTGCCCGTTTCTGAGAGAAAGGTGTTGAGGTTTCCATTTGTAATTGTGGAGTCATCTATTTCTCCTTAAAGTTATATCAGTGGTTGCCTCATAAAATGTTGATACTCAGTCATTGAACATATACATATTAAGGATTGTTCTATCTTCTTGAAGAATTGACCCCTTTTCTATTATATAAGGTCCCTCTTTAGCCCTAATAACTTTCCTTGCTTTGAAGACTGTTTGCTTCTACATTCAACTTTTAATTTACAGATCCATCAATTATTTTTCCTATCTTTAGAGCTCTATAGTGCTTTCTCCATTTTTATAGTCCATAAAATTATCCAACAATTCCTTCCACAATAATTTCTTTGATAAATATTTGTGCTCTTGAGAAAATATTTACCAGTAATCATTTAATTTCTCCCTAGTAAAGTCTATCTATGGCAGGTCTATATCAATTTAGGTAGATCTCTCTGTTCAGTATTTAGTATGATTCATAAGCTAATTTTAGCACAATTTTGCATCATGACTCAATATAGGAAGTTTCTGATTTACTGAAAAAGAAATAGAAAGATAGCATTTGATTTATCTGCTCAGTATTTTGTTATATAGATCACATTAGTGATCTGGGGGGTTCATTGTTGGTATCAAGACAACCTTCTAACGCTAATTGCTTGTGCTCCTACTCCAGCCTTTGAGTTATATTATAATTTATTCAAGTGACATAACAGTATATTCTCTTTTTAAAAATTCAAATATTACCATTAAAGGTTAAGGCTTCTTTCGTCAGCACCTCTAATCTACCATCCTTCTATACCACGGTCTTAGTTTTTTTATGTATGTGTGTGTGTATGATGTGCTTTTTAGGATATGTAGATGCATAAATGGCATCACATAATTTGTGTGTTATTCTTCATCCTATTTTTTTCATGTAACAATGACTCAAAGCCATTGTGTTTACATCTAGTTGTAGCTTACTATTTTAACTATTTCATGATAGTTCATAGTAAAAAATAAAATCCTCTTATTAAGACATCAGTCTTATAACATTACTTGAAACTGTTTTCTGTGCTTGCCTCCTTCGGTAGATGCCCTGCTTCTCTTTCCAGAATATAATATTTTTGAAACAACTGTAAATTAGCTAAATGATTGGCTTCTTTCATGCTGCTAAAATAATTTATTAACGTGTTCACTCCAGATTCATGTATTGATATTTAGTACACTTAAACATTTCTTTTGTTACAAAATTGCTTACACTGAAAAGATTACTATGTGTGCTTCTTTTGACATGCTCAAAAACAAGAAGAAAACAAGACAAAACAAAAACCTGTTGTATAACTAGTGAACATGAGAATGCTTTGATATGAGTTATGCTAAAGTCACAGATGACCCACTGTAGTATGTAATTCTAGAAGAATTGCGCTTTGTTTCTAACTAACATATGCTGAGTTGTCTAAGAGACTTATTTAATAAATACTTAACTACCCTTGACTGTGACCCACATACTGCATTGACTCACTTCGTCCTTGTAAGAGTCCTATTAGATACAGGCAATCTTATTTATCTATATTTTACAGATGACTGTATAGAGAGGTCACTACAAAGTCTTGAGGCAAAGATTCACACCCATGGCATGTGACTCCTGTCTGTTTTGTGTGTTCTGTGCTATTTTCAAGATTGTTTTGTGTGTGAGAAACTATTGTTTTATACTTTTTCAAACAAAAGCATGATCTCTCCCTTAGACTGATTTTCAAGCTGTGCTCCTCAAGTCAGCCTCATTTCTTCTTTAGCTTGTAGCTCTCTTCTTTTGCCAGTTTATTCATTGAAACTTCCACTTAGGATTTTATTTGAACAAAGGATTCTCTGCCAACTTTTTTTTTTTAATACCACTGCTTTATGACAGGAAATACTTCAACTTCAAGTAAGCATTATTCAGGTATATGCGCAAATTTTAAACAGTTTCTTGACTTTATTTGCTGATACCTTTTTGATATCTGTGCAGACAGGATGAACATTTGATCAAGATTTCTCAGTATTCTAACAGAATGCCAGTTTTATTGCATGGAAATCACACTTGAATTACTGAGCTTTCTCTTTTGTCAGTAAAACAGAGTAACTGCAGGTAATTTTTCTTTAGTAACCTCTTTAATGGACTGATTGAAATAACTGATACCTAAAAAAGAGAATCCAAAATCAGCACATTAATCATTGACTTTCCTTGATTTTTAAACTTCCTCCTCATTTAAAACACTAGAAAGTCACTTACTCTAAACCTTCTATTCAATTCACTTGTAGAACAGGTGAAGACAGTAGCCTTCTCCTTGTCTGATGACCCTTATGCAGTAAACTACTACATAATGCATAATCACATAATGTATCAGTCTGTTGGATTTCCCTTTTTATTGTAGCTCCTGCAAAGCAAAGAAATATATTTTCATCCTCATAAAAAAAAACAACAACAAAAAAAACATTATTAACTAGGTTTTTCTGCTACAGCCTCTGGAGTTATGTGCTTTATCTAACATTTTAAAGGAGCTTATATTATAGTTGTTTTCTTGAAGCATGGTACTCAATAATAATCATTTTTTCTTTAGAAAATACTTTTAAGGTTATTTACTCTTATTGAAAAATATATGATTGATTTATGAGATTGAATAAACAAATAGCGAGTATGGATTCTGATCTCAGAACTATACTGAAACATGTGCGGGAGATATAAAATTAAAGTGTGGGCACACCTTAGTAGCGCTGTGGTTTGGTCAGTTGCCACCAGACAAAACAAAGCCCACGTAGAAAACAGGAACACAGGTTCAAGTCCCAGGCTGGGGAGATGTACAACCAAATAAAAATAATGATAAAGTGCTTCTTCCTCCTCTCTCTTCCTGTCTGCCTGCCTCTGCTCGCCTTCATTCCTGCCTGCAACTTTAAAAAAAAATTAAAAGTGTGAAACTATGGTTATCATTGATGATTAAATTTGGGTGCTCTTTAACCTTTTTTGCCTATACTCATTTATTTAACCCCTGAGCAGGCACTAGTGTCCTCATTTCCCAGATGAAGGTCATTAAGTTCATGAGTAGTGGAGCAGAACACGTCCCTGAATCCCACACTCTTGACTCTCTCCAGCTGCTGTCTCTACAATAGACAGTGCATCCTTGATTTCAAGGAGCTTACAATGCATGTGCAAGTGACGGAGCAACAGACTATCTCCCATTTAGTGACTGTTGAAAGTGCATGAGGCATACATTGAGCTCTGTGAGTGGATGTGGGAAGAGTGTAGCAAGAGCTGTCCTTGCTGACTGTATTGGAAACCCTGCTAAATGCTTAATATTCATTATGTCTGTTCTTACTCCCACTTTTCAGGAGTGTGAGCAACTCAGAAATTAAGTGACTTACCATAAATAATCTGTAGGAAGACTTTATTTTGCCCTGTAAAGTTAGGAAAGAGACATATATTGGCATCATTAGGACAATCTTTAAAACAGTAGAGTTAAGAAGCACTTATTTTCAGATGGGTTATTCCATGAACGGTTTGGAGACTACTGTATTTTATACAAGAACAAAATGTCAGCTAGATCAGCAATTTAAGTGTGTGTGTGTGTGTTGTGTGTGTGTGTGTGTGTTTAAGGAAAAAGATTTAACAACATGGAAAAAATGGAGTTATGTATTTATAATCTTGGAGTGACCAAACTTGAAAATGTTGACATGTTATTCAGAATTCAAAACCAGGTTTGATCTATTTTGTTATACAAATAAATTTCAATCTACATATAAGTAAAAAATCATTAGAAAGTAGACAAATTGAAGCTGTATGACATGTATAAGTCAAAGCAATGCTGTTGCTAATATGTAAAATATTCTTAGAAATGACCCAGAAAAAAGACAAAAAATTTTAAATGAGCAAAATATATTAAGACAATTCACAAAATACAGTTTATAGAAGGATAAAAAATTTTCATCTCACTAGTAATTTTTGTTCATTAAAGTAATAATTATCTTTACAGCAATCAGATAGATAACCCAATAAATAATGACCTTTTGACAGTCTGAGGAAAATTTGGTAGTACTCCTAAAAACATGTAACAATTCTAGAAACTGGTTCTTAGAAAAGCTTTAGAAATACATAGATACATCCAGGAGGATATTTATTACTACATTATTTGCAATGCCCAGAAACTGAAAACAGCCCAATGTCTGTTAATGAAATTAATAAATTATAATATTATACCCCTACATTGAAATATTCTGTGACAGATAAAAAGAGTCAGCTAGCTTTTCTATTGCAGAAGTGAGGAGAAGATACCTAAAATAAGTGATTTTGTAGAAAAGCAAGTAACAATATAATTTTTGGTAAAAATAATTTCACCCATTTGGCATTACTATATATAGAAACTATCTACAGAAAAAAAATGCAAACCAAACTGTAAAACCAGGATATGATTTGATATGCTTTGTTCTTTTTTTTTTTAAAGGAAGGAAATAGGCAGGATGAAGGCAAGTAGGCTGGCAGGCCAACAGACAGGAAGAGAGAGGAGGAAGACACATTTTATTTTCTATTTAGTTGTTCAGTTTGATTGTTTCCCTGCCCCCACAACAGTGGGTTGTAAACTCGGGCCCTTGGGCTTTACATGGACTGTGCCACGTATCTGGAAACAGAGGACTTAACACCTGAGCCATAAAGTCACTCCATGCTTGTTCTGTAAGCAAGAATTTCCTGAGGACACCACTATCACACAACAGCCTAGTGCCTGATTTCCTTCCACACTGCTTCTGCTGAGTCTGAGCTAGCCTCTGCTACCCTTGTACTGGCCCCTGGTCATTGTGTAACACTTTTGACCTTCAAGTACACTAGGAATTTGAAAAACACCAACAAAGGGTAACACATGGCTGAAAAATTCAGGCTAAAAACTTGAGGGTCACCTTGTGTCATGAATTAAAGAAACCAACCTGAGTAGATGGAACGAAGAACTGACAATTTCTCATTTATTATCTCAATATCCTACTCTTCAAATCAAAGTTTTGTGGTAGACACTTGTCAGCAATACCCAGCTCTCCCTGATCTGAATTCTTTTGGTAGCTCAACCTCATTTAACTCACATTTTATAGGCTGTATAAAAATTAATGCATTTTGCTATATAAATATTAATGTACTTCATTATGAAACTTTGCTTTCTAACATCTAAACAGTTCTGAATTCTGAAACATATCTGACCTGAAAGGTTTAGTTAAGCGATTTCAAACATGGGCTAAGAAATAAATTCATAGGCTTTGTTGAGAGTTTTGCAATGTAGCAGCCTTGAAAATTGCAATAATGTTTATCTACAGTTTTATTTATCCTTATTACACTCTTCCTGCTGTGCTGGTTTCTGCAGATAGTTACAAAATACAAACCATACACAGTTTTTAATTCCATTAGAAAGGTAAGGCAATCCGATATATAAGTATGGATTTCAAGGGGGGAAAAGATCATATTTAATTAGAAACCACCCAAATATTTTTGTGAGGAAGGTAGCATGCTAGATGAACTGCTGAAAATGAATGATTTTTTATAGCAAGTAATAATAGCTTTAAAGGTCAACAGTATGGTATGAGCAGAAATGCAGTTTGACTAAATCATAAAACATCGTCAAGGAACCAAGAATGCCTTGAAATGATAAATAAAATATTTCTGTTATTTCTGAGGTACTCATATGAGATATTCAAAGAATCAGTGCCCGCGCCCCCCCCATGAAGGTTAAATACCACTGCTCTAAAAGAATGGTGGCAATCATTGTTAACAGTTTGAAAAAAATGTGGATTGACACAATATGGTGTTTGACAGTGGACTGAGTAGAGAGTGAGACTTTTGAACACTTTGATGATGTATCCAGTCATGTACTTTAGGGAAATTTATATCTCAGCAATGCATAGGAAGGACAGAAGCAATGAGAACAGTTGCATGGTGCACTAAGGACATGAGCCAGGTTGGTGGTTGAAAGGGGACCAGTGGATAGAGGGAGTCAAGATAACTGGTTTAACACAGGCAATAGAATTTGGTGGTGGGGGGGTGCAGATAGAGGAATTTTAATCTAAAGATAAAGGAAGTCTATGATTATACTAAGTAAAGGAGTAGATTTGAAAGGAGTATTTAGAATTATCCTCAGAGAACTATGTAAAAGGACTTGAACAGAGATTAGGTGCTTTTGAGTTAGAGAGAGAACACCTAAGAATAGCTTATGAGATGCAGTTTAATTTCAAATTGTGTGTGTTATATTAGATGTAATATAATCACCAAGATATAGGAATGATGTAAGCATTTGTGTGTAGCATAACTTAGCATAACTTCTGAGAAGTAGACAGTCTGGTCTGTCAGTTCATAATTTTATTCATTTTTTTATTCACTCATACAAACAAAACCAAAAACATGTATTCAGTGACTTCTTTGTGCCAGTATCCGTGTTAGATTTAGAGACTCGGAAATGAATAACTCAAGTTCATAATTTAAGGGGAAAATGTAAACACATTATCAAGCACAGTCTAGTGTTTATGGGACATATGAAATTTGACTATGAATTGTGAAACAATATAAGAAGCACGCAATGTTGATGTTTAATTACTGGGGGACAAAAGCGAGGACAAAAGAGACATGCACTGTTTTTGGAATGTCAGACTCTTCGGTGCAGAGGAGTTGATAAATGCAACTCCCCCCTTAATTCACACTCAGGGGATGGCAAACTACTAAGGTTCTCTGAATCCACAAGGAAACCACAAGTTAAAGTTAATACCAACTAATTTGACTACAAGTGACCATGAAAAATTGCAGAGCTAAAATTTCTGATACTTTCAGTAATAGCTGCTTATGTAGAACTTGACAATATAATCTGGTCTGTCAAGAAATAAAGAAGTTATCAAGAAGATAATTTGATACATGGATTTATATACATCATCATGAAAGATTAACCTTAATCTAAGAATATGTTTTGTTAGAGATACAGGCTTTTAACTGTATGAAGGCATTATTTATAAACAAGACATTTTAAACTTAGTATTTATAGTCTGAAGTTAACCCAATACCATTTTTTCAGCATTGTTTAAGGTCACATGATATTCAGGTTAGTCATTTATAGATGTCACTTATGAAATAAAAGCTATAAGAAGGCTTATTTGAGGATTTCAAAGTAAAACTCTACACACACAGTTTCTTGTTCTTCCTACCATAGTATATATAAATAACTGAAAGAAACAACTTGGTGGCAAGGTAATGCATTCAGCAACTACTTTGGAAAATACATAGAATCCTTGCCCAAGATTGAAAGAAATAAGTGATAATAAAAGTTATAATGTGAGAGATTTACTAGACAAATGAAAGAGCAGAGTATCATATGTCTTGGTTTATGTTACAGTGAGTTCTGCCAAAAGGTAATCATCAAAAATTTCTTAAAATTTGAGGTCACATTACTACCAGGTTAATGAAGTGATTGGGGCAAACGTGTACAGCCTGGTGGCTTGGTGATCAGGAAGTCATTGTGTAATCCAAATCCATCCTTTCCCAATCATGGGTTTTGCGCCTTGCTAAAAACATCTGGGTCTTGTGGGCAGAGGTTTGTACTGGTTTTGTTGGAGTGACTAGCACAGAGTAAGGATGATAGGGCCTATTTTCCTCTTTTGGACTCAGCTCATCCTCCTCTTGATTTTTGAGAATAGTTGCTGACTAGAAGATAGGAGCCATTTGAGAGATTTTAAGTTAAAATGATCTCATTATCACTAGTTACTTTATTATGGGATTTTACTGGTTGCTGGATTCTACTTCTCCTTCCTTCCTTCCTTGTGGGCAGGCAGGCAGGAAGAGAGGAAGAAACATTGTATTTAGTCTTACATCTTGGTTGACTGAACCGCCCTGACCTCCAACCCAGTATGTGAACCTGGGTCCTTAGCGTGTACGTGGACCATGCTAGGACTGAGGCAGCAGACCCAATTGCTACTCCACCAGGCTGTGTCAAGTTCTATTTCAATGGTGAAGTATACAGAAAACTCGGCTGTTGATGAGCCAGTAAAGCAAAGATGTATAGAAAAGATAGTCTAAACATTTAAAGAAGATTGTTAACTGTAATTGCCTTCTCTACTATAAAAAGAATGTTTTGTGAAAAGACTCCTTAAAACACTGGTAAGATTGTTTATGTGACATTAGAAAAAGAACAATTTCAGACTTAGATTACAGGTAACATCATATATAAAATTTCCTTTATTTCTTCCTTAAAATGAAGTAGAATCTTTTTGCTCTGTAGGAATGCTTTTTTAATGTTTAATGTATATATCATCATAAATCAACATCTGTATATAATAAATTGAGTTTACTGCTCACAGTCAAATTCTACCTTTCAATATGTAGTTGACGCCTTTTACCCAATTTGCCTACCCCATTCCCTTTTCTTTTGGTCACTTCAAATTTGATTCTGTAGACTAAAGTTCTGAAATACAATAGAACCTTAATGATACTTTATAATATGATGAGGCATGATCATGAAAATCTGTTTAACTAGAAAGTGACTTTCTCACTGTAATTAAAACTATTTGTTACATTTAAGGACAAGCTACCTATTCTCCTTTATAAAAGGATATATATTACAAATTACTGGACTTTCCTATGATGGTGTCTCTTGTCATATACTTAGTAGTGTTATGCTACTTAGAAGATAGCACAAGGGCACTTAATCTGCATCCTCACGTTAGACAGTTTTTGATACAAAAATGGAGTAATTTTGGAAGTCATTTTTGTGATGTAGAGAGCATTTTGAAAAACAGGTATCTGCAGATGATTCCATTGATATTTGATTTTGTTGTGAAGCACTTACAATTATATTATGGAGAGTTTTATAACTATATACATAAATTTCTAATTTCCTTAAAAATCTTCCAAAGAGTTTCAGTGGTTAGGCTGTGGACCTATTTAATAATAATAGTGGTATTTATGGAGAACTTACTACCTATCAGGAACTTGGCTCTGTTCTATATATTATGTGAAACACAAAGAGGTTAAATCACGACACAGGAAAATATAAAGAATAGTGCTGTGATTGGAACCCGGAGACATTCTCTCTAATCCATTAAATTTTGTCCATTATCTAGTGACTCTTTCTCTTAATTATTTGTAATGAAAACACATTTCTATCAGAGAGGGTAGAAGTTTGCTAGCTCAATTACAGACCAAAGGAAAACTTTGCATTATGAATAGGTGGGATTGAAAATGAATGATCTAAAATCTACTCTGTAAACAGCCCCTTCCAACACTCTTCCACTTTCACTTTAAGCTGATGACCTTGCTTCCTAATTTTCTGAGAAAACTTCCAGAAACTGCTCCTACCACATTTACTCGAGTGACATCTGACCCATAATCATCTTTCTTCTGATATTGGGATTGTGCTCTCCTCACACCAGCCTTCGTCTTGAGGCTATAGGTCCAGTCCACTCCTGACTCTGGGCAGGCTCCAGCAATCCTCCTCAACTTCTCTTAAATCACTTTTTTCCTTCTGCTGGATCATTGCCAACAACATACAAACATGCTATTATTTCTCCCATCTTAAAATTAAATAAAACCAAAATGCTGTTGATTTTTTTCATTTCTCAGCTGCCAGCCATTTTTCTGCCCCTTTTGTAGCAAAACGCCAATGTTTTTTCCTTCCTACCGCGATCTTTTGCCTTTGTCATTCACTCCACGACAACTTCTCTTGTCCAGGTAACCACAGTGCAAAATCTGATACATGCATCTTGGTTCCATTTTACCTAACTTGTCAGTAGCCTTTGATAGTTGATTACACTCCCTCCACCTTATCATAAACACATTTTTGGATTGGTTCTCAGGACACCACACTTGCTTGGTTTTCCTCTCTGGCTCCTTTTCATTCTCTCCTTTATCTTTTACTGTGGAAGGGCCCAGGTCTCCCTTTCTGTTTTTATACTTAGTTCCTAGGAGACCTAATCCAGTCCCCCGACTTTGCAGCATCATTCATCTCCTGACCTCTCCCAGATTTCTATCTCCAGTCCAGATGTCTCCCCTAACTCCAGACTCCTATATCCAACTACAAACCTGCTATATTCACAGATGACTTTCACACATTTCAAATTAATAAATCCAAAAGTTAACTCAATCTCCTTTGGATTCAGTTTAGTGCCACTGTTCCTCCCTGTTTGGTCTTTAAAACCTTCTGCCCTTGAATCACCTGGGGTACTGGTATAACTGGAGATTCTTGGGCCTCACTCTGGATATGCTGAATCAAAGTATCTGGGAAAAGGACCCAGAAAGCTGCATGTTCTGCTGTTTCTTACACATAATAAAGCACCGCTTTACTCAGAAGAGAACCAAAGTCTGCAAGGTAGGAGGTTGACAAAGTTAGCTTTGTTTTTGAGACAATAAGCTCTAGAAGCAACTAGAAAGCTGGGCAGAACATGAAGCCACATACCATTTCTAAGACTGTTTAAATGTTATTTAATCTTAATTGATACTTTCAATCCTTTGCTGAGGAGAGGCTACTTTTCATTCCCTAGAGCAGTGAAGTGTGAAAGGCAGATGGACAGTTGGCCCTGCCAAGAATGTTCCTTTCTACACCAAGAATTCAAAAAATATGTGAGAAGACAGGCAGGGAGGATGATGACTCTTTGTGCCCTTATTATGGACCAGTCACCATAGTAGACACAAGGGACTGTGTTCATTATCTCCTGATTCTCAGGAGTTCTTTGAGGAGTTATTACCATTCCCTGTCTGCAGGTACAAAAATCTAGACAGGGCAATAACTTTCCTAAGGTAACCCAGCCAATTAGTGGGGAAGCTGGTAATCAACTCAGTTCTGCCAGATTCCAAAAACTAGACTGCTTTATGACATCATAAAATTTGGTTGATGTAAGACATGATGGTAGCATTTCACTAAGAGATTTATCAGAAAAGCTTTAAAAATCTGGTGGTAGTAGAGTCCTATATTTGGAGCCCTAAACATAAACAATGAGTAGGAAAACGTTAATTCATTATCCATATAATTCTAGTTTTTTTTTTACAAAGTCAATTTCAGTGGAGAATTGTGACAGAATTGTAAGTCACTGGATATGCTTTAGCAGAGCTTTGAACAAAATAATGAAGTTGAGCACTGAGAAATTCAGCATTACTATAGTCATGAGAAAAAATAAACTGCATAAATACAAGGAAAAGAACCATCTTCACATGTATAAAGTCATAATCTTGCATCGGAGTAACAGTGATTTAAACAAGCTTGTTGACATATGCTTTTGTTATTTTCATTTTTTTATATAGCTTAAACAACTTTAATACCTCCTTTCTTAGTTTTATGAGAATTTTTCTACAAATTATTGAAAGTGGATTTATTATTTTCAAGGACTTAATAGCAAAAGTTTATTTCTTATTTATTTTGCAGTCTTATGATGTTGGTTTTGGTGACTTTAAACAATTGATTTACTGTTGCTTACAATATTATGTAAGTTTGGAAAGTGCAGCTTCACATCTCACTAATGTATTCCACACCACATCCACCAGCAGAGTTCTAGTACCATTGACCCCCTTGCCCTTTCCTCCAACTCATTCTTCTCCTCTGAGAGTAACCACCATTTTGTTATCAGAGTTTAAGCGTTGAAATATGAAACATTTTGTATGTAGTCCCTCCCCTGAAGCTTCTCTTAAATGCCTGCTGGTTAGCTAATCAGAAGTATCAGGTATAAATAGATGTTGCATACAGCTTGGTGTTTTACAGCTTAAAAGTTACATGGATTATAGGAGAGAGCTCATAAGAGAATAAGAGGTATTTTATCTTTCAAGGTTTAGCCTCATGAAGGATAGATGAGAAGCTAATCTACAATCAGAAAGAAATTTAAGGAAGGAGAAAAGAAGAAAGCAAACAGTTGTGAATGGTAAAATAGAGGACTTTAAATAATTAATTATTGGAATGTTGCCTGGTTAAGATCTGTGAACTGCTTGGTTCCTCCTTTGAAATTATTCAAAATCTGACTTCTTAGCACCACCTGCACTAAACTTACAAGCCACAGTTCTCCTTTGGATTTATTAAAACAGCCTCCTCACTGGTCTCATTTCTACCCTCACCCTCCTGCAATCTATACTCAACCTAGATGCCAAAGATATTATTAAAATGTAAATCAAATTATGTCATTCCTCTGTCAAAATTCTGCGATGGCACTCTGCTTCTTTCAGAAAAAAAATGAAAATTCTTACAAGTCTCATGACCCTATTACACACATCTTGCTTTCCATACTGTTCTCCGTTTCAGTCAAATCTAGTTTCCTCCAACTGTCCAAGCCATCTCTCAAGGTCCTGGTAACTGGTTCTTTCCTCTTTAACTCCACTTCCTGACATCTCCCACTCATTCAAACTTCCAGTTTGAGTGAATATCATGGAAAACACCAAATTTCAGTGACTGCTGATGACTTACTCACCAGAATCCCTCCTAGGGTGCCATCTAGTTGTTTAATTCGATACTTCTTACAGTAATAAGTGGATTTGCTCTTCGGAAAAGCATACTCAAAATTGATCTGCTAAAAGAAACAGAAGGAAAATTTAGATAATCTACTCTGAATTTTAAGACAAGGGTGGACAGTGTCTATGAAACAAATGTCATTGTTGCAAATGAACTAGAGGAAATGAAAACACAGCTGGATGAGATCAGACAGTACTACAACATGATTCTAAAATGTAGTTGCAGAGGTTAAACATGAATTGAAACCCATAAAAATCAGGAAAAAATCAGTTTCATAGAGTTAATTTTTAAAGAGTTACTTCACAATGAATAAAAAAGAACAAATCGATGAAAATTTTAGACTGTGACTTATTGTTTTTACTATATACCAGAAATTGTGCTAAGTATTTTATCTAGTTTAGCTCATTTAATCTATATAATAACTTTTTCTAGTTTTTCTCTTTATTTCCATCTTATGTGAGGGAAAACTGACTTTGATGAGATGTAGTTAGAAATAGAAAAGAATTTGGGTGAAAATTTGTTTGACTGAAGCAGATGATCTTATCACCTGCTTTAAGATAACAGATTAGATGACTGAGAAGCTATCCAACCTATATTAATCAATGTTTCTGAAAAAATAAACTAAAAAGTTAAGCCAAAGTACTAATTGATTCAGGAAAGTAAGCTCCTGGGATCTTATCACCAGCACCTAGAACAGAGAGCTATTCAATAAATACTGATTTACTGAACTGTCATACCAATTAAGCATTTATTCTATGTCATAGTGTTACGGGCTTTAGTACATTCTTTTATTTAGCGCAAAACAATGTTTGAACGATTATCTTATAGATAAGGAAAATGAAGCATCAATTGATTAAATGATTTATTCAAAGCCTTATAGTTAGCAGGTGGTAGGACCTGTATAACAGAAGTAAAATTTACAGTTAAATAAAAATATCATTCTGTATACCTACAAGACTCATGTTCAAATACATTTAATGAAAATAATTGCAATTTAGCATCTATTGAACACATTTAATTTTATATAGAAAGAAAACACCTTACTGAGTTTAACCAGAAGAAAAATAAACACCTAATTAACTACCAAGAAATAAAAATTGAGCTGATGTTAGAGTAGTTTCTCTTTATAGCACTCAGTGCTGAGACTATCAAGAATTCCATCAGGTTGAGTTTCTATGCTGATAAAAGCAATCTATATGCTCACATATGTGTAAGAATTTAGGTATATCGCAACCTCTACTGAAGTCTCTTTATCTGATACCTGAGTGGAATTGGTATTCCTAGAGTGGCCTCTGGTTCAGGATGAGATTTATCAACTTTCTTCTCTATGACCTGGGAGGCACCATTCTCTCTGCTCCTGCTACCTACCAGTGTAATGTCACTCATGCCAGGAACCTCTTTCAGGTATCATATGCTCTCTTTTCAAGGGACATATTCTGTGCTTTCTTAGTCTAAACTCAAGCATCCTTGTGTCTACTCTATCCTTAGTTCTTTCCATGTATCTTACTAGCCATTTTCCCTTGAGAAAATGAAATACCTATGTAATGTATATTTTGTTGTAAGGATTATATGAAATAAATCAGTTAAGTTCCTAGTATTTTGACCCATAGCGAGTCTTGTTTCCATCCATAGCTACCTCCTCCCATACCTTTCTCTGTCACTTTAATCAAAACCCTTGGATCTTATAATTAGACACTTTAAAACATATTTATTCATTACTGTCTGTCTCTCCTTCACACTCTGCAATGTTCATAAAAATTCACTCCACTTATATATGATATGAGCACCCCCAGATTGGCTAAGATGAAGATTTGGCCAAAGGTTTTATCTCATTCTCTGTGTATGTTCAGAATATTTTGGCTTCTAGAAAACATGCATAAAATTTGAAGGGAATAGTTAATGAATATCTATAGTCAACTCTTTGATATTAAGTTCAAACATTGTGTTTCAAAATTAAAAAAAAATCTTTTAAAAGCAGTTACATTCTGCAGTCTAACCACAGTATTATTTTCACACTGGAAAATTTAAATTGATACAATAATTTTTCTAGTATATAGCAAATATTCAAATTTTCCCAGTTGTTGTCCAGATGTCCTGTACAATTTTTTTCAAGCAGGATCCAACAAATAATGATGCATTTCATTTCACTGACAATGCTCTTTAGTCTCTTTTAATCTAAAAAGCTCTCCCAACTTTTTATATCTTTTAGGATATTGATATTGTTGAGGAATCCAGACCAGCTGTTTTATAGAAATTCCCATCATTTGAATTCATCTAATTATTTCTCATGATTAGATTCACCATTAAACATTTTGGCAAAACTGTACGCGTCACTGTGGTTCTCAAACACTCTGGTCTCATGGCCCTTTACACAGTTAGGAATTGAGAGCACAGTTTTGTTTCTATGGATTAGGTCTATCAATATCATATCAGAAAATTGAGTCTTATGATTTTTTTTAAAAAATCAAGCATCTAAAAATTAGCAAGCCTGCTAGATGTTAATTTTCTAAACTAAAAAAAAATTTAATGACAAGTATGACATTGTTTTACATTTTTATATGTCATTTTAATGGTCTGTCTTAACAGAATGCAGCTGTGTCTCATATCTTCATCTACATTAAGTCTGTTGCAATATGTTGTTTTCGTTGAAGCATATGAAGAAAATGTGGTGTCACACAAATATGTAGTCGGAACATGGAGGAGTATCTTCATTGTTCTTTTCAGACTTAACAAGTGGCAGTTATTTCATTGGGGTTGCAAAAGGATGCTCTTCTATTTTCATTATTCCTTCTGATTTTTATCAGCTATAAATATTTTTTATTGTACTCTCTCTTACAAAAGGCAATTTGGTGATCTTAAAATACAGTTTATACTGGAAGTAATGAGTTTATGCCCTAGCCACCTCTAGTAGTTTCCAGCAAGTGAGTTCTAGTTCTTCTCTCCTTCCTTCCTTTCTCACATATCATTACATACTCATGGCTTTTTATATGGTCGATATGTTTTAATCACTTGACCTAATTGTTTTTGATGTTCAAGTTGCTTATCTTTGGTCACTGTGGCTTTGACACAATTCCATTAACTCTGAACAACATCAAACTCCCTGTCACAACAAAACATCTCAGATTCAACTTGTACATTTCCTACTCTGCGCCATCAGCCAGTTCTCCAAGGATTCCTTTAGATGAAAATACTATTAGATAGGGCAGTATGGATCCTAATGCTATTGCTGCTGTGGTTGTCTTTGCTTCTGGGCATTTTCAGTGGACAGACCTAGAAAATACATTTTTTTGAAAAAGTGGAGTGATCCTGAGTTTACACTAACCTTTCTCAACTTCGGCACATTTGACGTTTTGGGCCACTTTATTCTTTGTTGTGAGGACTGTCCTGTATACTTTGAGATACTCAGCAGCATCCCTGATTTCTCTTTAGTAGCATCTAACCTAACCAGGAGTGTAAACCAGAAGTGTCCCAGGCATCGCAAAGTGTCCCAGAGAGGGTGGGGAATGGGGTGAAATTGCATCTAGTTGAGAACCACTGGTTTTACACTTATATTTCTAGCAACATTAAAATAATTCCCTAATTTTTATCCATGTGTGTATATATAGATAGATATAGATGATAGATTGATAGATGCAGATGACAGATTTTTTTTCCAGCGTACCAATATTAGCATGACCACTAACAGCAAAACTTATTCTGATGACTATTTCCATTCTGGTCACAGGCAATCTACAGTGATATGAACTGTGTCAACCACTCAAGAGAGTGAAGTAATGACAATAGCCCTAATTATCAGATGTCTTCCCTTCCACTTAAACATCTAATCTTAGAATGCTCAACTTTTTATCTCCCAAGAGGGAATTTCATTCTATTTGGTGACTACAATTTTTTCATTTACACTTAAATGTGTTTAAGTTTACTGACTTTTCATCATAGATCCTTCCTCATGCTTTCACTGTTATAACCCATCTATTATTGACCATCTATTCCCTGATTTTATGCATATTTGAGAATGTCTTTCAGTTGTCTTTAAAATGAAATAACTTGCTTAGGGACAGAATTCTTGGGTCATATCTGGAGATCTAATTGTATTTTGAATTTAGGCGTGTGATAATAGTCATAACTATAGTGGGCATTCATTAAGTACTTACTGCATGCAAACTATTCTAAGCTCTTAGTGAAGCGCATTTAATGCCGAGATGCCATTCTAGGTACTAACATTATCTTCATTTTACTTTGCAAATAGGTAGGGAGGTTGAAATTTGAACTTAGGATTATTCCAAATTCCATATTTCACTTTGTATGCATTGAGTTTGAGGTAATTGCAGAGAGAGAACTGGAAAGTCAGAGTGCACATGCAACATATATGGAATAGAAAATGAAGAGGGATTGGCAAAGGGACCTAAAATGAACTGATGGAAAGGCAGATGAGTTGGAAGAGACATGCACTGTAAAACAAATCCGGATGGGTAAGTTGGGCAGAGAAATAACAAGTGGCAAATTGCACAGGTCAAGAAAGAATCCACAGTATTTATGAACGAAGAAATCTTTGATATCATCTACTTTAAAAGAATATGCACATATAAACTAGATTACTGTATGCTGTAGAATAAACGAAGTTGGGCAATCAGAGATTGCAAATATAGTTGACTTTTTCACCAACCTAGATGACAAAGAAAAGGATGGGAACCAGGAAAAGTAGAGATTTTGTTGCTCTTGATGCTGAAATTTTAGGGCAATGAAAAAACTTGAAGAGGAAGGAGAGCACCAGTGGAGAGATAGAGACTAAAGATTTTAGGGGAGGGTGGGGAAATTGATGGGGCAAGATTTGAAAGCACATAGGAAGAATACAAACTGAGAACCCCAGTAAGGAAGACTTTTTCTTCAAGACACTGGAGATGGAGGTGTTGCAAATCATTTAAGAAATAGAAGGAAAGGGAAGAGGTGGGCAAGTTGGGTAAAAGGGGTCAATATATGGTAAAGAATAGAATTGGACTGTTTAGTGCACACCTTAAACCTTTATGTTCCTTAAGTAACATTTTAAAAAGAAAACAAAACAAAGCAAAAATTGGAAATGAAACCAGCCAGCAACATTCCAGCTTCTGATATTTCCCTCTAAATTTGTGATCTGTGATTAGAGAGTAGCACATCCTCCTTTCAAACAGCAGTGACATCCATGTGTATTGGATTTGTTTGTTCTCTGTGTGGAATGGATAATATTGCTCCCTCTTTTTTAATCTCCTTGTAAGAAATCAGTGTGGAGTCTAGATAAATGAGATAGATTGATGATAGATAATAGAAAATAGATAGATAAATAGATAGATAGATAGATAGAGCTTACACACACTCTGCACCCCTGTCATTCCCATATCCTGAAAATATAACTTGTGGTGTGAAAAAAAAAAGTGAAATCATACAGTAACCTGCCTTATACTCTATTAATCTGGTGGACAGAGAATTGAAGCTTCATTAACGTGCATAAGGAAGTCAGCCCAGTAAACACCCAGAATCCTAAACAAGATAATGAGCACTAGTATACAAACAAGAATACATGAATGCAAGTTCATTGAGGAAGGCACTTTTAGGAAAAGACCATCTGTGCTTTTCCAAAAATGCCTCAGGTCAAGAACAACTTTGCTGTTGACTATCCCATAAGCATAGCCTTTTTGTCCTTTGCCATTTAGGCACAGCCTTTATGCTGCTTGATTTAGCACACCTTAAAGGTGCCTCTGTGTTTCTTTCCTACAAGTAATTCAAAATAATTCATCTGATTTTAATGTCAAAAAGTAAAATACTACTGGGAAAATCTACAATCTTTAAAAAATTATTTTCACACTTAAGAAGTAAAAATAAGCTTATGCTATTAAAAGACTCGTAGTCTGACATAGGAATTTGTTGAAAAATTATGAGTACTAAAGAGGTAAATTTTCCAGTTAATTTTTGTTTACATGTGTAAGCTGACTTTTTAAATATTTGTTCAATCGAGATGGATTGCTCCCTGCCTTATTAAATGAAATTTGTGGTTTAAAAATCATTATTGTTGAATATTAAATTCATATCCTAGCCCTTATGAAGGGATTAAGTAGTTCCCCTTTATACAAAATGGCCACAGAGTGAAGTGTTTTAACTTTATTGTAAATTTTGTAATTTTTCTATCCTCACCTTCATTCAGTACTTCTTATTGCTTTAAACTGCTTTCCTTTATCATTATTTCTGTCCATCATGTTTTCTCATTTGTGACCTTTAATACACCAGGCAATGAAGTCAATACTATCAGTAGCATTTTTTCACATGCTCTTCAAAATCATAAGACCCTTTAAGAGTTAACTAGCTTCCAAATTTTCCAACGGAATTAATTGAATATATTTCATTCCAGAGATCTCTCTAATTCTTAGTGTGTGTCAGTTTCTTGAAGGTTTAGATGTCAGAAAGAAAAGGTTTTACTAGAGCTTGACTGTCTTAGGTAACTAGTACTTATTAACAACTCATAGCAAGTCTTGAAAAGACAGAAAAGTTTAAGCGTGATCTGATGGTAAGCCAGTTAAGATGTACAGAAATCCTGAGCAAGAGAGTTTTAAAGGAGTCCTGGAATGGATTTTAAAGCTCTGTTCACCCCTTTTGAGACCCCAGAAGACACAGGTAAAGTAGGAGGCAGGTTTGTGGCATCACTCGTGTTCAGTTATGCCAGGAGACTTGTCACTTGTCCTTGTGTAACATTTCCAGTGGTCCTTGGGTATTGTAAATATTTCTTTTTGTTGTTTTGTTTTGTTTTTTAGGGCAGCATAACTATTTATGCGCTGGAAGAAATGACTGCATTGTTGATAAAATCCGCAGGAAAAACTGCCCAGCCTGTCGCCTTCGAAAGTGCTGCCAGGCGGGCATGGTCCTTGGAGGTAACGTTGATGTTTCATCAATAATATATGAACATTTATACTATATAATTGTTGGTCAGAAAATTCTCACTTTCATATTCATCTTTATTCTTGTTTTTATTTTTTTTTATCTTTTTTATTGGTATCTGAGTGAAGTAATCAATGATATCTTGCATGCTGAGATCTGTTTTGAAAAGTAATAAACCTCCACTTGTCATATTGCCTATATGCAGATGCCATGGGACGCTCATCAACCTCTCATTATTTAACTTGGTTGTTCAAGGTCATTAACCTTCATCCCTTCCTTTCTATTTATCTCTGTTTCTAAGTCCTTTCCTTTCCCTCTTTAAATAATAAGCTATCCATTGAGCCCTTACTCCTTACCAGATACTATTCTAAGTTCTGGAATATAACAGCAAACAAAAGGGATCAAAACTCCCCCATCACGGAACTTACATTCTGGGGGAGGAGGAGTAAATATATTGTGAAATAATAAATGGAAAATGTTCATCAGAATGAGCTTATAGGGAGTAACTTACAGGAAGTAACTTCTAAGCTATTTAATATTTTTATTTCACTTCACCATTTCCTAAGGAATAATATCTCTGAATCATGAATTTGATATGCTAGTTATAATTTTCCAAACATAAAATAAATCCATAACTTTTTTTTAACATGTCACTGAAGAAAAGCTTTTATGCTAAAATTCTATGTGTTATACTCTGGGAAAAAAGTGTATTAGACCAATAATTTTTGTGTCCTCTGTATTAAACATCTGACTTAGTCTGCCATTGCTACCCTTGAGCATAGTACAGTCTAATACCTAACAAAATAATTATTTAGCAGACACATACATGATTTATGAGAGCTACCATAGTTACTATGCAAATAGAGAAAATAATTCATTCTATCTGAGGAGTTGGTAAAAGCTCCAGAGAAGAGGCTCTCAACATGAATGGAAACTTTATTAGTGGGAAAGGAGAGAGGTGTTAAAAAATACTGTGGCTCTAAAAAAATATGAGGCATTGCAGTGTTGATTTTTCTGAAAGTAAATTATTTAGCAGGAGCAGTATGAAATGAAGCTTGAAAATCACCTTGGGCCAGCAGAGATCTGGAGTTTGTACTCTTGTTCTGGAGTCAGCAAAACCAGTGATATTTCTGACTATCCTTGGGTGAGCCATTCAATAAGGCCCACATTTCTAAATGCAGCTCATGGAGTCTTTCAACATCTCCAGCTATTTTGTTATTTTTTTCCTAAGTTCTTTTCCCACTAATCCTCTGGGAATCCTGCACTACAGTCACCAACCTTTGCCTGCACATCCTGTACTCCGTATGCACATTCATTTATCCATGATTAATTTCAAGCATGACTTTCTTAGTGAATCCTTCTCATAGTCCCAGTCATGTCAGTGGCAGAAATTCAGTACATTAAGTACTGTGATTTGTATATCTAGGGAATTTGAATGCTTTTGAGCCAGAATGAGTTGAACATACCCCACTGAACTTATTTCAGCATTTCCACTGTTAGAATGGAAATTTGACCAAATGTCGCAGTTCCAGCCACCTTCCTCCACCCCAGCTTCATGGGGTGTGGGGACTCACGTTATTGTCACAGAGCTTTATTTACTAGTATTCCATTCATGGTTTTCTACTACTCCAAGATTCATTTGCTTGCAAGCAGGACTTCCATTTTTAATGTTTTCAGCACTGAAGTATTTAAGAAGTGCTCAAGTAATTTTTGTGACTATTATTTAGAAGCCATTTAGCATAAGTCTGTGTGTATTAAGCATAAAGTCCATCTGTAGTCATTTCTAGGAGAAAGAAAGAGTGGAGGAAGAATGGGGGATGTGGTTCAATTAGTGTAATATTTTTCATTGTCAGGGAGTTCTAGTCCTTGAGACAGTAGTGGAAATGCGATTAAAAAAAATAAAAGGACAGACAAAGTAAAAGTTATGAGGCACCCAACCCATGAAAAACTCGGGTTTGTTTAGAGGAGAGGTTTGGGTCCCAGCCAGCGAGAAGACAGATGCTCAATAAAACACAGAGTGACTAGGAGAAGGAGCTTCAGAAAAGACCAGATTAGGAAGAAACGGAGGATTCCAATCCATAAAGCAATATCAAAGCAGGGTTAGTGCTAAGACCAAGTGACTGCGAGCTATTTAAGTTGGTTTCAGTTTCCTTATATTTCTTCTGCTTACAGGCAGGATTGGTTTCCATATAGGGCAGAACTTAATTCAGAGCTAAATAGCCACAACCTCAGAGATGAGAGAGAAATAGGCAGAAATGTGAGAGCAGACAGTTATCATTGTCCAGGCATATTCGAGGCAAGTTCCCCAATGCTATCCTATTCCCTGGTTCTGAAATCTTAGCGGGTTTTCTCTCCTTGCTTAATTTACTTCAGTTAATGAAAAATCTTATATGGCTAGTGATCATAAAGTTTATCATCTAAATCAGGGTATTTCTGAGAATGCCTTGGAACACCATCCATAATTAAATTGGGGTAACAGATGAAAACTGAAACTGTCCCAGGCTAATTGGACCATAGAGGAGCCTCCTCTGTTTCCTCAGTCAAGAGATGCAGATGTGTTCTGGACAAAATGAAACATAAATTTCTGGGGGTATGGGCAAAATCGTCAAATGTTTACTTTTTGTATTTAGTGTATTCACTTAGTTAAACACAAAAATTTAAGTCACATACAAAAATCCATTGCGATCCATAGAGTATCGCATTTCTACTCTCCCATTTCAGGACCAATTTTCACGAACCTTTGGGTGCTTGCTTCACTAGAGCCACTGGGTGAGCCAGCTAATCATTTTACAGAGTTCATCATCATTTTATCCAGAATGATTGATAGGTATTCATTTTTGGATTCATGTATAGTCCTGTATTTAGAAATCTACTCTAAGTAAAAAAATTCCAAATTGCATAATAAGACAGTTTTAATATTTGTTCTGTATGAGTTTCCTGCACATGTGATTCCCTATAACAGCTTGCTGTATTATACAGTTATGAAATATATCAAGCCCACTAAAGTATTAAAAATAAATAGTACCTCTGTGTCCATCACTCAGTTTTTAATGTCAGATCATTTTTATATTTTCCTCATTTTTTCTGTTTTATAAGAATAAGACACCATAGATATTTTGAAGTTTCTGATAATCTCTTTTTCTAAACCCCATTAGACCCATTTCTTCCTCACAGATAATTACTATGCTGAATTATTATTTGATATCTTCATACTTGTAACCAAGTGTATGAATCCTTAAATTGTACAATGTTATTTTGAATTTTTAAATGTTACATAAATGGCATTGCCTGTACATATACTCCAACTTGCTTTTTTCATTCAATGTTGTGTGAACAAATTTTGAGATTTATTTGTGTTTATATATATAGTTAGGGTTTCATTTTATCTTCTTATGTGATATTTTATTTTATGAACATTCCATGGTGCATTTCTTTCTTGCGTTAGCAGATATTTAATTCTCATTTTTCCAAATGATAAAATGTGATGCAATAAACATTCTTGTACCTGTCTCTTTGTTCATATGTTTGAGAAGTTCTCGAAACTATAAATCTAGAAAGGGGATTTCTGGTTTACTGAGAGAGTGTGCATCTTTAGTCTTACTAAATGCTACCTAATCACCAAATCACTCTCCAAAGTGCCTGCTTCCAGCCGTGTAAGTGAGTTCTTGTTACTATGCATCCTCATCTGTACATGATGTTTTCATTCAGACTTTTTAATTTTCTAACTTGATGAGCATAAAATTGGTATCTAATTTTGGTTTGATTTGCATGTTTTTGATTATTAATGATGGCAAGTATTGCTTCCATGAGTTGGCTGTTCATATCCATTGAACATTTTTCAACATTTTATTTATCTGCTTATGTTGTTGATTCATAGAACTTACCATGTACTCACACTAATTCTTTAACAGTGTAAAGAAGTCTGTGTCTTTAATTTTTAACTTTTTTAGGATGTCTTTTTTTCTTATTTTTATATAATCCCATAAACCAATATTATCCCTTCATTCCTTTTCCTACCCCGAAATCACACAGATTATCTACTAAAAATAATCTGAAATCTGAAACTGGTTTGTTTCACATTTATGTCTTTATCTATATATAATTTTTAGTGTAAGGAGGCAGGAATGTAACTATTTTCTATATGGCTATCCAGCTGTCATAGCATATTTGTTCATATGATAGTCTTCAAGTTGTTTTGACAGTGAATGCCTATATAAGAGAAACTAGACATAGTTTAATTTATGAGTAAATCACACACATATACTACTATCAAATTATGTTAGTTATGCTTGATTTCTTTTTATTTTATTACTAAAATATAAATTGCATGTTTTCCAGCATTACTAGAATTTGTAATGCCACCTCCATTATATCTCAAAATTTACATGTGTATTTGCCTCTTTCTGAGTTCTCTGTTATTTTCCATTGTATATTCCTGCAGCACTACCACACTATTTGGAACAAAATAACTTTATACATCTTGATACTTGGTAGAATAGTCTAGTAATTTTTCAACTTTATTGACTTTTCTTGACCCTCTAAATTGTTCTTTTAAGATTATTTTTAAAAGGTTTATTCTCAATGGATCTAACCCTTAAAATTATGAATGTATTAAATGTCTTCGCTTCTTTTTTCCAACAAATAATCTTTACAAACATCAGATACCACCACTGATTGAGTTATTCCATATTCATTTGTCTTTGCCAAATAGCGTTGTAATTCTTAATAGAGTTTTGTAATCTTAGATGCCCCACAAGGGCTAATTTATAATGTAATATATCTTCCTTTCTGAGGGGTAATTCTGGGATTAATAAGCAAACGAACAACCCTTAATGTTTTTCAGGCATTTATGGAAGAAAGATGGATCCAGTTCTTATGTTATCGTGTGGTTAACATCACAGACTAGTAAATATGGTAGTGATGCATTTCATTATTTTATAAGTGAATTTGCATAGAGGTTTATTAGAAAGAAGTTGGCAGCACATTCTGATTGTCATAGTCTTGATATTGCTCTCCTTGGAAGAGTCAGGAGCAAATTTGAGGAAGACAATAATTCAACTCTTCTAAACCAGGAAGAAGGTAATCAATTTACAGGATTAGATTCCAATTGCAAACTTTTTTTGTGGCCTATTGAGAATGAGAGTGCTATTTTGAATGTTAATCACAGTTACCATGATTATCAGGTTGGATTTTTCAATGATTAAGAGTTTTGCTGTAAACATTGCTTATACACTACTGAAAACAGAGCCCATGTCCTCTTCATCCCTCTCTCCCTCCTTTCCTCCCTTCATGCTAGTCACTCCTTGAGGTTTCTAATTTCTGATATGGAGACTATTTGAATAACAAAGAATGAAATAAATGAGAACCCTAAAAACCTTTAAAATATTTGACAAAATATTATGGTAGACCATCAGAGGTCAGAAATGACACTTAACTTATGATGACATTGATTTTTATAGGTTGTTCTTGTGTGCTTTGGCAGCTGTCGTCTAAGAATTTTGTTGGAGTTATTTGGTCTCTTACTTGCATATGATTCCTGTTTTTAGTGATTCACTTCCTTTACCTTCACCGGGTCACAGTGAACTTTTGCATTTTGTTCACTGTATTACAGCATTAAATAGGAAAGATAGTTACACCCTGAAGAAGATAGTAATATATCTTATAATTTAAGTTTTTGCTTCTAACTTCTTTCTTTAGAAAACATTTTTGTGTAATGACTCACAAAAAAAATTCTGGAATGAATGAAGCTTTGTAGTTTGCATTTGTGATGAAAAATGCTTGTCTAGTATAAAGGTAATTAGATCTTTCAAAGATAAGTAGCTTTCTACATAACATAATGATTAAATGCATAGTTGTGTTTGCTGAAATACTTTTTAAAGCTGAAGACTCTTTTTATAGGATTGTTTTGTTTTGTTTTGGTAGAAAGCCTTATCCTCAAATTTTTTAAAGCTTATGTTAGAAAACTAGTTTCTCTCCTACCTCCTCCTGCAACTAGATTCGCCTCCACATCTCTTGGCAAAGAGAATGACTTTCTGGACTGCAGAGTATGGGAAGTAGTAAAGTATTTCTTTTTCTCCTACACTTGAAGCCAACAAAACTTCAGTTCCTTTTCTGAAGAATTCCAAAATTCCTGAGATTGGAACGTGCAACAGAACCTTTTTTGGAAGTATATAAGCTTAGTCAATGCCTTTAATTGTTATAAAAATTGAAATTATCTGCCCTCTCTTTAATGCAGGAATTACTCTAGATGACCCTCACCACCTCCCTCTCTGAACCTCTCAGGTCTCTCTTTCTTATGAGTGTCTCCTTTTCTGTCCAAACCCTAGTCTTGAAGTCAGCACCTCCAAGATGGTACCCTACACACTGTTCTCTTCAGTTCACTGCATGGAAGCCTGCTGCCAATTGATGCCTTCATGTCACTGCCAGCTGGCTCACTTTATACTAATCCCACACACACTGGGTGAAGATAGTCCTTAGACTACTTATCCCCACTTTGTGCTTATTTTTTGTTTTGTTTTGCTTTTCTTGTGACTTTTCTTTTTGGAGGTGGGGTGGGGGGAGCTATGATTATTGGGCCCACTTTTGTGATTGCCATCCAGACCTGTTTATTAATAACTACCAGGATGAACCATTTTCTAGACCTAGTCAAAAGTCAAGATTGAGGGGTACACAGATTGTCTCTATTTGCCATCTGACTTTATTTGAGCAATTAAGAAATGTATCCTTGAAATAAATCAGTTTGGAACACCCTGGTGGCTCATGTGTTAAGCCCATGCCTGGGGAACAGTGCACAAACAGTCCAAAGACATGGGTTTGCTGTCCAGGATTGGGGAAAACAACTAAAATGAATAACTAAATAAATAAAATGTTTCTTCCTTCCTTCCTGCTGCCTGCTTGCTTTCATTCCTGCCTACTTTCTTCCTCTTTAAAAAATAAAGAAAACCAACTCTAGAAGAATCTTAGGGGCAAATATCTATTTTGATTTTGTATTTCCTGTTAACTAGCATCTGTATTTTTTGGAAGTATAGTTACAGGCATACTGCTTGACTCTGGAAAGTAGAGGTGGATTCTGAAAAAGAAAAAACAAGCTGACTCAAGTGCAATAAGGAGTTGTTTAAAGCATAATCTCAACCTCTTTTTGCTAATATGAAGTAAAAACATGTATCTAGACATAATTACATACAGTTACTATTGGTACGCTTGTCTGTAAATAACTGTCTATTAATTGAGTCTCATGATGTCTAAGGATTTGCATCATTCCTTAGGCACCTAATCATCTTTACCCTGTTTTTCATCATCCAATTCCAAAAAGCTTTTGGCTGCCATAAAACTTACTTTTTTAATCTCCAACATAGAATTCTTCCATTGCTGCTACACAACATTATCATTTGAACTCCTGTGTCATTTGCTCCATATAAAATATTTTTTGTAAGAACAACAGCAACAAAAAAACAGGTTGCGGAGAGGCCATGGCAAAGTGAACATCACTCATTTCAGAGCACTATACAGGCTTCGTAGTCATCACTATTTTAGATTTACCTACTTGTTTACCTGCTTGCTCAATTTTTTTTCCAACTCAACTCTTCATTTAGTTTCCATATTTTTGAAATAAATTTCTTATATGTTCTGTCTATGGAAATTTGTTAATAAGAAACTCATTTTTTACTCTGAAAATATATTTATTTCAACTTCATTTTTGAATGATGATTTTTCTCTTTATAAAATTTTTGGTTGACCTTTTTTTTCCTTCCACGCTTTAAAGTTATCAGTCTATGCTCTTCTGATTGTATAATTTTTTTCTGAACATTCTGCTGTTGACAGTTGTTTCTTTGAGGCAATATTTTCTTACTATTTGTATAATATGTTCTTATGCTTGATTTTCTACTGTCCCTATAAAAGTAACAAGTTATCAATTTAGTCTTATTTTCCTATTTGGAAGTCCTCTTGGTCTCTAAATCTGAGATTTTGTGTCTCCATAAATACCAAAAGGATCAACAGCATCTAAACACTGTTTAAATAATACTTCTTTTCTCATTGCTTTCTTCTTCCTCCAGAGCACTTATTAAACAGATATCAGGCCATTTCTGTCTTCCATACCTCTTAAATTCTTTTTAATAGTTCCCATCTCATCACTCAGCTGTTATATATTCCATGAAGTTTTCTCAGTTGTCTTCTAGTTCACCATTCTTGGGTTCTGGTTTTTTAACTGTTTTTTTTTTTGTTTGTTTGTTTGTTTTTCATTTCAGTGATGGTATTTTTTTTAGACATTCTACTTGTTTCTTTTACAAATGTGTCTGTTTCTTTCATGCTAACATTTACCTTTCCTATGTTTTCATTCTTTATTAAATGTCTTTAATAATTATAAACATACTTATTGTAAATATTGGTAATCAGTAATTCCAAATGCAGGATCTAGTTGATCTAGTTTTGTCATTGTGTTAAAAAAATAAAAAATTAGGGTTTTCCAGTGATTGTGGCGTAAACACTGCCTTGTAGGAGATTTCAGGTTACCAGTGTTTTAACAACCAGCTCTCAAAACTCGTAAATACTTATGTTTCCATAAATTAGTATGAGCCAAGAATAACGCACTGTATATTGTTTCTGCTGCTTCTCACTCATTGTCCCTTTTTTATATTGGATTATAAGTCCTCTGTGGTTTTTTTTAAATACTCTTTTTACGCCCTCTGTGGTCTTAATTGCAGATGTTTCTCTCCAAATAGAATTTATATTTTATTCTTATAGACACCGTAGGAATTTTATCAGTGAATAGCCACATTTTTCTGTTTAATTTTTGCCTGGAGGCTTTTCTTGCAGGTTTATACATTCTTTACAGGTAAATCATTTCAAGCTGTGAATCTGGGTGCAGGACACCTGTGATCAGTGATCACAAAAGACCTTCCCCATACTGGCCCAAGTGTGAACAAGACTTGCTTCCCCATCTCATCCCTTTGTCAGTAGATGGAGGTGTTCTTCAGATTCCTTGATATTTTGCTAACTTTTGGGGAAACCTATATACATTTAAAATGATAGTGCCTTTTGTTGTCTGCTTGATCCAATTTTTTTTGCCCCATTTCCAACAACTCAGATTCTCCCATCTTTCTGAGATTATGCCCTCAGCATGTAACCAACTGGGTATCTGGTTCCTACCATGACAGTCTGCTCTTCCATCCGTTTTTTAGGATGGAGGTCCTGCCTCAGTTGGAATGGAGGTCCTCTTCTCAACTGGAATCTGTCTGTGGACACTGCATGATATCAGACAGACTTTCTCAATGCTGATCTCCCTTCTGGCCACTGCCCCCAAAAGCTGTTTAGCCCTCTGTTGTTAATTGAGGCATAGATCAATCAGAAACATTGGGACAAATGATTGTCCAGATCTCTGCAGGAGAAAGGGTGTGTGCCTGTTACTGCAGATTGCAAAGCAGAGCCGCAGTTATGAGCTAAACTTCTGCAAGACTAGTTGTCCTCCAAAAATAGATACTTGTCAGAAGGCCAGCTAGTCTGTGGGATTAATAGCACTATGGCATGAAGACAAACTTGGTGAAACATGTGAAAAACTTTTTGCCTTTTGATGGCAGTAACAGTGTCCAAATTCTTCATATGTTAGAATTGGAGCCAGTAGTTCTGACTGAAGTCTTTTCAAAAGTTTGCCCTGTTGTGAAGGGAATCTTAAGTGAGATTCGTTCAATCTGACATCAACACGAGATTAAGAGCAATGTTGAGGATGTGATGCCTGAAACTACGGGAATCATTTGCATCCGTGAGTGGACAGTCCCAAGGATGAGGGCCAATATGCTGATGGCAAACAGACAAGAGGGCAAGAGACTGTTTCCTGATGCCTTCACCATGCTGCCTAATTGACTGACTACCTCTTTATAAGTCTGATTAAAGAGGAATAAATTCCTATTCTAAAGTAAAAAAAGATAAAGGTGGTGTTTGCGTTTATTCTCCCCATAATTTGTAGGTGTTATGGAGAAGAATGTAAAATACTTAGCCATCTACAGTGCCAATACATTTATAGATAATTTTATGCCAGTTTAATCAAACACATTAACTGTTTGGGATAGTGCTTATCACCCAAGAAGTATGCTGAAGTTTTGAAAGATATTTGCTGATTTGATCTTCCAAAGGCAAAAAGGAGCATTTGTGTTGCTTAGCATGGGACAGGGTGAGGTAGAAAATGTGAGGTGATAGGGAGGCGAGAGTGATATGTACTCGGTGCACTACTCTTTTGGCCTCCCGCTAGTCACTCCCACTTTTCTATTACTTTATCTCTTGACTGGGCTGCCTCTCAAATGTAGAAGACTAGGTCATGAGGGTGAAGTGGTTACTGTAACCATATCATCCTCATTCAGCTTCCTTTTGCTACTTTATTATAAAAATAGATCCCAAGAACTAATTTTCTCTGTTTTCCCTTATCCTCTCACCCATCACCTTTTACCCAAGACGCTATATGGATTTGATATATATTCTTGGGTTTGGTATTCTGTTCTGTTGATGTGTGTATCCATTTTAATATACCATTATGTGTGAGTTATTGTATTATTAGAAATTTTAATACATAACAGGGCACATGTTATTACAATTGCACTTTTAACAAAATTCTTTTGACCATTCTTTCATTCACTGATCTTCTCAATGAACAATAAAACCACAGTTTTTAGTTCCAAAGAATAATTGGATTCTGATTGAAACATACAATTTATTAACTTGAATAGGATGGCTACCTAAAGTTTTCTAATTCAAGTACATAATATCTTTTCATTGATTCATTGATTCACATATCCTATGATAGTATTTTGGTTTTAATATAGGTATTATGCATTTCTTAAGCTTATTCATCAATATTTTAGTTCCTAGAATATTATTTTCTATTTTTCAAAAGGTAATTATTAGAAGTGATGAGCTACAGATTTTTATAGACTTCTTTTTGATTTTTTGATGTTTGTTGATTATATTTTTTACTTCTTTTGTTTAATTGATATATGATTTTCAGAAAATTGAATTTGTGATTCAGACTGTATGCATTGCACACCACCCTTGACACTAGAGTTCCAGTGCCTGTTACCACTACTGTGTTACCTACATTCCCTGTTCCTTCCCCTCTCTCCCTCTGGAAACCATAGTCTTACATGTTGTGAATTTTTCTGTAACTTGTATACACTTACTTATTTTCTAACCATGTAACTAAATTATCTGAATAACTTGATTGTTTTTTTAAATAATCCTTTGAAATTTTTAGATATAAAATTACATTAACTGCAAGTGACATTTTGTTATTAATATGATATTTGCTGTTGGGTTTGATAGTCTTTATATCATTATACTTTGAGGCTTTCTTTTTTAAGTAATGACTCTTGGATTTTAGCATAAAGTCTTTGCATTAGCTTCATATTGCTGTTGTAATGAAGCACCATACACTTAATGGCTCAAAACAAGACAGATTTGTTATATTAAGGTTCTGAAGGCTACAAGTCTGAAATGGGTTCACATCAATACGTCTGCTCCAGATGAAAGTCCACATCCCTGTGTTTTCCTCATCTAGAAGCTGCCATACTATCTTCAAAGCAAAAAATAGTCAATTCTTTGTCAAGATGTCATTCTCTTATTCTGACTCCTTCATCCCTCTTTCCAACTGAAGGACCCTGTGATCTTATTGGACCTGCCTAGATAATCCAAAATACTCTTCTCATCTTAACTTTTGTTAGTTAGAAATCTTATTTAGAAATATTAATTCATCTACAACTTCATTCCTCCCTTGTTAGCTAACATACCATATTTACAAAGTTCTGAGATTAGGATCTGGACATTTTTGGGGAGCCACTTTTCTGCCTTTCACATCCATTTAATCATCTATTAATAAAATCATTAACGTTTCTTCTTTAACTGCTTTGATAAACTATAGTAATAGCTTTCCAGTGCTGAACTATCATTTTTCCCTCTAATAGAGTGCTACTGGGACATGGGAACTATGCAGAATTCAATTTGTTGATAGTTTATTTAGAATTTTCAGCTACATAATCATAAGGCCATTTAATCTTTATTTCTAGTGTGATGTTTTTACAGTAAAGATTACTTCATAGAACTTATAAAAGTTTTGACTTTTTGCTCTGGTTTAAAAGAGTATAAGAAATGTTTAGTCATTAAAGGACAAGATAAGACTTAGGCTGTGGATCTGATAATAGAGCTGATGTTGATCATTTATATTCTATTAGAAAATGCTTCATGTCCTGAATTATCAAGTTTATTTTCAAGAGCATGTACGTAATATTCTTTTCTAAATCTTCTCATTACTTTACTATCTGTAGTTATATTTCCTTATAATATGTGGACTTTTTTCTCCTTTTCATTATTTATCTTACTTTTTTCGTTACTAATGTGTTATTTGAATGTTTAGCTCATTTGTTTTAGATTTTCCATAACAAAATTATATAATGCTGGGGAAAATTGCATATAATTATAATCCATGGGTTTTTCTTTGAAGTGTTATTTTTATGTTAATGTTTACATGATTAGTATTTTTTACATTTTTTTTTGGCCAGCCGCCTAATTAGAAAAGTGTTTAGTGATAAGTTGATTTTTATTTTTAATAAAATTATTTCAAAGTAAATTTTCATTATTTATAATATTTTAAGGATTGCTTACATTAGTTTTATGTTTTAAATTCTCTACATCTATGCTTATAGCTTGTCAATCTGCCATGTAAAATCTGAAAAGAATGTGAATATTCTTACTGTTTCTATCAATTTTTCATTTTTTTTAAAGATTTTTCTGTTTTAAATATTTGACTGTGTTGTTTGCTATATGATGTATAGGCTTATGTATGTGATCGTTAAGGAGAGTACCTTTATCTTTACTTAATAGACCCACTTTGTCTCATTTTAATGTCTTTGGACTTGAAATCTATTTTATTCATGATTAATATTGCTTCTCCTCTTTCTACATCTTATACTTGCCTGGTTCACCTTTTCTCATTTTATGATTATCAACGTTTTTCTTATGTGTTTATTGTGTTTCTTGTAACTGCAAATAGAATGTTGTTTTTTAACCCAACTTGATCTTCTTGGACTTCAACAGGGAAATTTAGTACATTAACATTTGTTGGAATAATCACCATATAAGCTTTTTCTTCCTCCAACATATTTTATGCTCACTATTTGTTATACTTATTTGTTGTTACTTTTTTACCCTTTTCTTACTTGGCTGGCTTGGTCACCTTCATTTTATTTCCTCCAGTTCTTTTTGTTAATTTCTGCATTTCATTTCTGCTTTTCCACTTTGCTAGTGCTTACATTCCTATCCTGAACAGTCATTATTAAATTTACATCCCTCCTTTATTATATTAGAATTAAGCAACAACCATACCTGTATTATGTAGCCAAATTACTATATTAAAACAGTCTAACAATATTCAGAGTCTTTATCCCTCTCCATCCCACTTTCTACATGTGTTTGGTTAAGATAGTTCAGAATAGGTAGTTTAATAGTTGTGTCTAGAGTTTCTGGAAAAAAAAAAACAAGGTTGAGGTAGGAGTTACAAATCTGTGGTTAATGATATTAAAGTTCTGAGAGTTGATGTAAATGCCTAGAAAGATAGTGTAGCTATCTAAAAGAAATATGAGAACAGCTCTGAGAACTCCTAAGATTTTGAAGTAAAGAATGAAAAGAGAAAGCCAGAGAGACTGGAGGAATTATCATATGAGTTAGGTATGTGGGAAGCCAAGTAAATAGATTATCACAAGAAGAAGGAAACGAGCAACTGTGTCAAGTACCACTGATGTATTAAGATGAGTACTGAGTATGAACCATTGTGTTTTGACAGATGAAAATTATTAGTGTACTTGCCAAGAATACATTTTTTTAAGAGTCTCTACTTAGGTTACTACAAATCCCAAGTGGTATTATTTTTCTACATAAATAATGCTGCAATTAATTCAAAGCCATTCTAAATTGTTATTGAATTCTGGGCTTTTTTTTTTTTTTTTTGCTTTCATCTTATTTTCTCAATCAACAAGTGCTAAAAGTATGAGGTTCCACAGATTCGTTTACTAGATAATTTAATAGTGATTCTTCTTATACATGAAAATTAGAAATCACTTCTTTGAATTAATACCTTATATAAAACTCAAGAGATCAATTTTAAAATGTCACATTTGCTGTTCAAATTCTCTTTTTAGTATTCTTGCTGTGTTATTTCAAGCTCTATTTTAAGTCAAAACAACAACTTCAGTAACTCAGAAAATATTTATTGGGAGTCCACTTGTGGCTGACAGTTTGTAAATCTTCAGATCTGCATCAGTAAATAAAACAGACCTGACCCCTGTCGTCATGAGGGCAGTTAGCATAGTCCAGCAGGCTGTGTGCTAGAAGGAAATAAACACAGTTATAGAGAATGGCAGTGGGGAAACTGCCCAGACTTGGAGGTCAGAAGACATAACACATTCCTTCATTCATTCAGCAATTAATAGTGAAGAGGACATATATACTAACAAAGAAGTGGTTCCTTTATTGAGGTTCATGGTCTAGGACAGGTAAACTCGTTCTTTAAACCTCTTCCTTAACACTGTTTTCTCTTGGGTATCCAATTTTTATCTACAACGATGATTACAAAATGTACATATTTAAATCCAACCCCTTTTGCACTCTGCACCTTAACTTAAAATTTTCAGCTGTGGCAGAAATAAAGGGGAAAATATCCTTTCTATATTTTACACTGATGTATGATGGAACAAAGGCAATTAAAACAAGATTATGCAGATTTACATGCATCTTTACAGTTCATAATTTATATAATAACAGGAGTTAAGATTAGTATTTTTAAACAGTATGTTATTTTATGTATGTTGCTAAGAGAAAAATTAGTGACTAGATGCTTAACCATAGAACTAGTGAGGTCCAAATCATAAGCTGGATCTCAAATGTGGGGGAAAAATATTCTACTATGGTGTTTTCCATCAAGTAAGAAGTTCAGCTATGTTGGGGAAACACTACATATTCTTCTTTTGGAGCTTCATAACCCATACAATGTATTGGCGGTTGGTTCTGCTACTGACTAAAGCAGGTAACATCACTTTAACTTTCCTAAATCATCATTGCTTAATTTTGTGTGACTATAGAAGCCTTTGCTGTTTATTTTTATTTGATAGGGAGGGAGAAAAGTGATTAGGGACAATTGTTAATACTAGAAAAGGCAGACTAAGAAAAATTTAATTTATCTTCCTCTCATTTCTTTCTAATCAGTCAGGTTCTGAAGTTAATGACTATCATTAGTGAATGCATATTTCACACCAAGCACTTTGCACCATCTCTTACCCAGGCTGATGGTAGCTATTGAGAGGTCAATATTGCATGTCATTTTAAGATGAGTAAATGATATTTGGACAAGTAATTTAGTCCTCATCCCTGGTATAAAGTTCTTAATAACAGAATTCAAATCCAGATATGGCCAACCCAAAATTATTTTTCCCCCAATATACAACTTTGATGAGTTATAGAGAAGTAATGAATATACTACATCCCTTAAGATGTCTGATACTTATTGTTGGAGTGAAATATAGAGGTGACAAGATTGTAAAAATTTAGCTCTTTAGGGAAACATCTCTTAATAATACTTAATAATACTTTGCTGTTCTCTAATGTGATTCTGGTGGGCAAATTTCTTCTTTGACTTGATAAGCTCTGAAAGAGTCCTTTCATTTTTACCATTCACCAAAGTAGAAATCATCTAGAAATATAAATGTCACTGACCAGCACAAGGTGTAGATTCTCTTCTTAATTTAGAAAATGAATTTGAAATTTGGGATCCTTAGATCTTATAATAATCCATGTGTTGATTTTAAGAAACTTATGAATCTACTGTGAACAAGCTTTTTTAGGATGTCCATATGTATATGTACATATTTTAACAGATTCCTAAAAGAATAAACCCCAAAAGAAGACTCAGCCTCTACTGAAGACTATTTTTCTTTTAATGTAATTGATAGCATTAGCTTTTAGAAGGCAGTTCCATCCAAATATTGACCAACCCTGAGCTTAGTCCCTGGTCAAAGCTATTTCCCTTGTCATATATATTGCAAAGCTTCGTACACCACCTAGAGACTGGTATAATTGCCCACAACCCAATAACCCTATGAATGCTGGTGTAAGGTGTTTTTAATCTAAGTCTGAAATATAACATTTTTATTTACTCAGTTTCATTGTATTAAATTGATGATGCTAAAATCTATATTGCTAAGGATTAAGAAAAATGGGAGATTTGGTTGAAATGTATTTACATGAACTTCTCTTCTTTTTTCTTTTCTGTAGGTCGCAAGTTTAAAAAGTTCAATAAAGTCAGAGTTATGAGAGCACTAGATACTGTCACTCTCCCCCAGCCAGTGGGCATTGCAAATGAAAACCAAGCCTTAAGTCAGAGAATCACCTTTTCACCAACTCAGGACATACAGTTGATCCCCACACTGATCAACCTGCTGATGAACATTGAACCAGACGTGGTCTATGCAGGACATGACAACACAAAACCAGACACTTCCAGTTCTTTGCTGACCAGTCTTAATCAACTAGGCGAGAGACAACTTCTGTCTGTGGTCAAGTGGTCCAAATCTCTACCAGGTAATTATAGTTTGTATGTAGTAGCATATAATAAGTTATTTTCACTATGTTGTGCTAGTAGATTTTTCAATAAAAGTCTACTATCAATGAACTAGATTGTGAATAGCATATTATAAAATGTGTTTTACTTCAAAATATTTAGGTAGGACTGTGAGCCATGGAATAGAAAAACAGATAGCACTTTGAGTCTTCTTGATAAATCAAGAATTAGATACATATAACAGTTAAGGAATAGCATAACTTTATGTGTTCTACTCCAGATATTATAATAGTTCAGAGAAAGAAAAACTGACCCTTTCTTTAAAATGTCAAGTTTATTCCCTAATTTAACCAACCTCACTTTGATTAAAAATTAAACCGAATGTATCTAGTCATATAATAAATCAAAATTCAGGGTATAGCTGGGTATCCAAAGTCAATTAAAAAACAAATTCTGGTTAGAGATTTTGTCTTCTAAATCTGTGCCCAAGAATGGAATTGCTGAATCGAATGGTAGACCCATCTTTATTTGTTTGAGGAATCCCCATACTGTTTTCCAAAGAGATTGCACCAATATATATTCCCACCAATAGTTGAGGAGGATTCCTTTTTCCCCACAACCCCTCCAAATCTACTATTTCCAGTTTTATTGATGTACACCATTCTCACTGGTGTGAAGTGGCATCTCACTATAGTTTTTATCTATATTTCTCTGGTGATGGGTGATGTAGAGCACCCCAGTGTTCATAACAACAAGGTTCTCAATAGCCAAGACATGGAAACAACCTAAATTTCCAACAGCAGATGGCTGGATAAAGAAGCTGTCTTATATATGTACTCAGTGGAATTCTGTGTAGCTACTGAAAAAAAATTAAATTGTGCCCTTTGCAACAATCTGGATGAAATTGGAAGGGATCATGTTAAGTGAAATAAGTCAGAATGCGAAAGACAAATATAGGACAAATATAGGTTTCACTCATATGTGCAATATAATGAAACAAATAAATTGATGAGGTCCCACAAAACTCTCAGGATATAAGATGGTGAATACTAGGGAGTGGGAGGCACAGAAGGGATGGAAAGAAGAGAAAAGTTGGTGGACACTGAACTCTGGTGGAGGGTGTGGTGTGAAATATAGATTGAAATACAATGTCAGTATTCAAAATGAACATAGCATTGTAAACAAAAGATTTAACAAATATAATTTTTTTAAAAAAGCAAATTCCAGGACCATCCTTGTGGCTCACACAATTGAGGCAGCTAAAGTGCAGACCATATAAAGGTCAAGGACTAGGGTTCATGACTTGGGGCCAGAGTTAAAAACAAAAATAAAGGAAATAAATTCCTAAACATGATGAATAATCTGAACATAAAGGACTCTCCAGTTACTATTTTCTGTAATTTATGGCCAGAGAGGGTAAGAGTGAGAATTTGAATTATATTAACCTGAAATGATGCTGACAATTTTAGTCACTTCATTTATAAGCTTCTGCTCCCTTGGCACAATTCCAGAGGAGCCAAGAGTTTTAAGAATTACAGTGATGAAGTTTTCACATGGCTAAATCTTACAGAGTGCAGGACCAGGGGAATAAATACATGGGTAGCAATTACTTGGGAGGTGTTATTCTCATAATTAGAAATAAAACATTTAAAAAATTGTGTTCTGTTCATACTTTTCTTTATACTTCTTTATGCCAATTTTTTTCCAATATCTGATCAAGAATTAAACATATTATGTTATTTTGGCCTCCAACTAAATTCAATAACTTTTTAAAAAGAATTCCTTTCCCAATTTGCCTTAATATATTTCTCAGTTACTATTCCACATGAAAGGTTTGGAATATAATAGAAGAATTGTTATTGAAAACTCAAGGTTATGTAAAACAGAAAGAAAAATAAATTCCTGTTTGTTGAATCTTTTCACAAAAAATGCATGTTGAGAAAAGTTATTAAGATTCACTATTCTAATGGAGATAAAGTAATTTTATAGAAAAATCAAAATGTCCAGGTTCTTATTAGCTCCATTCTTGGAAGAAGACCTTGGGCAGGTAATATTTTTTTCCCTTTAGAAAAGTTCCAAATGTGTAAAACATACTGTAAAGTGGCTATCAAATTTGAAATATCTTTATTAAATAAAATATTACATTAGAATTAATGAACTTTTCTGCTTAAAAATGAGAATGTTTATATGTTTAATTTTTTTCAGATTTTTCATTATTTGGAAAAAGTAATTTATTTGTGTTTGTTGATATGTTTGTTTCTTTTGTTTGCATTTTGAAGTTCTTGTTCAAAAGCTTCACTATCAGCTGTCGAAGTTTAAAATAACCAGTTATTTATTCATTTGGGTGAAAGTGAAGTGAACCTTTAAGTTGAAACACAACTATCTGTCAAGATTTTTGACACTCCCAACCTTCAGAAGGAGTGAGAGAAAATGTTTACATTGAATTTGGTTGAAACTGTTTTAACATTGCAAAATGTAATTTATGAGTAAGTAAACAAGTATGGTGACATCACCAATGCTATCTCTACTGTTTTCTATTAACTGTACAATAGAGGAAGTATAAGGTTATCTAAAGTATTGTGTGGTGCACAGTCTTTTAAGCCATATTTGAATTGCTTGGTCTTCATTCTGGGAGTAAGTGTAATGAATGAATCATCAAAATGGTTAATGAATAGGTGACTATATTTACTTCTGCTAAAGAAGGTGTGGGGACACATGTATACAAAGTTATCTAGTACCCTTTAGCTCTCAAAACTTTTCAGTGGATTTTAAACCAGAGTATAATTTGTATTCAAATGACTCACTCAGTGTCTATTGCATACCTGCTATGCACAAAACCTGACAATTAAAAGGTGATACTAGAGAGACTAGAATACTGGTTCCTTGGGTGCAGCTCTTCTTGGCATCTGCTTGTCAGTTTTGCACTGAGGGACATGTAGCCATTCTCTCACATGTTACTGGTCTGTTAAAGATGGACTTCTGTTAAATGAGGCTTACCAAAATGTCAATTTACTTACTTACAGTGGAAAAATAATAATAATAATAAAGGATATTGCTAGGGAAAATGTTGACTGATTGGGTCACTTTTTTTTTTTTTTTTTCACAATAGCCAAGTGCATTGGGGAAGTCAGATTAACATCGGATGCAGAGTGATAATCATAACAAAAGTTGACAAAATGCCTGAGGGCCCCCAAGATATATATCTGCAGGTCCTTGATAGAATTCTTGTTGCCTGGCCAGCACTGCCTCATTTCTTCTTTGTCTATGCTTTTTATTATCTTGAACCTGTTATAATAATTGCTGCTTATCTTACATGTCTCCCATAATAGTTCAGAGATATATATGTATTTCTATTTAATGGAGATTGGCAAGATACTTTATGTCCTACATTTACCAATGATCTCTTAGGATACATAATATCTTACCTATATATTGGAATAAAGGTGAATTGACATTTAGCTGTATGTTTAGTGGGTAATGTTTTCTTATTTGAAACTTGAAGCAGCATAATTATTTGCAAACTTTAACACTGCATAAGGCATATTCTTTCTGCTAAGGAACTTTCAGTTCAGTGTAGTAGATATGATACCTGAACAATTATAGGTATATGTGAAAGTGGCATAATGTACAGTAAATAAGGACAGAAGAACATTTTTGGCTTGAAGGTTCAGAAAAGGTGTCAGAGATAAGATGTCAGTTAAACTGTTTCTCGAAGGAGAAATGAGACTGAAAAGTCATGATAAGAAGGGAAAGCATTTCAGGTGGAAGAAGTAATGTGTTGATGGTATAAAGAAAAGTATGAGGTATATAGGTGAATAATGAATTAGGCCATAAATTTATAAATTTATAGCAAGGAGAGTATTAGATAGTAAATTTGGAGGCATAGTTATAAACTGATCAAGGAGGTTCCTGAAAGTCAAGATAGATTTTAGAAATTAGTAAGTGCTCATTCCCATTTCAGTGTCTTCTTTTTATATTTTTCATCCAATATATCAATATATTGTAGCATAACTAATATGAGAGGGAGGTGTGGGACATTTCCATTTTATAAACATTGTCGTCAGTGATAGCCATTGTATGTGTAACAAAGGAATTTTTTTCTTTCGTTTCAAATCAAATGAATAAATCAAATTACTTGCCCCCAAATATTGATGGAAAAGAAACAAATTATCCTGCTAGGAGCAAAGTCAGCTCATGACAGTACTTCTGTGAAGACTCTGAAAAATGATTTTTCTAACATCTGTCCCACTGATATTGCTATTGCCATTGTCAACAATTTGAATATTTACAGCCCTTAACATCTTTCACGTGACTCTGGTACCTTCCACAAAGTAACCTTTCTTGCATTCTTCCTTTGAGATTTATCAGTTCCCTTCCAGGTAGATATATTCCTCTCAGCTGATACATTTTATGTTTCTTTTGTAGATTTGGCCTTTCACTCATACCATAAATTTGGCATTTTCTGGATTCTGTGTTCTACTCCAGTAGTTTCTCCCTCTACCAAGTCTAAAGGAGGCCATTCATAGGCTTGTTTTTCATCCACCATTATAGTCTGTTGATTCTTAGACACACAGTGTCAACCCAGACCCTTTACTTAACTATTGAAACATACATGCATTTCAACTACTTATTACACATTTCTATTTGAGAAGTCCACCACATCAATATGACCATCTGCTCCATACACCAGACACCTTTTTCTATGTCTTACGATGACACCTCACACAGAATCCTGGGTATCATCCTTGCCTCATTTTTCTCTTTCACCTCCTGTCCAATTGATTGTTAGTCTATCAATTTTAACTTACTGAATATATGGTTCATTGAATATACTTTCACAGCTATGCCCTGACTAAGTTACATTTTCCTGGATTTCCATTGTAGCCTCCCGGACTAAAACTGTTACCTCAGTCTCACAAAGTACCCAAAACAACCCTCCATTCTTCTCCCAGAATCATCTGAAACAATTGTAATCAATGACAAATTTCCTTTCCCTTTTTAGAATAAAGTCAAACTTAACCTATATCCTAGACCCTTCTGTGATCTGATTCCTGAATCAGCAACAGTATCTTTCACTATTCCTTGTCAGGCAGCTCTGAGATTCAGTGCCCACTATGCTCTTTGCTCAGCATTCTGCTTCTTTTGCTGATTTTTTTTCCCCACCTGGTACCCTTCTTTTCTCCCACATGTTCCTCTAACTGGCGCCTAAACTAGCCTTCAGCATTCTCATCACCTGTAACTTTTTCAGGAAGATTTCCTCTAGTCTTCCCCACCAGAACCAGAGGCCCCTTTGTGTTCCCACATTCCCTTTGGATTTGCCAACCATCACACTCTGAATCTGAGTTATAATTATGTTCTTCTTTTCTTCCGTTTTATCAGCCTTTGAGTATTAATGGCAAAAAGAGTATCTTTCTAGTCCTTATGTCTATTTTAATAATAATGCTTTGTCACAAAAGGGTGATTAAAGACTACAGAAATCTAAGTTATGGAGTTAATATGAGAAAAACTATGCTTCTTTAGATCATTAACCATGTCTTTATTCGTAATAAAACATCAAACTGATGTTAATGCATTTGTGCTCCTCATAGTTTATATTTTGTGTTAGAAGGAGCTACAGTATTTAATGCGCTGCCCTTGTAGATTAACTGTTTCAATACATGAGAGTTTACAGAAGTACAATCTATATACTTTATCAGAACTCTGGAAGTAAGATAGGAGAACCCAGGTCATGCAGATTGTGTGTTACAATACACTTTCTTTTCATTTTTTTTTAATAATTAAGGATTGGACTGCTTGTAACAGGACTTTTGTCAGAAATTATCAGGTCAAGTCACTTAAAAGGAAAAGGTATTTTTCTTTTCTACTGTTTAACACAATTAGGGACCATCCATCACTTCTGTGTGTGAAAGTTTTCATTTTGATCATCATCTCAAATGTACTGAGTTAACCTGATCACTATCATCAATGTGAATCTGATCTCAGTGTTCCCGTCTTTGTTTCAGGATATAGTAATGAGTGACATTACAGTTAATTAGAGAAAAAATTACACTTCTGTACCAGGAGTGTTCAAGTCAATTTAACACTGTACATTTATCAAAGCTAAGTCCTCTAAAAGGTGGAGTAAATAGAGCTATTTTCTCTGTTGTATTCCACTGTGTTAAGTGGAAATAATATATTTTTCTGCTATAAATGCTGGTAATTTCGCAAGTTTTAGTTATTTCCAAGACTTGTCTTTTAAAAATATACTAAAAATGTTCTTTTATTTCTAGTTCTCAATAACCCCAGAATGAAAAAAATTTTTAAAAAGCAAACAAAAACAAAGTTTAGAGTAATGTAAATGTAAACATTTAAATATAGGCAGAATAGCTGCTTTTTTAAAAAAAGAACAAATGACTTCATTATTAAATAATTTTATAATTTTAAAAACTACTCAGAGATTGCCATCAAGCAAAGACCAAGAATGAAAAACTATATGTAGTAAGTCAGATATTTAGGTATCGTAGTATATTTTCTTTAGCAAATTATAAAATTGACTAAGAAAGGTATAAAAATAATAGTAATTAAATTCCTGGAGTGAAAAATTTGTTAATGTTTAATATGCCTAATTAATATAACCTGACCTCTATGACTCTGCCACTTTTAAAATATGGAGTATATCGTCATATATTATATATAATGACATGCATGTAAAATATATGTCTGGAACCAATATAAATATTTGACAAATATATATTTGTTGTTATAAAACAACTGTATATGAAATATATATTCTAAGATTTATATTCCATATAGAACATTTAGTTTTCATAAATTTATATTTTACTATTATTGTATTAATAACATCTATATTTAGTGATATTCATGTATGTATCATACATATGAGATAGATATATAAATAGATTATCTCTGGAATCTCAGTCTTTTAATATTAGAGATTTACTGTTTGACTGGCTGGTAGCTTTCAGACAGTCATTGTTCCATCAGCAATTCTGTTACAGGATCCCTGATAGACTAATATAAACACCTGCATAGTGTTCTAAAATACACATAGTTATTCCATTTGGGTGTCATGGCAACTCTGTGAGCTAGTTAGCAATATCATTGTAACTTTACTTATGAAGGAATTCAGACTCAATGATATTAAATGACTTGCACCAAGAAGAATTTAGTGACTGGTGGAGCCAGTGCTGGAACTTGTACATTTCTCTCCAGAACTCTTTCTAATATGAGAAAACAGACCAGCATTAGACAGGTGTCTGTGTGCCTCTCTTTAGGGAGCTTTCCTTTACAAAAATTACAAAAATTCATTTATCTCATCAAATGAGTCTAAATTTTATAAAAGAATTATCCATTTTTGTGAAACAAATAAAATATATTTATCAATAGCATTTTATAAGTTTATAAGTATTAAATTTAATGTATTGAGAGATTCATAACATTTTTTTAAAAAGGAGACATAATATGTAGATGGACTTGAAGATGCAAGTACTTTGTATGAAAATAAAGAATTATGAAAATTGCATGCCAAATTTTTCTTGGCTAGTGATTTAGGGAGTAATTCTGCACTTGAATAAATCAGGATGTGAGCAATAAAAACTAACTCTGTTAATTTTACAAAAAACAAAACAAAAAACCTCAACTATCAAAACCAAAAAAAAAAACAAGAATTCTGAAACATGCCAGGGATTCACTGAGTAGAAGCTAGAAAACTAATCATACAGTTGTTTTGATGGTTTCTTGTGATGGTTTCACTGATATGTGGAATATAAAAAAACAAAACAGATGAACTCGCAAAAACAGCAAAATTCTCTTAGACTCTTAGCTGGTTATCAGAGAAGAGGGGAAAGGAAGGGAAACTGTGATAGAGGGGTCTAAAATTATAGAGGTAACTGTCACCAGACCTCTAGTGGTGGATGTGGATACACACGTTGACAGAGGTGTGAATATATTCTCCTGAAACGTAGACTTGTAAACTAGCTTGAGAAATAAGCAGAAGCCAAGACATTTCTGGAGGTTCAGTAAACAGTCATTCCATATGCTCCCATTGCACCCCAGCTTCTCTGGACACCACCACAATGAATAAAAGCTTAACCATTGTTTTGTCTTCGCTTTAAGACTTGTTTGATTCAAAGTTCAGGTACTATGTGCTCCATAGGCCAAGTCCCATCACAAGTGCAGGGAAGCAGCTTAGCCAGCTTCACCCAGTGGGAAGGTGGAACACGTACTCTCACCAGACCGCAGAGGGTGGGAAGCTGTGTGGAGGAGAAAGGGCAGGGGAGACAGAGAGGGGGAAAAGTTAGACATTGAAGAGTCAGCCCTCCCCCAAAGAAAAGGCAATTGTCTACTGTGACATCCTTCGTTATGACTGTACACCAGAGTTGTTTTCAGTCCCTGCGAGTCTAAGAATTTTTAAGAGAATAGCATTTTCCTTACTATTTACATAAAGATGAAACTATCTGGAATATGTGCAAAGAAGATAACCTTTTCTGCTACTGACCTTGAAATGAGTAAGAATATCAGGAAATAAATTTCTTTTGTCCTTGAGGCCTAAGAAAATGAGTTTTGTTTTAGTGTTGCTTTCGAAATTGGTCATTTGTAAGTGGGCTTGAAAGAATTCTTAGGGGAAAATAGATGCTATTAAAACTTTTATTTTTCTCTATACCTTTAATAAAAGATTTCATCCACTTTCTTGTTTCAGCTACACTCAAATACAATTTCCAAATTTGTATTTCTAGTCCAGATATCTCTCCATAACTCTAATTCAGATATCTGAATACTATCTGGATGTTCCTGATGGCCCTCAAACATGTCCAGAACGTACTATTTTTTCTCTAGCATGCTTCTCCTCTTTATTTCATCTTAGTAGTGATGCTGTCAGCCACCAATCAAGTAAAAATACTGAAAGATCTGTTTGACTCCTTAATCCTCCCACCTACATACAATCATTTGCCAAATTATTTTCATTTCACTCTTCAAATATTTCTTTGATGTACTTCATCCTCCCTCCTACCTGTTGACTTATTTTAGAGACCTTTGGCAATGGCTTTAGCTTTTCCCCATAGCTGCAGATTTAATCCCTTGAATTTGTTCTCCACACAAACTACCTAGGATATACCCACAAGCAAGGCCACACCACTCCCATTTCTCCCTAATACACATGCATAGCCATCCATGTTTCCAGCCTACATCTCCAGACTTACCTTTTTTCCCTCTCCCTCCTTAAGTTCATCAGTGCTGTGTTGGTGTTGGTTTCCTGAGCAGGACAGAAGGGACTCAGAAAGACACAGGGAGAAGACTGATACATTCATCCTTTGTCATCCTTTCTATGCCACCAATAGTGGAATAAGGTCTAAAAGAGGGAAAGTGTAAAGATGTGAAAGATCAGAGCACTGGTACACTTGTGTACACACACACACATATATACACAGAGACTAAACCTCTTAAGCCACATGAAAATTTTAAGTAAAGACTGGATGAAAAAAAGAGTGACCTCAGAAAACTGTGGAATCTGTCCAGACCTAATTAAGGGATGCTAAAGAAAATGTAGAGGCAACACAAATTAAAGCATTGGCTTTGTAAAAGAAAAACCAGTTTGGGATTTTATATAAATCCCACAGAACTGAGATACTTGAACAAACTAAGTGAACACTACTGGGGCATTAACTTTCTCCTTTAGGACTTTTTTCTTCATCTCCTAATTGTCTGGTGAACTCTCTTTTAATCTTCTCTGTCATGGCAGTTATTTGTTTGTTTCTCTTCTTGAGTTGTGAGCTTCTTGTAAGGGGAAGAGTTGTGTCTTATTCTTTGTAACTCAAATATTTTAATTGGCACATGAATGGTTCTCAATAAATGACTATTGCATAAATGAGTGATTCCAGTAGTGACTTCCCAGAAATGTTAAATTACAGTGACTAACTTCAATGACTTCCAAAGTAGCTGTTCCTTTTTAATTTTTCAAGCACTATTATTTTCTGATTTATTGTAAACTGTATTGAGAGTGAAAGTATTATATTACCCCACTTAATCTGTTATCAAGTTTCTATTTATTTTCAACATTTTGACAAACTTGATTTTTGTGATCTTTTTTAATATTTATTTTGTAGGTTTTCGAAACTTGCATATCGATGATCAAATAACTCTCATCCAATATTCTTGGATGAGCTTAATGGTGTTTGGACTAGGTTGGAGATCTTATAAGCACGTTAGTGGGAAGATGCTATATTTTGCACCTGATCTAATACTAAATGAGTAAGTAGTAACTTGACTTGTGTTATTTTTATAAGGATAATCTTAAAATTTACATTTCAATAGATGATTATACATTTAATGTTCTAAGTAATAGAATTTTCCTGAAGGATTTCTCAGAGTGATCGAAGGATACAGCATGCTATGACAATATTAACATAGTGATATCATTTTATAAGTAAGTTGATTTTTGAAACTTACCTTTTGTTTCTATGTATATTTTAGTTTTCCCAAATGCAATTATTAAACTTCAAAAATGCATCAGGAAATATAAAGACAAAATTAAATGTTTGGTTTATCAAATTTAAATTTTATGCTTCAGTACTAATGAAGATAATGAATTAAAATTGGAAATATTTTTCCTTGAAAGTGCTTATTTACCTTCAAAAAGTAAAAATAGTATATCTCATCCTAGATAAAAATATCAGACTGGTAATTTGCTTTAAAAATTGAAAGAAATATTTCACTCTTTTTAGTGTTTAAATTATTATGATTAATGTTTCATTAGAAACTTAAACTATATAAGAATCTTTCAATGGAAATATTTATACTTTTCCAATGAGGATACTAATCAGAATTATATAACATAACAATACACACTTGTGTAAGTGTAGTTTGCAAATAACTTTTATATAGCGATTATATTTTATCCTACAATTCCATCATATCTGTAAGGAAAAAAGCATCTTTCATTTTATAGCTCAGGAAACTAAGACTCAGAAGAATTGCATAACCTGCCAAAGAGTCTGAGTGGCAGTCTGGATTAATCTTAGGTCTTCCAAGTCAAAAATTAGTTTTCTTTTTATTATTTCTGTTAGTGTCATATGACTAATGCGGATATTATTAATGCACATGGTAAGAAAATACCTTTAATAAATTTCCTCAAGCTTCAGAATTTGTGTTTTACCTTGTCATTCATTAATGCTTGCCAGAGTTCTCTTTTCTGTATCATTATATTCCCCTAGAATAGTTCAGTGTAGCTATTTATAGAGCACTCTAAACTGAATACCCCAAATTATTCTACACTATTCAGTTTTTGTTTGTTTTTTAAAGGAAAGGTGCAGGCAGGAATGGAGGTGAGTAGGCAGGCAGGCTGGAAAAGAGAGGAGATGGAAGCACCTTTTTAATTTAATTGTTCTTGGCTGCTTCCCTTGGCTTTGGGTCTCGAACCAGGATCCTTGGGATGTATGTGGACTCTTCTCTGTGGCCTTATCCACTAGGCTACCAGGGTGTGCCTACACTATTCGGTTTTTGTGAGCTAAATCCAATCTCTAATCATTGACCTGCAAAACTTTATTTTGGTCATTGAAAAAATTATCAGTAAAAAAAATATTTCCTGAGTATTCCTCTGTTCCACACTCTCAACTTTTATAGCTTTGCTCTACTTCCTTGATTTAGGATTTTTTAAATGTGATCATAAAAATGAAGAACAGCATCAGTCTTGGTCAATATGTATTTTAGTATAATTTTTTGACTTTAAAATTTCTTACCCTCAAAAACTCAGCACTGTGAAGGAATTTCAAAGATATTTGTAAAATTCCAAATATTGAGTTTGCTTATAAAAAGTTATTTTTCAGTAGTAAATAATTGACTAAATTTCATATTCTCTGATCAGTTGAATAAATTGCCTAAGACATTTGTGTGTGTGTGTGTGTGTGTTTTTTTTCCCCTGTAACTTGTCCTTTATGTGCTGTGCATGGTGCAAGACAGCGGATGAAGGAGTCATCATTCTATTCGTTATGCCTTACCATGTGGCAGATCCCACAAGAGTTTGTGAAGCTCCAAGTTAGCCAAGAAGAGTTCCTCTGTATGAAAGTATTGCTACTTCTTAATACAAGTGAGTACAAGTAATTTAATATATGTTATTTACTTTCTTAAATTTTAATTCATTAAGGGAGTCTCAAACAATATTATAATCACGTGATTATGCAGGAGGTATGAATCTTAAATTGTCATTGCAAGAAGAATCAACTCATCCATTGTCATATACACTAATGAAGTAACTTCATTTCTCAGGCTTTACCTAATCATATAATGATAAAATAGTCATTCAATTGAGCTGATTCTATTTTTTAGATAAAACATGATTAAATGACTTTTTCATGTTCACTCAGTTGGGTATTATAAAATAATTAGTATTGCATAAATACAAACTGTGCTTCCCTCAACCCCTCCCGTTCAAAAAGTATTTGCTATATAAAATACATAATTTTGTTTGGAATTATTCTCTTTATGTCAGGATAGACTGACCAATTTATAACAAATAACTACACAGATTATAAAATAGCAGTTTATCTTTGCTAGTCACAGTGCAGTGGGTTACCTTGAAAACCCGAGCTTCCATCCAAAGCTCACCCTTTGGTAGCAGCTTGGAGTCCTCCACTGGATCTGAGAGAAGATGAGCCCTGAGTGAGAAAAGGTTTGGAGGTGAGGCTAGAAAATGCCCCCTAGCTGTGTATTCAGCAGAAAAAGGAAATTGTATATTTCCTTTGGCATTCGTTACTAGGACAGGACAATATTCCTTTCATTTCTTCTTGCATATAAAGGTTACATGTACTTCTGCCTCTGTGAATCCTCAGGGGTCTGAATGGGAAACATTACAAACTGCTTTTAGTCTCTTTCCTTTCCTATGCACAGGTAGGATCAATCCTTGAATCTCTGAACTGATCCTTCACTAGTGATTTGAAAGAGAATCACATCGAGCTAAGACTTTAAGTAGAAGATCAGTCAACGTCTTTCTTAGCAGCATTTTTGCAGGAACTTTTTTCTAGTGGCATACATTTTAAATTAGGGAGGAGCTTATACATCAGAAGGGAAGGTGAAAAAAGTACACCCTTAAAAAGGAAGTTTTCTGTATGAAATCTGAACAAAAATAGGAACCAATACAAGATCTAAGGATCTTTATCCCTATACCTCCTCACCTTTGGAAACCCATTTGGTAAATCCTTTAAGCTTTATTTGATGAAAGAGCAAAAGTGGACTAAGGGTATTGCTAAGAGGCTGGCCAAGAGAGTTAACTGGGATAAATTTAATATTACAGCATGTTTCTTAACAGCAATAAATTCTATAGCAGTTATATCACAGATAGTCCTAATCTTCCAAATTTGTTGATTCCAGCATGATTCTACCATTTTTTCAGGGCTACCAAATAAACCCAAATCCCAGTAGCTTAACAAAAATTTTTTAAGTATTTATCTTTCCTACCATATGTCCAATGTTTATCACCATTAGGCTCTGCTCATTGTTGTCACTCACACGCTTGGAAAAAATGGAGTAAGTATCTTGATGCAATCATTAGAGCAGCAGTAAGGAAAGGAAATAGTAAAAGAAGGAAGTGACATACATATGACTTCCACTCACATACCCTAGATAGCAGGGTTCTTGATCACTTGCAGTGTTTAGGAAAGGGAAAAGCAACTATTCAGTGTTCGCTGTGATCTCTGCAAATTGTAATGAAAGTTTGAGTGAGTTTTTTTAGGAAGAGACTTGATAAATCTATTAAATTCTTACTCATCTTAGTCAATTTATTCTTGAGAAAAAAATAAACGACAAAAATTTGGGATTGGGAGGGAAATAGAAAGCTTACATAACATAGTGTGAAAAGAAGAATAGATACACTGAATTGTTAGTCAAATCAAGCTAGTATATATTAGAAGTTGATGTAAAGGTTGCTAATCAATGCGTATAAGACAAATAAATATTGATGAAAGTAGCTTTATATTTGGGGGAAACTCATTTTGGATATTTAGCTCAAATTGTATCATACAATAAATAACAAATAACTGAGTTAAATATTAACCCTTAAAAATTTGAAAATAAACTAAAATGAATATAAATAATTTTCATGTCTTAAATAAGGAATACATTTTTAAAAAGAAATGCAGAGGTAAAGTTGGAAAGAAACAAACTTGCTGATTTGATACTTCCCATTTACTATTAAACATTAACATATATTTCCAGAGAAATATGGCCATTTGAACACACACTTTTACCATTATTTCCTCCAAAACTGTACAGTAAAATATTAGTAAATAATTTTCTAAGAAATAAAAGGAAAAGTAAGAACCAATAGCATTAAAATCCTACAAGACATCAAACAGAAACAATTTAGCATAACTGATGATGTTGGGTTCTAAAACAGAAGACAAGACAACAAGTACCTTGCTTTGTATCACTAAGCCTTTTGCATATTCCCTTCATGACATCAATGATTTTTTTAAATGAAAACGAAAGTAGATTTAACAATAAGAATTCCTGTTGAAAACTGGTTTCTCTAAATCAACCAACCATGCAATTGTTTCTCTTCATTTCACAGAAGCTGTAGGTTTATTCCCTGGAGGAGATAACAGAGGGTACCTGGATTGGCAAACTGCAGGCACTGTTGAGGGTGTAGTGCAAAAGGATAAAGATTTGATACCAAATGTTGACACAAAGCCCACCAGCATATGCTACCCCCACCTGTCTCCCAGGATATGGTCACTCAGGTTTATATCCTCCAGATAATAAAACAAAAGATTCTTCTCTGCAGACTCTGTTTAGTCAAAAAGAAAAAAAAGAGCTAAATATAAATTTAATAGCTAGATATAAATATAAATTTCATAGAAGTCTGTTTTGTCATAATGAATTCCTTTTACTTTCGTTTTTCCTGGAAAGCTCTTTATGACTTCTTCAATTCTAAGTGATAACCTAGCTGAGTAGAGTATTCTTAATTGAAAGTCCTTTCTTTAAGCACTTTGAATATATCATGCCATTCCCTTCTGGTTCATAAGTTTCTGCTGAGAAATCAGCCGACAGTATTATGGGGGTTCCCTTTTAAGTAACTCATTTTTCTCTGGCTGCTTTTAAGATTGACTATCTTGAATATTTCTCATTTTAATTACAGTTGTCTGTTGGCTTTATTTTGTTTGGAATTCTTTGAGCTTCCTGAATTTGGATGTCTGTTTTCTTCCCCAAGGTAGGGAAGTTCCCAACATTTCTTTCTTCAAATAAGGTTTCTGCCCCTTTCTTTCTCCTTCTGGAGTGCCTACGATGCAAATATTCCTTTTGATTCTACCCCATGAATCCTTTAGACTGTCTTCCGTTTCTTTTCATTCCTTTTTTTTCTTCTCTGGTCTGCGTGGGTAATTTTGACTGCCCTATCTTCTGACTCACTGATTTGGTTGAAAGTATTTTTCAGTCTACTAATGAGCCCCTCTGTTGTGTTTTCATTTCCACTGTTGTGTTCTATACTCTATGAATAATGTTTGGAATTTTCTCATAATTTCTTTGTCTTTGTTGTATATCTTATTTGGTAAGTCTGTTGTTTTCATAATTTCAGTGAGAATCATCAAAACTGCTACTTTGAGTCTTTTTCTGGTAGTTTACTTAGTTCTGATACATTAGGATATTTCTCTGGGATTTTGTTTTGATCCATCATTTGGGATCAATTTCTCTGTTTTTGTTTTGTTTTGTTTTGTTTTTGGTACCCTATGTTTATTTCTCTGAATTTGGATACAAGGCTTTATTTTCCTATCTTGACATAAAAATATTGTGTTATAATTACAGAGGATAGGCTGGGAAGGGTCTGAGGACTTTAGACTGCAGGCAGGCAGGTGGGTCAGCAGTAGCCCCTGGCAGGGAAGGGGCCCCTGCTCTCAGACTGCTGTAGTCCTGCTTGTTTCCTCTCTGACAGAGCTGATTCAACAAAGCTGAAGCTTCACAAACTTAAGCTTTGTTGAAAAGCACTTAGCTGCCTATGCCAGGTTTGCAGGTTCTGGCTGTCTCTGCTATCCTAGGCAAATCCTGCCAGGGTAGATATGAGAACCATAATCAGGAGAATAAACTGTTAAATGGCCTGCTGCAGGCTGGGGATTTTTGACCTCTAACCCTATTCCTATATGGCATCCCCCAGTACCAGCACTGCACAGAGACAAGAGTCTTTGAGGACACACAGCAGCATCTCTGTTCACTAGAAGGCTATCCCTGTTTCTTACTTCTCCTGCTGAAATTTTTGGTTCAGCAAATGAGAATCCTTCAGTTAGATCTGTGCAGAGTTTGTAAGTTCCCCCTGCTCTCTGCCCTGATTATCTCTGCTTCCCAGAATCCTGTTGTTCTCCAGAGAAAATCCCATGTTTTCCATCAAGATGTATGTACTTCACTGTAGGTGCAGTGTCTAGATCCTGGGGCACCTGATGTGAATAAGCTCTTCAGTCTCTGGGAAGAGGCTCTGTATCACTGATATCCCTTCCAAACGTGCTGGGTAGCAATCCTAGTAAGACTGTGTCTTTTCCTACCTTTTCTGAGGTTTTCTATTACTTTTTCTTGTGGAGATACTGGTGCCTCATTCTCAGTTCTTTCTCAAAGTCCATAGTTTGTGTTGAGTTGTGATTTTGTATGTTTGTGGAGAGTCGGTGAACACAAGATCTGGCTAGTCCAAAATTTTTGTGTGTCTCTTAGTTTTCACTCTTGAATATGAACAAACAATGGAAATCTAAGGAAAGTATTTGACATCAGAATAGAAAACACTTGGAAGAAATAAACACCATGTAGCAAGATGAGTGCTTAAAATCATTAAAAAGCTATATCTTTAGGTGTGCCCTGGTGGCCTAGTGGTCTAGTATACCTGGGAGCAGTCCCACATACATCCTGAGGTCCAGGGTTCAAGACCTGGGGCCAGGGTGAACTACAGATGTGAATGACTAAATAAAAAATAAAGTGCTTCCTCCTCTTTTCTCTTCCTTCCTTCCTGTTTACCTCATCATTTTCATTCATTCCTGTACCTTTCCTTTAAAAAAAAAAAGGTATATCTCTTTTTAGAAATATACCTGGATACTATTAAAAGGGGAATAACGCGTAAAAAATAAAATACTCTTTGAAATTTAAAACATCTATACACATACCTGAAAACATTTTTAAAAATCAGTGGAAACATTGGAAGACAAAGTTATAAAACCTTACAAAAGTAAAACAAAAAAACCCCCAAAATAAATGGACAATCAAAATCAAGAATCCACGCCCAAATAGTTGTAGACCTAGGGAAAAAAAAAAAGCAGCAAAATACAGAGGAGAAGACATAAGCAAGGACATGATTAATTTTATTTCCACAAACGGTGTTTGGAAAGCATCATTCAGAAAAAGTTAGACTCCTATACTAGATGCAAAAAATACAATAGATCAAAGACCTACATATGAGAGCTAAAACTATTTAATTTCTTAGAAGAAGACAGGGGGAAAGTTTCCTGACTTTGAATTTTACAATGATTTCTTGGTTATTACACCAAAAAACAAAAACAACAGAAGAAAAAATAGGTAAACAAATATTACGCAATTTAAAATGTTTGTGAGTCAAAGGGAGAAAAATTTTTGACTATCATATATGTAATAAAGGGGATTAATATCCAGAATATATATATAAATTCTACAACAATCAAAAAAAGCAATTTAAAATGGGCAAAAGATTTGACCAGGTATTTCTCCAAAGAATATATAAACAAATATTTACTAAACACATGAAAAGATGCTCAGCATCACAATAATTAAGTAAACACAAATCAAAACCACAATGAGATATCACCTCACTTCTATAAAGATGACTATTCTTAATAAAAAAGTTGTACTAGAAAAGAAAAATCATAGCATATGCTGTCTTCCTTGACTCTGGTGGTATCTTGCTTAGCAAAAATAATAAAGTCTGAATATTGATCTGACCAATATTATGAAAATGTTACTAAGAGAAAGAAATAGGAAGTATGTGTGTGTGGTTTAGTGATGAGAGATCTGAAGACAGAAATAGAGCTACAGCCTCTTTTCCATACTGAAAAAGCCAAAAGTTAAAAGTAAAATACCAAGAATCAGCACAATAAGGGTGTTATTTAAAGCTCTAGAAGGATATATCAAAAGAAATAACTGAAAGATTTGAAAGCGTTTGTCTTTGGAGCTCAGGAAAATTCAGTTGCCTAGTAACTAAACTTGAAAAAACAAATTTAGGAAAATATATTTTAGGCCCCTATGGATAAATGAGTATAAAACTGAAAAATCAAAAAATACAAGTCACTAGTAAGCATATGTAATTGTTCAACCTCACCAATAATTTTATAAATAAAAATGAGATATTTAATATTTACATATAGAAAGTAAATATTATTTAAAATGAAAATATTCAGTACTTCCCACAAAACAGTTAAGTACTAAGAAGATATTATAAGTGTTAAGAACATGAATAACTCCACTTCTTGAAAAATATATATTCTTGAAAAAGGCAGAAATGAGTGCATCTGTATGGCTTAGGTGGCTGAGACAGCTAAGGTGCAGATCATGTAAAATTCAGGGGCCTAAGTTTGAGACATCGGACTGGGGAAAGGGAGGGGAACAAAAAATTAAAAATAATGAGTAAACCAGAAATTATATTAATTAAAATTGTTGCTTAGACTAGGAAAATATACCAACACGCCAAATAATAAAAAAATTAAAGTCTACAATTATGTGAAATGAAATTTTATGTAAGAATTAAAGCATTCATTTTGAAAATTTTAAATGATATCAGTATATATTCTCAATATAAGTTTAGGAAATGTCTGAAAATATTACATGGTAGGTACACTGTTAAGTGACATAATTTTCTGTATAATTTCTGTATTTTCTAAAATGTCCCCAGTGAATTTTTGTTATTTTAAAATTTGATAAATTAAAACTAAAAATTCTTACATTAAAAAAAAAATCTCATTTAAAATAGCCACTGGCTAACTACTTTTGACTCGGTCTCTCCCAAATTGCCACTAAAATATTTACAGGAGATACTATAAACAACATGTGGACTCAACAAAATCTGAATGAAAATTCTCTAATTGTGTAATACTATATATAGTAATTAAAGAAATAATGAATTAGGTAAAGTGCTCAAAGGAAACAAATATTTAGGAGAAATGGTTCATTATAGATTTGAAATCTTGGTAAGAGAGTAAAAAGGGAGGAAAAATTTCAGAGATTTCCTTAAAGTATAATGATTAGATTACTATATTTTGAACATTGATACCTAAAGATAGATGTGTGTTGTTCACAGTAGAACCTAAAAAATGTGAGGCAGTTAGGTTTGCTTTTAGTTAGGATGATAAACTGTTCAGTCATAAGCACTTAGGTGATTAGAGTGAAGGCTTCAGGCTATTAGAGTTTCCAACTCTTAAAAAAGCCCAGTAGGAAAATAGTATTTCAATAATCAACAGAAAAAAATGCTAAATTAAATGCATGCTGTGTAGATAGAACTCTAAAAAAGGTAAGCTGAAATGTCCTTTAACTTACCTCATTGTTTTCTGTGTTCGTCATGTTCTTTCAGAAAGCTAGACGTTTACACGTCCCAAAACTATCTGTAATGATATCTTTTCTATTTAAAATGTTTCTACCTAGAGTTGCATATCTCTGAGCTATTACATAGCTCAGAAATTTATATTATAAACTTCTTGTGTCATTGTCTTAAAGGTAACTGCCACTAGTAATTGTCTTCTTACAGTTCCTTTGGAAGGATTAAGAAGTCAAAACCAATTTGAAGAGATGAGATCAAGCTACATTAGAGAACTCATCAAGGCAATTGGTTTGAGGCAAAAAGGAGTTGTCTCTAGCTCACAGCGTTTCTACCAGCTTACTAAATTTCTTGATAACTTGCATGATGTAAGTATTTTACTTTTTGGGCATATCATTATTTTCTTAATTTCCATACTTCTTAAATGTTAAACCTAAATTTTCTGTAATGTGACTTTTTAAAAATTGATTTTTTGAAGAAACTTTGTATCATAACATGTAGGTTTCAGGTGTGTATCATTGTAAATCAGCCTCTGTATATGAAACATGAAATTTACCAAGACTGGTCCAGTTCTACCATACCACAAAATTGACTCCTTTTACCAGTTGCCTGCCCCTCCTCCTTCCCTTCTTGTTAGCACTAATTTGATTTTATAGACTAAAAGTTTATTTTTGTTTTATCTAGTTCATTTGTTTGCTCTAAATACCGCAAATGAGTGAAGTCATACAGTGTCTTTCTCCTTCTAGCTTATCGCACTAAGCATAATTCTCTAGGTCCAACCATGCTGCAGATGGCAAGATTTCATTTTTTCTGATAACTGAGTAAAATTTCATTATAATCTTCTTCAGCTACTCATCTGTTGATGGGCATGTAGGTTATTTCTAGCTCTTAGCTATTGTAAACAATGCTGCAATGAATATAGGGTGCATGTATAGATAGATAGATAGATAGATAGATAGATAGATAGATAGATAATCTTTTAATTATTATTGTTATAATTTTAGGGTAAATGCCAGAAGTAGGATAACTGAATTATATGGAATTTTTATTCTCAGTTTATTTGCACTGCTTTCCATGGTTGTACCTATTTACTCTTCCACTAAAGTGTGTGAGTTCCTTTTTTCTCATATCTTTGCCCGCAATTGTTTCCAGTCTTTTTATTAATAGCCATTCTCACAAGTGTGAGTTGATATTTCATTTTTGTTTTGATTTGCATGTCCTTAATAGCAAGAGAGGTGACGCATCTATTTTTTCATGTGCCTGTTGGCCATCTGTATGTCTTTCTTTCAGGAGTATCTGTTCAGATCTTCTGCCCATTTTTATTCAGATTTTTTGTTTTTATATTAGTTTTATGAGTTTTTATATATTTTGGATATTAATCTCTTGTGAGATGTATGATACGCAAATATCTTCTATTCAGTGGGATGCCATTTCATTTTGACGAAAGTTTATTTTACTATGCAGAAGTTCTTTAGTTTGATGTAGTTCCATTTGTTTACTTCATATTTTATTTCTCTTGAAACTGAGTTGAGTCCCAAAGACATCCATAGGCCGATCTCAAGGAATGTTTGAATATGGCTTCTTTAAATTTATTTTTGTACTTAGGTTTTAAAATATTGCTTGCTTCACACTGCTCAGAATTCTTGTTGGTTCTGATTTTTTTCATTGTCAGTGTAAATAGCCCAATATAGGTTTACTATTTTGAGGATAATTCAGTGACTGATAGAAATTAGGATACATTTTCCCAAATATATTCTAAAATATTTTATTTAAATTAAAGAAGAGTTTATATATACAGAAAAATGAGAGGTGTGGATATGGAAAGTAAAACTGTAATACTATTCTGGATGGAATTATAAATTAATGCTGCTAATGAACACTCTGGTAGTGTATAGTAAAAATTAAAATTTGCATAGTTTTCAAATTTCCACCTTTTGGATTTAATCATAAAAATAATTAGGCATATATTTAAAATATCTATTGAGTATGGATTATACAAGAGAAAAATTATAAATGCAGTACCAGAATTGGATTAATAAAACAACGTATGTGTTGTTACTCAAGATATATTGAATAGAAACTTTTAATGCTTCTAAGTTTAGCAACCAAACTAAAATGATCAGGGCATAAAAAAGCTATTATTCAACACATCAACTTTTGAGATCTCACTCCAAATTATGAAAAATTAGTCAAGAATTATTAGCCCCTCAGGTAAACCCCCTAAAATGAAAAGCAGAAAGCAAAATAAACAGAAAAAAGTAACTGAAAGAAGAGCACCAGTGCAAAAAAAAAAAAAAAGAATAAGAAGGAAGCTTCAAATATAAGATATTCAGAAATAAGAATGATATTTTGTCCATAAAATAAAAATAGAAACATCCAAAAGGGACATTTAACAAGAAAATATTTTTGGATAGTTATGTAGAATGGAAGTTAAAAATTCAACAGAATGGCTGAAATATAAACCTCAGGTAACTCCCAGGAAAAAAATAACAACAAAGATAAAGATATGAAAGAGATAGAAATATTAGGGAATTAGTCCAAAGGATTCCATTCTTTAATTAATAGTAAGTTATAGAAGAAAGAATAAATACAATCATGAAAGGATTATGTAACATATTATTAAGGAAGTGTTACTTGAACTGAAAGATATAACAGACACAGTACAATTAAACCAAGACACATTATTGTAAAGTTTCAGCAGAACAGGCATGATAGAGTATCTTAAAACATAACAGTAAGTAAAGAAGTAAGTCATATGCAAATGATTACGATTAAGAAAAATGTGGAACTTCTCAACACTGGAACAATGAATAGAGCACTGTGTTTAGAAATTGGGATTATGTTGTTTTTATTAAACAAAAACAAAATAAAAAATAAAACAAAAAATGAGGTGGAAGGTATAATAGTAAATAACGAAATTATAAACTCTCTACCGCATGATCCCTCTCCCCATCCTCCTCCCCTCTGGTAACTCCAGTTCTGCTGTCAAGAGAAAAAAATTGTTTCAATTTTTTTCCTATCAATTCGTTTGCATTGTTGCTCCATATTCCAGATAGAGGGGAAATCATCCAATATTTGTCTTTTTCCTTCTGACTTATTTCACTCAGCTACATACCTTACCTTCAGGTTCCTTCCATGTTGTCTCAAATGCCAGTGTCTCATTTTTTTAAGGTCCGAGTATATTCCATGGTGCACAGACCAAATCCCCCTTATCCATTCATCCATCTATGGAGCCCCCTTGATTCCTTATGCTCGATATTGTAAGAAGTGTTGCAATAAACAAGAAAGATAAATCTTCCAAGAATTTAAATACGCATCCAAATCATCAAGCAGATATTATGGCATCATAAAAGTATTTTCAGACATAGAGGATCTCATAAACTTCCTCAGCATCCACCTTTCTTAAGGCTGTCTCCTGGATTACTTACAGGAAACCACTGAAATAAGCTAAAGAAGTAAAGGCTCCAATCCAAGAGAGATGTGAAGGGGTGTCCCATCACATTGATTGTGCTAAGTAATCAGTCTAGATAATGCAGTGATAAGGTAGGAAGTTTAGTATACTAGTACTAGAAAATACATGAAACTAAGAAATTACCAGTATGCATGGCCATACTGAGTCTTCACAGTTCCATCAGAATTTGATTATGAGTTTGTGATTAAATATAGGGAAAACAAAGCAAACAGAAACACAGAGATTAACTCTAGCAAAACAAAAATAAGTAATATTATAAAGGAATCTGGCAGGAAACAATAAAAATATTTATAATATAAATACAGTTTAGTGATTTGTTCTAAAATTGAGATATACCCATTATAATAAATGAGGAGAAGAGAAAGTGTGTAGTTGAGGAATGGGTTTGTACAGCATAAGAACTAAATCTTCATTTTCATAACATAAACATCATCGGTAATGTCAAATATAGAAAGCAAATATAATTATAAATAGAGGTAAATATTGTAGGTATAGGCTAAGAAAGTTGAAAGTGGTTGTATCTAGGACTGGAATATGATAGGAATAATTGTAAAAGAAAACTTAGGTTTCGTTGTTCTGCTGTTGTTTTTGTTATAAGTCTTGCAGTGCTCTTTGACTTTTAAAATGATGTAATCAATTTGTCAATTTGTCAATTACTTTGACAAAATTAAAATTAGGTTAAAATAAATTATATTGGGCTGTTTGTAATCACATAGAGAGAGTCAGTATATTATGGGAAAAAACAAACTGAAAAATAATTGTATTTTTTGCAGTATATATGCACTGTGTATATTTTACCTACGTATGTCTCTGTGTATGTATAAAAAGAAAATAACTTGAAAGAAATACATCAAAATGTTCACACTGGTTATCTTGTGAGATTATCAGTTACTTTCATTTCTTTAAATCATTTCATACTCTCAGTCTGCTTTATCATGATAATGTAATTTTTGTATATTATTCTAGAGTGGAGGAAACTAATCTATTTTGGTAAGAAGAAACATCTTGATAAGTATTTGTTTTGCTAAAAAAATAAGTTACCATGTTTGAATAGCATATGAATTTATTATTTTTCTTAGATGTTTCTTATTCATTTGTTAAATCAACAGCTTGTCAAACAGCTTCATCTGTACTGCTTGAATACATTTATCCAGTCCCGGTCTCTGAGTGTTGAGTTTCCAGAAATGATGTCTGAAGTTATTGCTGCACAATTACCGAAGATCTTGGCAGGGATGGTGAAGCCTCTTCTCTTTCATAAAAAGTGAATGCATTTTTAGCTTTAAAAAATTAAATTTTGTGGTATGTCTGTTTTTGCTTTGTTCAAGATTATGAGAGTCGAGTTTTTACAATGTTCTTTTCAGAGCCTTACATTTATAACATATCATACTGTGTAAATTTGAGAAAAATTGTGAGGTTTTATTTTCCTTTATGAAGCATAATTCGAATTTTTAAGTGTTTTATGTACCCTTATTTTCTTTAAGAGCTTACAAGTTTGAAGTACTAAAATTGATTGTTAAAGTAATCTTAATCTTATCCATATTATTTCATACCATTTAGTTGAAGATTTTTAACTTTTGCATCTGACAAACATGCTCTTTGAGGAAAAAAATCATATGTGTAATAATAAAGAGCTATTATATATGTTCCTTCTAGATAGTTCCCTGTCTCCATGATTATGTTTGCAAAAATGAAACTTTAAAATAGTATGCAAAATTTTATCTATATGAGTGTATATATATTTTTGTGAGAAGGAAATTCATAACCTTCATCAGATTTTCATAAGGGTTTTTAATGCAAAAATATAGAGAAAAAGAGTTTAAAGCCCCGGAAATTGATGTTTTTCAAACTAGGAAAAACGTTTTATGTTAATACTGTTTCACAGGTTGGAAGCACAAATGTTTAAGAAAGTTATTAAGTAAAGCCATATCATTATGATAACAGTATGATGGGTTTTGTAGTTTTTTACTAACCTTTGTTGGGAGTTGTTTTCTATTAAGGTACTATAAACCTACTGGCCAGTTCTACTAGGGCATGTGGAAAGTCACTTATCCTCACAGTTTCTCAGTTTCCTCACCTGTAATACTGATGTAATAATATTTTTTCCTTTTAAATGTTCCTTTTAATCAAAACTTACTAACATCTACTCAAATCAAAGAAGAATGGAAGGAGAAAGAGAGGGAGGAAGGGAGGGAGTGAAAGAAAATAATTATTCTTTTCTACCCATTGGGACTTAATAGATGTGTCACAGGTTAAAAATTTCAAGTGCCTCTGATTCACTTCTAAGAGAGATATTTCAGGAAATAATAGATACTGGTTTAAATAATACAATCAATTACAATAACTAAAAAACAATTCACAGTTATACAAACAGAAAATAATCCATTAGAAGACAGACAAGAGTTCTTTCCTGAGATGAGTCACTGGTGATTCATGTTTTTTAAAAAATAAACTATAACAGTAAAAGTGAAGTTCCTGTCTCTGGTAAAATCAGTTAAAACTGATGATTGATTTCTTTTCTAGATAAAATAAAGTATACCAATTTTAGATATATATATAATTTAATAGCTCAGAGAAATTAGCAAACCCAATTCTTTTTCTAAATCTATTTAAGTTTAGATATTATCTTACAAATAAAACATATCACCTTATACAAATTAATAGTTACTGAGATAGGAACTTGACTCTTACTGTTATAGTTTTTTTTTTAGAAAACACTTCCTGAAGTCTTTTATTTCTTAATACGTCTTTAATTACACATTCCCTTCAACTGGAAAAATATTTAACATTCACCAAGGAACAATAATCTTAGTGTGTGTTAATGTGACACCCTCCAAACAAAATAAAGTGGTTTCATCTGATTTAAAAAATGATGTGCTAATGTTACCATAACTGCTTCTCATCAATAACTTCTTCATTTTCCAAAAAGAATGAGCTATGCCTTATCTACAAATAGTGAAATTTCGTAAGTAATTTGCAATAAGGATTAGCACAAGCTCCACACAACACAGGGCTATTGGTTTATGGTCATCGGACCTATGTGGAAAAATAATAGATAATATATAAATTTTATAACATTTGGTAATAGCATTCATTAATAGATTAACTCAAATATTCTAGTTTTTACAGTGGAAAAACTATCTGTTCCTTAGTGTATCTATCCACATTTTTTCTATATACATGTGTTTGTGTGTATGTGTTACTATATATTTGACTGGTATTCAGTTCTTCAAAATCCTTACATACAAGCTCATTCTCTCTCCACTGTTCAGGCCATAGTTATCTTCTTAAAATATCCTAATTTTGCTATTTTCTTATTTTAAAATGTTCTTTGACCTCTAGTCACCTAAGTAAGTGATTCTCCATTATAGCTACATTTAGAATATCCAGGCGAGCTTTTGAAAAATACTTTTGCTGGCATGCTGTGGTGACTTAGGTGTTAAGTCTGCATCTAGGGTACAATCCACATGCAGCCCAAGACCATGGGTTTGGGTCTTGGGGGCACGGGTTGGAATGGGGGGCACTCGTGGAATGAACAATTAAATGAATAAAATGCTTCTTCTTCCTCTCTCTTCCTACCTTCTGTCTACCGAATTTCATGCCTGCTTGCCTGCCTTCCTCTAAAAAAAAAAAACATTTTTTTACCTAGGCTCCACCCTCATATTATATTTTAATTGGTCTACTCTTATTAATGTGGGCACATAGTAGGTACTCTGAAATGGTGTTCAAGCATTAACTTTACTCTTTATCCTCCTCTGTCATATATTCATCTTATATTCCAGCTATAAAAATCTTTGTATCATCAGTTTTCTGCCTGCATTTCTCCCCTTGGATACCAATTCTACTCATATCTCAAATTTCAAGACACAGCCAAATGGCATGTCTGTAATGTCCCTGCATCTTCTAAACAGCAATTTGCTTCCTCCTAAAGTTCACCAGTTCTTATTTGCATGCTCAAATTACAGTTGTGCCTTGTCCTACAATTCTGACTCACATATGAGTCTGGGAGTCACTTTGAGGTGAGAAATTAGCATTTGTGTACTAGGAATTGATTGACAAGCTTTCTGTCTATTCCTAGTATCACCATGAATCTTGATCATTCTTTTGTTACATCACTGCATATCACTGTTTTTATGGCTTTATAATTTTCTCTTCCTCTGGTACCTATCGCCAACTTTTCATTTCATTTCTTTTGAATTTCTGTGTTTTTCTGCTTTGTGACATCTCTTCTGATACAATAACATAGGAGAATATAACTCCCTAAGAAAAATTCCACAAATACATTGTTTAAACAGCCCTAATTGTTTTGTATTAGGAATTTCAATATATAAATTTTCCCTACTTCTGATTTCATTCAAAAAATTGATCAAGTACCTGCTATTAGCACAAGAAAATGTGTTAATAAGCATTATGAGATTCTGGAGCTGAAGGAATATAACTCAAAGTTACAGTGAAGCAATAGGTATAAGTGATAGTTCTTGTGAAGTAGGTACTCAAATATTTGTTGAGTATACAAATATACAATTTGAATTTTATAGCTGCAAAGCATTATTTACATATAACTTTACTGAGACAATTGCAATACAAAGTACTCATTTTAAAATAAATAAAAATTATATCTTATGTCAGTAATTCATTTGAATTAAATCTATTATATATCCTTGTTTATTGAAAAAGTTTTTCATATCTCCCATACACACAAACACATAAATGTCATCCCATTAAATGTACTTCAAAGCTCTCCCACAAGCAATACTTAAAGAAAATGTGATGTAAGTAAATGAATGTAGGTATGTCAAAAAATAAATAATGTGAATAAACTTTTACACTCAAAGACACAGAGCAGTTGATGATGTAATCATTATATTATCTGATTTTTGTTACTTTGAATTAAGGCACTATTTCACTGACACAAAGCCTTTTCCACCAACACACACTTAATTTCCAACATAAATTCTAAAATTCTTGATTTCACTGAACTATGGGTGAATTGATTGTGATAACCAGAGGGCTGAGTTTTGTCATTGTGATGATTGTTTTGTAATCTCATAAGGATGTTGATCTTGATTCACACTGTAGAGATCTAAATACTAGGATTAAATATTTCAGGCTAAGCTTTAAAAGAAAAAAACACCAAACACCAAGGCTTGAAAAAGAACATGCTATCATAAAATGGAAACTATCTATTCTCAATCTTAATGTCTACAAATTCCTGCCTACTAATATCTCCATTCCTAGGTCATCATCATAACCTTTATGTTTATTTACAGGTAATTTTCTTTCTTTTCTTTCTCTTTCCCTCTCTGTCTCTCCCTTTCCTTCCCTTCCTTCCTTTCTCCCTTTCTTCTTCCCTTCCTTCTTTCCTCCTTCCTCCCTTTTTCCTCCTCTTTCTCTCTTATCTTTCTTTCTTTTCAAAAGAAAGGTGCAGGCAGGAATGATGGCAATTAGGCAGGCAGGCAAGAAGAGAGAGGAGAAAAAAAGCATTTTATACATTTTTATTTAGTTGTTCTTCTTGGTTGGTCTTCCATACTGCCTTGGGATGTGAACCCAGGGCCTTGGGATATATGTGGACTGTACTTGGTCAAAAGCAGCAGACTCAACTGCTACTTCACGAGAGCACACCAGGACATTTTCTTTCTGATAGGTTTAGAGTAAAATTAAATCATAAGAAGATAGGTTTATATGTGTATATATATATACATATATATATATAAAGAGATACACACAAATCATATATATATATATATATATAAATACCTGTATTTTCAGAAAATACTTGAAGATTATTGAACTAGATTATTGAGTTAATAAAGATATTTCTCTTCAAAAAGTTTAGGTCTGAAGCAATTATACTCCAATATCAATTATTAGCAATTTTTGTGCTTTGTTTAAAACTTGTCACTTTTTCATTAGGCCATGTTGTTGTTTCTCACATTTAATACTGAAATAATCTCCTTTCCGTCAAAACAATGTCTTTCAAATGGTGTTAGTATATCAACGTATAACTTTTTAAGTTATTCACAACTACAGTGAAATCTTTGATGATGACTACTGGAGAAAGCTGACCTAGCTTGTTCCCCCATTTCTCTGTTATTTCTCTCTGAATGATCTTGAAAAAATCATTTAACTACTCCGATTGAGCTTGCCTTCCCCCAATTGTTTTGTGATTAATAGAAATGAAATCAGAAAGGTATACAGGTGTTCAGAAATAGTAACTGCTATGATTATGTTTTATTAAGTCATAGTTTTGGCTATGATTTTATCAAATTAATTTGCTACTAGAGTGAAACCAAGGACTTGAGGAAATGCAGTAGTTATATTGCTATCTCTGTGTATATATGGATATGATAGATTTGATTTTAAACTGGGCCTAGATGAAATTCAGTTAACTTTTTTTCTTTGAACAATATACTTTTGAGCTATATATATTTTTTTGAGTTTGGGGTCTGTTCATCAGAAATCTAAAGATCCTGTCAAACTTTAATTATACATATATTGATAATAATGGTACTGATTATGACTTCTGTATTTCCTTAAAATGTATGGAGTTTGACTGGAACATAGCCCCACCCCCCTAAAATCTACATTATAGACTACATGTTCAAATTATTTTTACTATGGTAATAATTCCATAAAAGAGAACAATGAGTTTAGACTTCATAATGATCTCATGATTTCATCAACCAGTATATTATATATCTATATGTAAAACATTCCTCTCCTTTAGAAAGTTGTAATACAAAATGCCTATGAGAGATCTTCATGTCTGCTTCAGTCTGATAGCTTGCATTCCTTTGGTGAGATGGCTATTAAATTTCTAGCTTTTTCTGCGAATACCTGAGCAATTTCTCTCATCTACAGTTATCCTTTACACATCAGATTTCAGGATCTATCTTTTTTTTTCAGTCCCCAGAGTATTGTGTAGAAGTACTCAAGACTAAAAAAAAAAAAAAGCAAATTTAGATATCTCACTTTTGTATTCAAGAACCCAGCAACCTTGTCTCTGCTGCTAAAGTGAAATAGTCATCAAAACATCAAAAAACACAGAGAAGGACTTACTCCTCCACCCCTCCAAAGTATGCCTTTTAAATAGCCATTGGATATGGGGAATTTCTGCATCTCTTCAATTTCGCAGAAAATATATCCAGCAAAAGTTTGCTAAATCCTAATTGCTTATCCTCACTGGACTAAGTCATGTAGTGATTTTTAATAAAAAAAAATGTCACTGTTTCACTATATTTTCCTAACTCAGAGTTAGTGAGAAGGATGGTCTCTATCTCTACTCAGCATCTGCTACCCTTATTCCACACTCCCTAGTTCTTGGCAAGTCCAAAAATTGACTAAAAAGCACTAAAAATGAGGTACTCTTCATCCCATATTATGGAACCAAATCCAACTTGGACTGGTCTGCATCCAGAATGTGAATCCATCATATGAACTGGACCTACATCGTTGCATCCAGCTTGGATCACATGCCTACTGAAGGTGGCACTACCGACCTGAGACTAATTAGGACCTAAACCTCCAGAATTAGACCTGCAACAGTGTGGGCTTAAAAATCTGAAAATAAGAAGCCAAGAGTATTTTTCCTTTAATAATTTGTCCTACTTGTCATTAGAGGACATTTAAGAATTGGAGGGGGAACTGGAATTTTTCATAAGTATAATAGCATCCATTCGTGGTAGCCGTGATTTTGCTGCAGACATTATCTGAAGATGCTATAGCCAAAGCAAAGAAATACATGAAGGAATCTGCTCCCTTTCCTGAAGTTGACTGCATTCCAAGGCAGAGCTCAGGGCACCAGCCTGGAGGCTGCGCCCAGGCTTGTTCACAGCCTTTTGCAGCTGTGGGTTTTGAGAAACTGTTGCAGGACAGCTGGATTCCTCCCAGAATGTCAACCTCATTTTCAGTTTACTGGCTCTTGTTGCTTTATGTCATGCTGACCTTACTGTTAAACATGAGTTTGTTTGCTTTCTTTCCACTCATGGAGAAATGGGGAAAGCATTACTTTAAGCTGCTTGGAAGTTTTAACTGACAGTCCTTTCAGAGATGTGAATTAAGTAGCTGGGAAAGCATATCCTGTCCTTGACTTTAAAGAAACTGTATGATGATATTAACTCTGCATGGTGACATTAGCATCATGGTCAATATTTAGACAGATAACCTCTCTGATTAAACCTGCCTTTGTCCAGTTCTTTGTGATTAATACCAATAAAAACAAAAGCATATATGAACCAAATATTTCAGTGATACTGTAAATAGTTGAGAGAACATACACCACAGTTTACTTTATGAACTTTTGAAATTGCCCTTTAATATATTAAATCCTGTTGTATAGGACGAAACGAATTATTCTACATGTAACTCACTTAAATATGTCTTCCGCTAGTCAATTATATATAAAGATTCACATTACTTTTTCTGCAATATTTAGTTCCCTGTGAGTTTTTGTTATGAATTATTTTTAGCAAGAAGTAGGTCAAATTTTTTGCCACTAAAGATATCTTTTACTAGCCCCCCTGCCTCAGAGAATCTTCTTTTTTAAAGTACCAACCCATCAAACTGTATTCCTATTAAGAAATAACGTTTTGTTTTCATGTTTAATTATTCAGAGATCTATCAGTTTGAGCTACTGAGCAGTAAAACAATTATGTCAACATTGATATCCTATTTTTTTGTGCAATTTTAAATCGGTGGATAAAAAATGGTATTTGTTTTTATAATAAAATACTCAATGGATTTCTAGCATAACTTTCATAAACTCAGTTAAGAACCAGAGATTGGAGATTATCTAAAAATAAATCTTCTTCTAAGAGCTTTAAAATTCATGAGAAAAACCAAAATGTTTTGTGAAGCGTTAATACAAACATACCATCTTCTTGTCAAAATAGAGATGTACAGTTCTGCTTTTTCTCCATAGGGTGAAAATATCACCCAGAATTTACTTAAAATTATTTGGTATGGCCAGAGGTGGAGATTTTCACATGGTAATCTTCAGAATTTATCACTTAATAAAGTCTCTCCGTTGACCTGAGTATTCTGTGTACTTTTTTTTTCCTGATGTGTGCATATCCACAAGAAAAGCAGAGCAAAGAAATTAAAAAAAAATAAATAAAACTTCATGGAAATCTGGGGAAAAAAACAGAAGAAACATATTTAAGTTCTTCATATTTTGGAAGGCATACATATGAATCACAAAAGTGAAAGAGTCCTCTAAATAGTAGCTTCAGTAATTTCCCCTTAATTATTAAACAAGCTGCCATGCTGACAATATGGGTAATTATCTACAGTGACAATAATAGTAAATGTCAGAGAAAATATCACCCACTCTCTGAGCATATAAAATGTAAATATAATTAAGGTCTGCTTTTGTTTCTTTTGTTTCTTTTTTTTTTTTTCACCACTCCCACCACAGGTTCAAGGCTTTCATAGTCTTTGTTCTCCCCACCTGAGCCACGGAGGGGGTTGCATTTACTTTTTAAGAAAGTTCTCCAGTTTTCTAATATGAAGCCACTTGGTTTTGAAGAAAAAATCTCTGAGTAAACTGAGTGGCTTAATACTTAAAAGGAGAGAGGGGAAAGGAGAGGAAGATGGAGGAAAGGAGGGAGAAAGGAAAAGTCTAGGACCAAAGAATCCCTTTCAAACCTGAAACCTCAAACTTCCCCTTCATAGTTTACATCAATAAAAATAGCCAACTCTTAGTTGTCTATGTTTAATAGAAGAAAAATAGTCTCTAAAAGACAAAAATATTTTTTTTTGCCAAGTTGAAGTCTTACTTTAAATATCAGTTTATTCTTCAACAACTAGTTACATAGCATTGACTGTGTAGTGAGTCACTCTGGCAGACCTTGGAGAGAGCCAGTGAATACCTTAGATAGCATTTCTACCTTCTTTGAACTCACAGTTGGACGGGGACTAGAGTAGATAAATAGTTCTAATATTGTACAGTCAGTTCTGTGAATGAAGGACGTATGGAGAGTTATAAGGCACCCAAAATGGGCATCTAGCTTGAATTTAAGCGTGAAAAAAGGCTTCCTGGAAAAGTGATCTTGGAATCATCTGAACTTTCAGAGTTGGAAGATGCTAGAGACAGGAAGAGTATTCCAAACAAGAGGTAACCGAACACTCATAGAGCTGACTGTGAGGGATGGGGGCTGATGATGAGGTTGAAGAAATGCAAGGCCCAGGTTGTCAGTGGTCTTGTACTGCACATTAAATTGTGCAATCTTTGGTTATAGGCAGGAGAGCCACATAACCCAGAAAACTAATTCAGATACCTGAGAAGACTCACTAGCTACAATATAGAGAATAAATTTGAAGATGCTAATCACAGAGGCAAGAGAATATTTTAGAGGAAGTTGCAATATACTGATGAAAGATGACGGCCATAAACATGAAGAGTTGGAGATGATCATGATTATTACTGGAGATGATTATGACATCCTTTCTAATTTTCTAGGGGACTTTTTTTAAATATAACTCAGAAAAATTGACAACTTATAAATGTAGGTGAAAAATACTATATAAACTGTCAACACAAGGTCAGACATCTGTTACTGTGTTGAAATTTCAATTTTTCATCAAAACAATAAAAACTAAAGAAATTAGCGTGCCAAGTTTCAGAATTCTATCTAAACGATCTCTGTACTCTACCAATATCCCCACCGTGGCATATCTTTGAAACAAGATCCTGGTCTGTGTGCAAAGATAAGACTATAACAGCCCAGGATTCAGCAAATGGGAAGGAAAGGGAAACTGAACTGTGTTGAACTAACAAAAAATAGACGTACCCTTTGTTCAGATCATTCTTCAGATACCGTCATCCAGTACACTGAAGTAGACAGTGTGCTGTCTACAGATGCTTAATTCTCTGTGCATACTCTTGACTTTATTGTGAGCCTTCCACAGAATGTGGACAGTTGAGGAGGAGGGCTGCTGAGTGACAGAATGGGGAACAAACCTGGCAGTCAAGAATATATTCATGTCTTTCAGATTCAAAGAGCTTTAATTTTGGATGACCTCATTCAAGTTTTATCCAGGGCTGTTCTTTCTTCTTACTTTCACTAAGTAATGACAACTAGGAAGAGGAAGATATATATGCATGCATTGGTGGCATAAATGGGGTTTATACTTAGACCAAGCTGCTTTCTCCACCTGGTCTCTGTATGGGGTCACCTTGCCCCTTTCCAGAGAGCCATGGTTCACCAATGCCTGCTAGGACCCTACTCAGCTGGTGCCATGCTAATTCTGGGCTTCTCTGCAATGTTTGTAGACATCAGAGACATGTACAAAAGCCATGATTTTCATGGAGTCTCCTTACTTGTCTGGATGTTCTTTTGCCACCCCACATCCTTTAAAACTGGGAGACTGGCATCTAAGTCCCTTTCCATACGTTTCTTCTGAATCTCAGAAACCTCTCATTTCCTTTTCCTGTCTGCCAGAGACTTCCCCTCTGGGTCTTAGAATAAGTTCTCTTTCCCTGACTCTCTCTGCTTGAGGCTGTCATGTGAGAATAACTTTGGGATTTAGAAGACAATTCTTTTCTTCTCTTGAAAAAGCCCCCTTTCTACCGACTTACCTTGCTCTGGATTTCAAAGATTGATGGTGGAAGTCAGAAACTGAACATTGACTTTAAGCATTTCTGCTGAAATAATCCCGGGGACAATTTGACTACTTCCATCTGACTAGAAGAAGGGTCGGGTGCCAGAGAGAAAAATGCAAAGTTTAATATATTTAATAAACATGTATACTTTAAACACTCTTTGGGAATTCATGTGAGGTTTTCTGCCAAGAGGGTGAGATTCTCCCTCTTTCTGTCTTTTGTGTAGGCCTGTTTTGACACGGGTGGTGATAACTGCGCAGCTATAAAAATGTAGAAATGGTGAATTCCCAACATTGCATACTTACTTTCTTTCTTAAAATAATAATTTTATTATTTGTTCACATTGCTGTATGCATTTTAGGATGTTGTAATCACTCAGTCTGTGTGTATTTCATACATACCCTTCCCTAGTGCCCTTTATCATGGCCTTCTTCCCTCCTTCCTCTCTCCAAACCCCCTGGAACCATAGTCTCTTGTCCCATGAATTTTGTTGGAGCTTGTCTGTTTATTTCTTTTGTTTCTTTACACTCCATACATGAGTAAAATAATCCTTTTTCTTTTTGGCTTATTTTTCTTAGCAATAATCACTTCTAATTCCATCTAGGTTTTTGAAAAAGGCGCAGTTTCATCTTTTTTTAATATTAATAGCTGCATAAAATTCCATCGAATATCGACCACAGCTTCTTTACCCAGTCATCCGCTGATGGGCATCTATGCTGTTTCCAGGTCTTGACTATTGGGAATTGTGCTGATACTTGTAAGGTTTTTCTGGGCTCCGCGAGGAGACAAGCTCAATCAGACAAAAAATGTCGAATAGCCAGGGCTTTATTGGGGTTTGCACACCCGGGCGAAACTCCCAAGTCCGCAGAGGGCCGGGAAGTCGCGGGCTGGGAAATCCCGCGCCCGAACAAAGCGGGACCGGCTCTTTAAGCAGAGGAATTTCGCGGGCTTCCCATATGGCGATTGGGATTGGCCCTGTGAATCCAGGTGTGGGGGTTGCATCCCTTATTCTGACGTCATCCACCTTTTTCCCGGGCTTGGCTGCCTTTTTCCCCCGGCATGGCCGCTGCTGCTTTTGTCCCTGGGCCAGCCTAACAATACTAACATAGGGGTACAGATTATTTTTATTAGTTTTTGCGCATTCTTATTTTCAGTCTAATGTTTTAGACTCTGCTTTAGCAGACTTCTTAGCACATATTAAATTTTTACACTTTGTTGAAATAGATGACAATTTAAAGTTAGCCAACCTTGTTAGTAAATGTAGTATAATATTTGGTAAGAGATGCAGGAAATCAATATGTCGCTCACGACTCCTGCTTCTTGTGATCCCATTGTTCCCACCATATTTTAGGTAAATTATAGAGACCTAAGTCTTTACATTAGACTTATTATTTTAGATATATTTAGCCTTTATCTTTCTTGAGTCCAGTTGTGCACAACTACTTTCTCATTTCTGAGTGAGGAAGACAATATTTGCAAATACAATAGAAAGTCACCTGAGGTTTTGCTGAGAAAGTGAGACTCTCCATCTGTCTACACATGTCACTGCTTCCCAGGAGATGTTTGGGTGACAGATGCCAAGCTGTTAAAATTAAGTGATGTTGGACACTTAACAACATCATCATGTACTTATTTTTGATGTAATATTGAAAACTTCATCTCTGTTTTTAAACTAAAAGTGGATTTTGGAGGAAATATTTTGTGATTCAACATGAGAAACATGAGTGCATTTTCTCCACTTGATAGTTATCTTGCAGTAAGTTGGCTGGAAGTTTGAAAGGCATCATCATTATATATGTTTTCTTAAAAATAATTTAATCAATAATGCTCACATTTTTACTTCTACTTGGTGTGATATTAAAGAATAAACTCATTGCTATATGTTTCTTTATAAGTCACTTTAAATTTATAACCAACATTTCAGTTTGTATAGCAGAATATATGGTATAAAATACGATATTAACATAGGTGGTTGGCATCATGTAAGACAATATGATTAATTGTGTATTTTAATGAGCAAAATTAAACTGAATCCAACTAGTTATTCATAAAGACAAAAGACTCTCAGGTGATATCTAGTATGATTCATTAATGCACTGTTACTCACTGAGAAAATTTAAAGTTTGATATTTTTAATATCACTCTACATGAAATTTAATGCACTTAGTATTAAAGCGAATGTTAACAGAAAGTTTTTAAGACTATCGTTATGCTTTGTTTTTATTACTAGAAATATAATTTATGTTTAACCCTGGAAATATCCAAATATGCCCCTTTAGTAAATAAGAGCTTAGAAGGTATAAAGGACTATGTCAGGTGTTTGGAAATACAAAGATGAATAGATGTTACAGATGATAACTAATCTCTTTCTTATCAGTCAGCTATATTTTGAAGTGCACTACAGAAATCAGAAAGGTTTTTACTGGATTATTTGGCCATGAAAATATTCTTACAAAAATTATTTCAGTTTTTCTTGTTCTCTATTTATTCATTTTTAAATATACTTCTGTCATAAACTGAAGTAACATTGTTTTATAACATTATATAAACTTCAGATGTACAACATTATAATTAAACATTCATATATACTACAGGGTGTTTACTATCACAAATCTCGTTTCCATCCATCAGTAGGCTTGACCCCCTTTATCTGTTTTACCCACCTCTCATCCCCATTCCCCTCTGGTAACCATCAATCTGTTCTGTGTATCTGAGTTTGTTTTGTCTATTGTTCATTTTTAATATTCCACATGAGTGAAAGTGTGTATTAGTCTTTCTCTGTCTGACATTTTTCACTTAACACCTCCAAGATCTATCAATGTTGTCACAAATGTCAAGAATTTTTTATTTTCATGCCTAAGTAGCATTCTGTTACCTTATACCTGAGTCTATTATATATACACATGTATACATATATACATATATGTGTGTGTATGTATGTGTGTATTTTTGTTGTTTTTGCTGGTTGTAAGAGGTTTTTTTATATATATTCAAATATTAACTCCTTAACAGATGTCTGATCTTAAAATATCTTTTCCTATTCAATAGATTGCTCTTTTGTTTTGAGTATGGTTTCTTTCACTGTGCATAATCTGTTGAATTTGATGTAGTCCCACTTATTTATTTTTTTCTTTTGTTTCCCTTACCTTTGTAGTTGAACCCCCAGAGACATCTCTAAGTTCAAGGTCAAGTTTACAACCTATGTTTTCTTAGTCTTACATTCAAGTTTTTAACCCATTTTGAGTTAATTTTTGTGCATTATGGAAGATGTTAGTAATTTCATTCTTTTTCATGTGGCTGTCTAGTTTTCCCTTTATTGAAGAGACATTCTTTCTCTATTGTATACTCTTGGCTCCTTTGTCAAAAGTGAGTTGTTCATATACGTTTGGTTAACTTTTGGACTCAATTTTATTCCATTTTTCAGTGTGCCTGTTTTTTTGTTGTTGTTTTATTATTTTTTTGCTAATACCATATTTTTTTTAAGAGAAAGGAAGAAGGCAGAGATAAAGGCAAGTAGGCAGGCAGAGAGAGAGAGAGAGAGAGAGAGAGAGAGAGAGAGAGAGAGAGAGAGAGAGAGGAAAAGAAGCATTTTTATGTATTTACTTGTTCATTTTGGCTATTCCCCTAGCTCCCGGGCATGAAACCAGGTCCTTGGGCTTTATGAGGACTGCACCACTGCAGCTTCAGACTTAACTCCTGGGTAACCAGGGCACGCCAGTACCATAAAATCTTGGTTACTATTGTTTTGCAGTATAGTTTGAATTCAGGGAGCATTATACCTATGGATTTGTTCTATTCTGGATTGCTTTGGCTATTTGGGGTGTTTAGTTATTTCATATAAATTTTTAGCATTTTTTTTTCTATTTCTGTGAAAAATCCCCTCATTGAGATCTTGATAATTTCATTGAATCTGTAGATTTCTTAGGTAATATAGACAGACACTTTTAACATTTTTTATTTTAATTCTTCCAATCCATGAGCCCTGAATATCTTTTCATTTATATTTGTCTTCTTAAATTTCTTTTAACGAGATCTTATAGTACAGGTCTTTCACCTCTTTGGATAAATTTACTCCTAGATAGTTCATTCTTTTTAATTCAATTGTAAATGAGATTATTTTCATAATCTCTCTTTCTGGCAGTTTATTGTTAACATATAGAAACGCAACAAATTTTTGTGTATTGATTTTTGTACCCTGAAAATTTACTGTATTCATTTGTTATTTGTAATAAGTTTTGGTGGAGTCTTTAATGTTGTCCCTATATAAAATCAGGTCATCTTCAGTGACAGTTTTACTTCTTTCTTCCCAAATTATATGCCTTTTATTTCCTTTTCTTTGTTGCCTCGTTGCTCTGGCTAGGACTTCCATACTGTGTTGATAAAGGTGATGAGAGCAGACATCCTTATTTTGTTACCAGGTCAGAGAAAAGTTTTCAGTTGTTCACCATTTAGGTATGATGTTAGCTGTAGGCTTGTCACATATGGCCTTTATTATGTTAAATTACATTCTGTCTGCACCCATTTATTGAAAGTTTTCATTATAAACGATGTTTAATCTTGCCCAATGCTTTTTCTACCTCTATTGAGAAGTGATAATATGATTTTATTCTTCATTTTTGTAACGTGATGCATCATGCTAATTGATTTGCAGATGTTGAATAATCCTTGCATGCATGAAATAAATCCTGCTTGATAATGGTATACAATACTTTTATTGAATTCTGTTTGCTAATATTTTGTTGAAGCTTTTTCACATGTTCATCAAAGATATTGCCCTATAATTTTCTTTTTTGTGATGTCCTTGTCTGGTTTTGGTATCAGGTAATGTTGGCCTTATGCAATTAGTTAGGAAGCATTCCTGTCTCTTCCTTTTTTTTGTTTTCTTTTAAAGTTTTAGAATAGGTATTAAATCTTCTTTGAATGCTCATTAGTGAAGTCATCTTCAAGTGACACTCATCACTGACATCCCGGATTTTCATTTCGGGGATTTTTTTTTTTTCATTACTCTTTTAATTTCCTTACTAGTGATTGGTCTATTCAGATTTTCAATTGATTCACAATTCAGTCTTGGGAAGTCGTATGACTCTAATAATTTATCCATTTCTTTCAGGTTTCCAATTTGTTGACATATAGGTGTTCATAGTAGTCTCTCGTGAACCCCAGTATTTCTGTGGATTCTGGTCTGAGCATCTCCGGTGGGCTGTGGAGCGCTGCACATACAAGCAATGTGTGGGCTCCGATCAAGCAGTTCTGTGGTGTCATGATTAGGTTTGCTCAGGTGGAGCCAGTACAGCACTCAGCACACGTACCAGGGCTCTACTCCAAGAGGTTCTGCTTCCAGCAGCACAGGCACCAATAAGACCAAGGTGGGGATGCCAAGACGGCGCCAGTCAATAACCTTCTTTGGAAGAATTTCCCTGGTTCTTGCTTCTCTGGCTGCTGTTTTAAGGTGAGCAAATGACTCCTGTCAAATATAGTCTGAGTGTCTTTCAAACTGCTGTTTTTACACTACAAACATATTTTTGATTTGGCTCTTTCAAAGCGCAATCTGCATACCACAAACTCTGTGTTTTCCCTTGACATAAGCCTTGTTGCTTCTTAAAGCTACACATTTTGGAACTTGTTTCTCTCCTGCAGGTCTCAAGAGCTGGGGCGTCTGCTGTGTGGCACAGACTCCTCCCTCCTCAGGGAGAAATTTCATGTTTGTGGTATACCCCTACTTGCCACCAGGACCCCTTTCCTGTGTGGGGTTTTTGATGAGACTATGTCTCATTTCTCCCCTCCTTATTCCTTGTTGTGGAGGTTTTGTTCAGTTGGTCTTAGTCACTGTTTCACAGTGAGTTATTCCAAAAGTAGCTGTAGATTGGTTGTGTCTGTGGGAGCAAGTAAGGGAGTCAGTTTCTTCCTCTGCCATCTTGAACAACCTTCTCTCTTTTCACTTTAATTATATGTGGACTGTCCCAATATTCATATTTAAAAATTTAAATGATGCTGAGAACTCATTTGTCTGTAAAATAATGTTTTTTTATACCTGATATTGATAGTTGGTGGAGATTTTCTCATTTACATTTCTGTTAATTATTTAAGAAAATGAAAATGGCCATGGATATAAATACCTGTAAGATCATTTCTTGATGCCAAAGCCATTATAAGAAACTTAAGAATATACATATCATTCTACCTTTTATAAAAGCATTTTATTTAATGGTATAATGTTGTATTTGTCAGGTCAAGTAAAGTCAGCTTTCATCTTTTAAGTGCTATAGTTCAAACAAATGGAATACTTGATAAAATGCAGAAATCTGTGATCGTTATTTGTGTGCAGTTTGAATTTTATTAAGTTTAAACAGCTGAAGTACTCTGAAAAAGCAAACAATTTTCATTTTTGATTAAGTCAGCTGCCCATAATTAAACTCTGATATAGGAAAAGATGAAGACAGGTGTTCTAGAGTCAAGTTATCACCCTCTGATTACAGGCTGCACTGTTTGCTAATTATTTCCTTTCTTTGCCACTCATTCCCTTCATTGTAAAATATGCATAATAATAGTACCTCTGAGTTTTTAGGAGAATTAAATGAGTTAGTATAAGAACGTACTTAGAGCAGTGCTTGGCATAGTATACAATATCTAAGTGTTTTGTTCAACATAAGTGGCTTTTCTTTAATAGATGATTAAGGGTTTGGATAACATTTAATTTCTTACATATACTCCTTAGCAATAGTAATATTTAATATATTAGGTCGTGTGAAATTTAATAGTGTAGTACTCATCAAATTAAATATTTTCAGTAAATGAGATTAAAGATAGACTGTTACAAGTGAAAAATGATTGGATATAAATCAATAAAACTATCAACCAGAGTAGTCACACTTATTCAGTTCCTGTACCTGAGACAGTTTCCATATAAGTCTGATAGAACTAATCAAATTTTATCATTTTTATTGATCCAACCTAACAGTTTCTCTCTCCAATAAATGTTTCTTTTAAAAGAAATATGTAGGAAATAATTTTTGAACTTAGATTTTCCAATATTATTGTTTTATTAAATATATATTTGTTATATATATAAGATTAAATTGTGGATCTATTCTGTTGACATTAAGGGACATCAATATTACTTATATCTCAAAAATTACTATAGAAGTAAGGTGTAAAGTCATTATTTTGAAAAAAATCCTTGCTCTGATGCATAAGAAACATCCTAGAAATTTTAAATATTCCATTTTTTCCAAGTAAAATTTGAATAAAATAAAATATTATTTTAATAATTGTATAAGCTAATGTGGATAGTGTGGGTAGCAAATTTCTTGATTGGCCTAGAGTTATTTTTTCGTGTAGCAGAAGTCAACTGTAATTTTCATTGATTATTATATTTTAAGATAACTTAAAACCAGAATACATCTTGTAAATCATGTTACCTTACATTGCCATCAGTCAAGTGAGAATTTTATGCAGTTGCATGAAAACCTTCCCTTGACACCTCCTAGTAGGATAAAAAAAAAAAAATCCATAGCATCTAAGTATCTTACATTCAATGAAATAAGATGCACTTATATATTCATTTTTCAGTCTTAGAATTGCATTGCCTGTACTTTTAATCTGAGTTAAAATTGATTCTTATTCATTATGGACCAGTAATTAATATGTAGTTAATGAATAATACTTTCATTTTTAAGGAATGGTGTAGGCAGGAATTAAAGCAAGTAGGTAGCAAAGCAGGGAGAGGAGGAAGATTTTCATTTCATTTCCATTTAGTTGTTTACACTGGTTGTTTCCCCACCCAGACCTGGGGACTCAAATCCAGAGCTATGTGGCTAGTGTCCTTCACAGGCAACTGACTTAACTGCTGCTCCACTAGGGCATGCCAAATATTACTTTTTAAGCAGTTATTTGAAAATCGATGCACCAGGCCTTGTACTAGGGAAAAACTTTATACACATATATATAATCTCTAGTTATTATAATCTTTTCAAGCTAAGTAATGAGTTCCATTTTACAGAAGAGAAAATAGAAGTTTGGAGTAGATCATTAAATTTGAAAAAACAGTTTCTTGCATCATTGTTCTTCCAAAAAGAAAAGGACTTTCTGTCACATTTTTCCATGTCGAATGATTTTTCCAGGCATAGATATTAAATCTCTTGTTTTAAAATATGGAGAAACTGAAAATAGTCATTATTAATAGAATGTGCTGCCATCAGTTTAAGCCTCATCAAAATAAATTATCTTTGAAATTAGTAACTATAAGAAGTTTCTAGGAGAGGATAAATCAACTTTTTAGAGAAACAAAAACAAAGTCTCTGTCTCTCTCCCTGTCTGTCTGTCTGTCTGTCTGTCTGTCTCTCTCTCTCTCTCTCTCTCTCTCTCTCTCTCTCTCTAGAAATAAGATGTAAAGTCATTATTTTGAAAAAAAAATCCTTGCTCGGATGCATAAGAAACATCCTATATGCATAAGAAACATTTTATATATATATATTTTTATATATATAATATATATATTATATATATATATATATATATAGAATCAATTTCCCAATACCACAGCCTCTGCCCAGGAGTTCAAAGATCAGAAGAAATTCAACTCCTCCCCTACAAAATTTATGATTGAATATTTGAATCAAATTTGATAACCTGAAATACAATTATCCCTTTAACAACACAGGGCTTAGGGGTGCTGATCCCAACATAGTCAAAAATCCAGTGTAACTTTTAACTCCTCCCAAAACTTAACCATTAAAAGCCAGATGTTGACCAGAAGCCTTACTCATCAGCTGTTGAATAACACACATTTTATGTTATACATATTATATACTGTATTCTTACCATAAAATAAGCTAGATAAAAGAGACTTATTAGGAAGAGAAAATTTATTTATAGTATTTAACTCTGTTTATCATACTGTAAGTTTATGTCATCCATTTACCAGACAGTCCACTTACAATTGGTTCCTTGAAGTTCAAACCCATGTTGTTCAGAATCAGCTATATATCATTCTGAGATAATATTTTTGTGCAACTCGACATGGTCTATGCAGTGGAGAAACTGGTATCTACTGACAGAGGTATCACTTTGGAATAAAAGGTGATTGGTATATAAAAATTACCATAACAGCGCTTTTTGAAATATATTTATACTTTTTTTTTTGTTTTGTTTTGATATGTTTCCTTCCCCCAGACCTCAGTCTCGAATTCCTTTGGCTTTGCATGGCCGGCACTTTAGCCACTGAGTTCAGGAGTACACAATTTACATTTTCTTTTTAAAGAAAATATACCTTAAAATCCTACTCACAATATAATTAGAGAATGTTACATAAGTTATAGTGAATGAATTGGCTTCAAAAGTAAAAATTTCTCTGACTTTTACAGGTAGCTGTCAGTATAGCTCTAAGGACTTAGCAAAGAGTAGTTTTTAATGGTTAAATTCATATTTTCAGAATTTCCAGTATAATATTTATTAAATAGTTCTGATAAAATGGATTACTATGCTTGTTCTATTTCAAAATTTCCATTCTCTAGCTTTATGCTTTAAACCTATGTACCAGAAGGTCAAGATAAATAACCATTTATTCCTTACTTAAAGAAAAGACAGATACAGTCACTAAATATTTCCCCTGGAAAATATTGAAAATAGGACTGTGTGTCAGCCAAAGGGGAGGAGGGGGACATTCAGTATCAAATAGTTCCCAGAAAGCATTTGAATTTTGAAATTGATTCTTCCTTATTACAAGTTTTAGCAGAATTGTACAATAGAATTTTTCCCTTGAGCAGGATTTAAATCAGACAGTCCTAATAATATATAACAGAGAAAAATATTTTCACCTGTCAGATTTCTTTTGATCTTCACAAATCTTTCTCATTTCCTAAGGATCACAGTGATTAAAAGATGTAGTGTTCTTACTAATTCATGAAAAATTTGTCAAGAAAAGAGGAATTTTAAGAACATGGATCAATGACAAGAGATGGGTAGGTTTTCTGAACAATTTTATGATCTACAGAGATTTTTATTATAAAGCTATTCAAGTTCCTAAATGATACTCTAGTTATTATAATAGATACTAAGAAATATCTGTATTCCCACCAAACTTGAGAAAATATGGAATACCTAAGGTGAAAATCCATAAATTATACAAGAAAATTCAAACTGGGGAGGAAAACTACTATGTGATATCCATATTAATTCATCAAAAGAATATTCACATTTAGTTTGGTCATATTTTTGAATTTTGAGGGAAATTTTTATTGTGTTGATTTATTAAAGGCTAGCTATTACTAAGAATTTCTAAAAAAGTAAGCTGGTTGGTTTAATAGGTTAAGTTATCTAGATAAGAATATATAAATCTGTGAATTGCCTAGAGGTAGTATAACACCAATCTCACATGCTTGTTATAGCATCCGAATACATGTTGTAAGACATCAGAACTTCACCCAGTTTTAAAATATCTGTCACTTATTTGAAATGTAAAGGTTTATGATCTTAGAAATCTATCTTCAGTTCTCTGAACCAAAATATCTTCATCAAGAAAAGAATATTTTCAACAATAGTTTTTTTTTTCAAATGCGATACTGTCTGTAAAATTCTTTCACATGCCCTATAGCATCACACAACATCATATTTCTAGTAGACAAGTACATACTGAAGTTCCTTAATAGTTACAACATATATTCTACATTATTAGTAGGTGGCACTGATAAATTCATATATTTTGGTCATCAAACAAACATAATTTTAATAACCAAAACAAATTTCACTATAGAGTTATCTATTTGTTGAATAACCCTAAAAAAATAAATCAATAAACAAAACTATACCTCCACAATTTAGAATGCTGATCTGACAAGAAAGCCACGATTTGGGACAGAAGGCAGCTTCTGTGGAGATCTTTTGCTCAGCTTGCCCTCCCCTGCAGCTCGCCAGGCCACTGTCCATGTAGACACCAGCCCTGCAAAGGAAGATCCCTGAGGATCTTGGGAAATGATGTCAAAAAATAGTTGCCTGCACATTCCCATGAGTTTTCGATTTCCTCCTTTCAATAGTCATAGTCATGACTATTATTGGAGAAACCTTCACTAAGAAAATTTTGTGAAAATACAAACACTTTACATATAAAGTTCGTGCATACATAAAAATATTCTTTGTTACCGGTAACTCAGTTAATAGTTTTCCTGAATAACAAATGTGTATTTGCAGTAGGAAACCAGTCTCAGGAGAGGTGATCTGGGGACAGGAAGAGGTTATTGTTTATTCCTAAATGATCTGAATTGGCTATCTAAACTGGACCGGATTCCCCAGATCTTATCTGATGGTTTGTTTCACTTTGCTATGGAGCTATAAGATACATTTCTTTAAAGAAATAAGTTGTATTTGCATATAGAGCTATTGCTTTATATCACTCATATTCTTTTAAAACTTTTGCACAGAATTAAATTACATATGTCTTCTGGAGCTATATTTTCTCATTGCTATCCGAAGTTATCACCACTTTAAGAAGGACTTACATTGAAATTATTCTTGAGTAGGGAATGTCTGTTCTTAATTCTGTATGCATTCATGGAATGAATACAGGCTCATCACAAAGAATCTAGAGAAAGCTGTAGAAAAGTCATTTTTACAGAAGAAAACAAGTTGTTACTACAGGCTAAAATATAAGGGAGTCTGGGAGCTTGAATGAAAAATTGGTGTTCTAAATTATACTCTTAAAATTCCTATTGAGCTGGTGTAAGTTATCAGACCAATCTGAATCTTACTTTTCCTATCTGAAAAGTGGGAGCATATGATATATATGTACTTCAAAACTCGGATTTTGGAAAACTGTATGTTCAGTTCATTTAGACTAAGTATGACTTTATATTGAAATCTAGACAACAGTGCTTCAATCTAATTTTCAAAAAATCTTTTGTTGAAATAACATTGGTTGCCATTATATAGGTTTCAGGTGTTTCATTGCATATCAACATCTGTGTATAGTAAATTGTACTTACCACTAAAAGTCTTAACTCCTTCCTTCTCCATACAACTGACCCCTTTCAGCTGCTCTGTTTACCCCTTTTCCTTCTTTCATGGGCTTACTATCTACAATTTTATTTTTATTTTTTAGTTCACTTTGTTTCCTTATGTACTACATGTGGACAAAATCATAAGGTGTGTGTCTTTATCTGACATTTTACTAAGCATATATTCTACGTTCATTCATGTTGTGGCTTTGGCAGAATTTCATATATTTTTACAGCTGAGTAGTATTGCTCTGTGTATATAACCACATCTTTATCCAATCATCTGTCCACAGGCACTTAGGCTGATTCTAGCTCTTAGTTGCTATTACAATACTGAATGAAAATGGGTGTGTATGTATATCTTCAAATTAGTGTTTCATGTTCTTCAAGTTCAGATGGGATTACTGGATCATATGGAATTTTAATTTCTGCTTTTGTGAGGAAACTCTATACTGTTTCACAATAACTACACCAATTTATACTCTCACCAACAGTGTGCAAAATTTCCTTCAGATCCTCTCCAACACTTGTTTCTTGTCTCTTTGGTAATTACCCTTATCGTAGGTACGAGGTGATAGCTTAGCCTATCCTAAGGTAGTGAGATATCTCAATTGATTTTTCACAGTCAGTTACAAGTTAAATGCCTTGTTCTAGTCTTTGAGTGTTGGAAGAGACAATTCTCCAAAGAAGATATATACATGGTCAACAGGCACTTAAAACCTGCTCATCATCTCTTATTGTTAGGGAAATGTAAACTAAAACAATAGTGAGGTATCACCTCACACCTGTGAAAAAAGCTATTAACAGATTTTTACTTACTTTCCATCTATATATTCTTAGTATTGTCTGTTTTACCTCATGCAGGTTCAACCTGAGAATTCCTATTTAATGTCTGGAAAAAGCAAGAAATATTTTATCTGTTTTTACTTTTGATAAATAATAATCTACATCACAAAAATTCTGCAAAATGATTGTACCTTAGTTTTACCTCTTCAAGTCTAAAATTGGATAGCTGTAGTACACAACACTAGTGAGTCTTGAAATACTGTTACTTTGATTCATGTTTTTCAAGCCTAATCACTTTCCTTTCATTAAATCTTAAGCTTTTCTGTATTGTATTTTCAGTAAATTGAACAATCTCTTAAAAAGCAATATTTGTTTCATATGCAGAGGCAATTTTTCTTGTCTTTCTTTCCCTTCCCTCCCTACACATTTCCTTTAATAAATCTTTAGTTTTAAAAAAAATGTTTTTCTATTATAAACCTAAAAATTGAATTTGACATTACAATTCAAAATGTTAATTGCATTTAAATTTTTCTCAGCTATATTCACAAAATCCCATTGTTTTAACTGCTTAAAATAATAAACAAGTAGCTTCAAACCATACCTCAAGGATAAACTGTTCAAGCAGAATTTATTTTATTAAACCAAAGTCAATTGTGAAATAATTTCAACTGAAGATTTTAATAGTGTACATGCTAAATGTAAAAATTAGTTAGGAATCATCTTCAAAACATGTAATTCAAATTAATAATGTCTTCTGCATTAGTTTGAAAGTAATTATATTTAATTTGTTCTTTGAATTAGTATAGTTTTCCATGTGGAATTTTTGAACAACATGAGAAGAAGATGTACTGCTAGAGAATGTATAAATTTAGTTTGTAATTAACAGTAATCTATTTAAAACATTGCTATAAAATGAATTGTTAGTTATGTATATCTTATTTACTTTTGCATGCATATCAAATTCATTATTTTCATCACATTACAAACACACCTAGTATCTAAATTTGTACCTTTTATCCAGCTGTATGTTGCATAAATATAGTATTTATAAATTTATACATTTCTTCCTTTGTCTTTTTCTCCCTCTTAGTTTATTGTTTAAGCTAATTTAAATAAAACAATGTGTTTAGTCATAGAATGTTAAAGATGCGCAGGTCTCTCAAAATCACCTGTTCTGTGAGTTCTATATCTGAGGCAGCTTAAATTCTGACACAATCTCTATATAATTTTAGTATCTATATATTAGTGTTTTCATTATCTTCCATCAACTCAAAGGGGCCAGCAGTAAGAAATACGTTAGAAAACAAACGACCTCACTTTATAAGTACAGAATCAGAGTTTCAGGAGAGCATGCCACTCATCCAAGGTCATGGAGAGTTGAGTGTGAGAATTGGAACCAGGTTCTAATTTGTAGGTTGACCATGGAGTGTCATTGACCTAGTAGAGCTCCCAGCAGAAATGGATTTTCAGCTGACATAGAGGCTGGTAAATTCTAAGTTCTCCTTAACTTCGTTCACATAGAATTGAAGTAGTGAGGTTTATTTCCCATTTCAGTTAGCACCACAGTATTATTATACTAAACTATAATGCAATTATAATGTAGTATTAATATTTTATGCCTTAAATATAGAGTTATGGAAAAATTGAAATGGATTTCTGATATTTTTGTAGATAAATTAAATTGGACCAGTCTTCTTTTTCTCAGTCAAAACAAGTGATATAAATAGGCTTTTCTGCTCTACTGATTATGAGCTTTACCTACTCACTCTAAGTACGGGTCATCCTTATTTTCTTACTCCTTGGTGTTAAAGAGAAAACAAAAGACAGAATAAAGTTTAATAAAGAGTTTATCCATTCTAGAACTTTCCATTTTATCTACAGTTATAATTATTAGTTTACATAAAATATAGGTGACTCCAAATATAAAATGAATACAAGAGTGATTGCTATATCTTTCGTTCTGAAATATTTCAAAGAATGGTTTAGCAGGCCTGAAAACAGAATGGTATTGTTTTGTCTCCCAAAAGTAACCATGATCCCTAAATCCTCTGCCCCAAATGTTTAGATTATCATCTAAATATTTGATCCAATAATCATTAAAACACACTTCTATTTTAATAACTAAAGGTCTCAGTGGACTTAAAATGATAAGGGGAGATGAAATAAACTATATTTCTTCTTCAGACCAAATAAGGATCTGAAAATAATGACAGGAAAGAAGGTTACTCACTAGTCCCAAAGGCATTAACATACATCAAGCACTTACTACATACCATTCAAGCACTTACAGGATTATCTAAGTTAAATTATGGAGTTATCAGGAAAATAATTGCAAATAAGAGAAGAATTCAAGGACATTTAAGCCATAATATAGAAAAATCTTATGTCATAGGCTTCAGTTTCAGTTTTGGAGAAAAGAAAGAGGCTAGTCTAGACCAAAGGAAGGTGGAGCGAGTTCTGTGGGAGTTGCATAAGTTGACTAAAAAGGAAATAATAAGTCAAATTTATCATATGAAACTCTTCATATTTTAATATTTTCTTTAAAGTCTCTGGAGAACACAGACAATGAAAAAGCCAATGAAAAACAGGAAAAGTGTTTAAGTATTTGAGAACTTCAGATTATAAAAACTACAGAGAAGTTCAATTGGCAAGATAAAGGGGGTCGCAGACATCTTAAGTCAGAAAGCTATTATGGTTTGACAGTGTCACTGGAAGATATTGGTTGAGAAACATAGAAAATATTAATGAGAAAATAATAAAACAGAACTTGAAAAAAATGCAACACCACATGTTTCTGCAGTCATCTGCATAAGCATTTCATTTAGAAATTATTGAATAGATAATTCTTTTCTGAAAACTCTGTAGGTGCTATTATGACTTGTTTTTAGTTTTTTTTTTCAAAGAAAAAAAATTCAACATCCAAGAAACTCAAATGGTAAATCACACTGTAGCTCATTTAATGAGGGCAGTCAACACAGAGAGAATATGAATGAATGCACAGGATATGGGGAAAAGGGCAATCCCATAGCATATTCTGGTCCCTTTTACAGTCATATTTGATTCACTGCCAAGAACAGTAATTGAAAGAAGCAAAAGTTTCAGCTTCTTATGTACAGTACCTAAGACTCCTCTTATTTTACCTCTGAAGGTCAGTGAGCCTTTCCATGAATCTTTGCATGTTTAAGTACAATGTGAACTTTGGTAGAGAAGGTGACCCTGGGTTAATTGGGTTTTTAGGTTATTATAAACACAACTGAAAGCTAGCAAATTTCACATTATTGCTAAAGAATTAGAGAATACAGTTATAAACAACATCCAAAGATTCGGAAGTAATCCCAAAGACAGCTGTGAAAATGGAGATTTATTTTGTACATCTCACTTCTCTTGGTTTTCTCCCATCTTTCCTTAGGGAATCTTGTACATGTCTACAGGGTGTTGGGAGCTCAGCCCAATCTGCAGGAGTTTCCCCAACCCAGTTCGTTTGTTGCACACCTATACCTGTTCACACTCAATTCCCTGCAAATTCACTCTTAGAGAAGTGCCTCATTAGTTAGTTGGTCAATCAAGACTCTTAATAAGCAAATAAATAATAGAGATAACCTTGCTATGAGGTATCCTGTTAAAGAAAAACATGTCATCTATAGGAAACTATGCAGTTAATATGATCAAGCCAGGCCTCCTGGGGAGAGGCTTTTTAAATTTAGTTTAATAAAAAGTTATCTTTGAGAGGATCATCTTTTGAGGGGCTAGTGGTGACTATATATAGAAAGAAGTTGAAATGTCTGATGTTGCTCTAATTACATTTATGAGAGAAGATGCAAATATTTTTCAATATTTGGAAAACTCAGTGTTGCACAGAGCAATTCAATCAAATCTGCAAGTGGCCCTGATAACACTTTTACCATAATTTGTCTTAATCTCTTAGGGAGTCTTCAGATATGAAAGGATAAAATATGTTTGAGATTTCACAATTCATGTTTATTTTGCAAGTGTCCAAAGTGTCTTCTAAATAAAAGACTTAAAGGTGGGAGAGGGCTAGAACTTTGAGGAAAGAATTGAAGACATACATGTTTTGGAAGTTCCAAAGCAAACCACAGTTGAACCTTGACTTTGAATCTGGAGAGGTCTGTGAGTGTAATAGGTAGCATTTTGAGAGACCATATAGACTACAGTGTAAACCTGTAGTCAGCTAAGAGCTCCATGGGATTGATCAATATGCTTACCATCTTCTCTACCTATCTCTGGGGTTTTTGGTGAGTTCTGATATTTTTCTTCTTAAAGATCAAAAAGAGGTGCCTCAGTTAGATGCTTTTTAAAAGTACCTTAATTTAGTATACTTGCATGCTGGTACATAAAGTTCTAGCAAATGTCAATGTCCAGGCAAATTGTCCACATTAATTATACCGAATTAGGTATTACTCTTCACAAAGAAAGCAGGGATAAATATATAACTTCAAAATATTTATGTTACCTGCATTTATTCTTGGAATTTAGGATGTCTTCCTGTTTTGCTGTTTGCCGTTTTAATCTTTCATCCTTTGAGGCTAGAATCGAAATCTCTGTGCCGTGATTTTTCTAGTCCTTTTAGGAAAAGAGAATCTTTCCTTCCTAGGATGACTTTTTTTTAACATAGCAACCACAGAAAATTGACACAAATACTAAGGAACACTAGGGAGAATGTGCTGAGAATTAAAGGAGCAAGCACCACTTAGTTTTGCTTCTCCTAAGACAAATATCAAAATAAGACATTAAAATCAATTAAGTTCTGTGGGAAGGTCTCAGTCAAAGTGACTCTTAGCTTGGGTAAGAATTTTAAGCATTTAATGAAAATCTGTATCCAATATTTAAAGATGTTCCTTACTATTTAATACTACTACTAATCCAGTAACTATATTTTTCTATTAGGATTACTATTTTATTCATAACAGGGTTAGTTAGATGCCTTTAAGATTTTAAGCATCAGAAATAAAGCAAAGATGGTCTCAAATCTTATAAAGAAATAGGTATAGTAAATTCAATTAATGCACCTCAGTAATGTCTATGAAATCTCACAACATTAGAATAAATATTTAACAGCATGCCATTTCCACTTTTTTCAAACTGCACCTGAACTATTTACTCATATTTGTGTTGGTGTTTACCATTTGAAAATCTTCCATAATCACTTTCTCTTCTAGAAAATCATCCCTGAGAGAAAGCAGGCATGTATCATACCTGCATTTTGAATATGCAGAAAATGAAGCTCAAGAGATATTCTGACTTACTAAATATCAGCTTGCTGAGCTGGAGAAAGAAACGTGAGGCAAGCCCCTCTCTAGTTCATCTCCCTCTTCAGTGAGAACCATAGTGCAGAGAGCTGAAAATAGTTTTTTTCCCTTTTAGAGCAGGTCAGCTTGGAAATGTTGAGGAATTCTCTGTTCAGAACTGTTGTAGAGATTCTGGCAGCCCAAAAAGCTCTCTGCTAGAGACATGTATCTTTTGTTAATTTGTTTTTTTAAACCATGTACTGTTTTTCTCCTTCACCATTAAGTAAAAGTTTTTTTTTTTCCTATATGTAAAACATTTATGCAGAGTTTATATAAAAAGTGAAGGTATGCTTACTCATCTTTACCTCCTACCAGCAATGCCAGAAACGTGATGCAGTGTTTTGGATCCTGCATCTAAGATATGCTCATCTGTTACATTTGTATTTTGTAATGATTTGTTTAGTCAAATCTCTTGATACAACCAGACACCCCTGAACCTAGCTCTGGCATCTTAGAGAATTAGTCTTGGTGGAAACTCTGTTCCTTAACTAGGGCTAAAAGAAGCACACACACACACAAAAGTATAAGTGACCATGAGAGGCATCATTTCTGAAGGGAAGAAAAGTATTTTTAACTTTATTGTACTTTCTTACTGATTTCTTAAGTTGTTTCCACATCTGGAAAACTTGGGTGATACCTTTTTTCAGAGTTAATATAAGGAAGAAGATAATAACAATATCAATAGCTGCTCTTTATTAAGGGCTGTTTCATGTAGCACTCATAATCTGTGAGGTATCTTACTAATATCCCCATATTGCAGGGCAGGATATTGAGGTTTAGAAATTCAGCACTCAAATCCAGAAAGTGCTACTTTAGAGTCGAATGAGTACTCTAGCTGCTCCTCTATAAGATAATATACTGACACAGAAAAAAAAATATCAAAACAGGGTGACTCTTGGAAGAGGGGAAAAAATACAAGCTGGAAAATTCTGTAAAAATGTAAATAGAAGTCCTTATTCAGAAAATCTCATTATTTAACGAGATTTATTATTGAGTCCTTCTGCTATTGTCTGAAAACAGAAATAAGCATTCTTGTCTTGGGTTGGAAGGGTCTGCACACCTGAACTGAAATAATCACCAGATGGGCTAGCAGGGGCCCTGGAACTTTCACCACCCAGTAAGTCTGGTGCCTCCTTTACTTGGTAAGGTACCCATAATTGCTCCCGTCTAATTTATACTCTGAGGAATTTTGATTTTCTTTTTTTCTTTCATTGAGATCATTTTGATTTAGAATACAAGTTTTAGATGTGCAGGTTCACCCTTGATCAAATATATCATAACACACCAGAACCACCATCAAATTTCTAACAGTTCTCAACTACTGTCTTTGAACCCCCATTACCCTTTGCTTCCAACCCTCACTCCCCTTCCCCTGTGGTAACCTCAGTTCTATTGGCACCATCCAAGGGGTTTTGTTTTGTCTGTTCATTTGCTTTGTTTCTTTATAGCCCACATTGAGTGAGATTATTTGGTATTTGTCTTTCTCCTTCTGAGTTATATCACTTAGCATAATTCCCTCTAGTCCCATCCATGTTGTCACAAAAGGCAGGCTTTCTTTATATTTTCTGTTGCTGAGTACATTTCCACTGTGTGTATATATATCAAGGAATTTAGATTTTCAAAGAGCTCATTCTAATAGATATAATCTGTACTTCAAGAAATAGTTTCCAGATCCCATCTTAATATAAGTATGTGAACAAAGAGCAAGAGAACAACGCAGCAGAAGAGAAAACACTCCCCTCCTCACAAACAAGGTTTCAAACAATAGAAATCAGGATCAAAATGTGAAGGCATTAAAATTTAAATGAAATAAATTTCCTATTCAAAAAGACCTGATGGTACTGGCTATAATGGGTCCAAATCTGAGGATCTAAGGCTAAAAGATACAGAGCATTAGGTAAAATATTCAAGTTTTTGTTTGTTTGTTTGTTTGTTTGATACCCCAGTGATCCTATTTGAGATACCTTCTGTTAAGGGTTCATGTTCTTGACCATTTTCTGGTCACATCCAATCATCCTTCTCACAAGAGCCAATATTTCCTCTGCCCTCTCATTGTTCCAATGAAATAATACAACTTCCTCTTAATACCTTCAGATTCTGCTGAGTTTGCCTGTTTGTTAGCAGCCCTCTACTCTCCAGACTCTGTCAAGAAGATTTCTTTTTCTTAGTGAAGCTTATTAACTTGTAAAGAATATGAGGAAGCTGTGTTAGTGACAAGTCTTAGACATTTGTAAGGCTCCATATCCAAGAGGATCTATTCTATAGCCAGAAGAAAAGAAAAATTAATCCCTGAAAATGTACTGGATTCCAAAGGTCTCATTTTGGAAGCCCTCTAGCTACATCTAGAACTTTGAGATTTGGTCCAAGAAATATTCTGAAATATTTGCCAATATTTTTGAAGGCAAGAGGTTATACATGAAAACCCAGATTTCTGTCATCCCTTAAGAATCAGAAAAAAAAACAAGCCTATATTTGGGTATGGCGGTAGTCATTTGCACCTTCATAGGCTTATACCCTTCAAGAGCAGCATTCTATAAATGATTACAGCCTTACTTGGTCCACTTCACACCTTTATATTACCTGCTTGAGCAATAGACATTCTAGTGCAAGACCCATGTTTCTTGGCCATGCCCTGTCTGATGCTGCTTCTATCTTTTTTTCTGGGGAGTACTGTGGGAGAAATATACTATTTTATAAAAGCTTCAAATCTGTAAGGTAAATATTATTTCTCTTTCTGATGGCAAAATTAAGACTTACAGATAAGAGTTACTCAAAATGATACATTTAGGTCTACAGCTTAACCAGAATTCCAGCCAGGTTTTCTCACTCTAAACCCAACCCCACTTCCATTCAACTATAATTCCTATTGACCAGTAAAGCATTAAGAAGAAAATATCCACAGAGTAGGCATCTCTACTAAAATACAATTTATGTTCAGCAAGCTGAAAGCTTACATAAAACTAATGAGAAATGTGTATCTCCCTTAATAATGAGTGAACCAAGGCTTTGCAAAATTGCAAAGAACATTAGATTAGGAACTGAGAAATAGGGTTCCAAACCCATCCCTGACACTCATTCAAGTTGACCCTTGAAAAAGTCTACCATTCATTCAGAGCCTTTATGTATGTTTAACATTTCATAACAGTCCCTGATTATAGTGGCTATAGGCATCCCTGTTTGAGGGCCATCTAGGGAGATACTCATCTCTGCCATGGTGATATCCCTCAATATTCCTTTCCTTTTCCCTCATTCCTATTGTCTTCCATGTTTTGTTTTGTTTTTTAAACATTTTCCTTTGTCCTTCTGTCCACATGTCCATCTGAAGTTGAGCAGCCGTCTGGAAAACTAATATTTAGAGAACGGTTCAGATAAAGCATTTATGCTATAGAATGCACTGTATCTAGATGAGCTGTATGAGCCACTTCAGTAGATTTGAAGCATTCCTTATAGTCTTACGGAATTACAAACAAAACTCCTTACCATGAGCAAAACATTTAAGATTAAAAGTTTTTGAATCAGTAATGTGTAATTTCATTGGTGATTTTAACCACTGAACATATAAGAAACATGACTCAATGAGGTCTGTGTGTACACTTACACAGTATGTGTATTATAATGGTTAATATCTCACAAGCACAGACCCTTCTGTATCAGAATTTTGGTCTCTTAAAAGACACAAGTGGTTAGTGGTCCTCAACTACTACAGATGTTGAATGTGGCATTTCTCTGAAATGGTTTGGTTTAGTAAAATAATGAGAAGGCAGCAATTTTATTTGCCTTGCAATAACGAACTACAACAGTGCTTAACATTATGGATTTCCCCTCACAAATCTGTACCATTGGGAATTAGTCCGGGCTCCATGATGACATATACACCCCAGACGCCTTACTTTCACTTTCACGGTCACAAAATGTTTTCTCCATCTCCAGCCTCCCATTGTCTCCACAGGAGAATAAGGACAACCACAAAGAAGAAAGAGATATCATTTATTACAAGAAAATAAACTTTCTTTAGAAAGTCCCATCTAAGACTTTTACTTGCATTTCAGTGGCAGAAACTCTATCAGTGTCCATATTGCAAAAGAGTCTGAGAAAATTTTCCAGCTCCACATATTATCACTAAGTTAATAAAATCTAGGTTTTTATTAAGAAAGGTTTTGCATACCAGATTTTGGGTAGGCAGGTGATAGTGCTCCTGCTCTGGGTTCATAGAATATGGTTTGACAGAACTCATAGTCTAGTGGACCATGGAGGTAATGGATAAAGACAAACCAGGTGTTGTATGCTTTGTTAAAATTAGAATGCAGTGTGCTATGCAGACTCCTGAAGGGGAAAACATACAGGGTCCAGTTCCTGAATTTAGCACACACCGAAGCCATATGTACTCAACCAGACAGCATAGTTCTCCTTTATCCTGTGAGGGTTACATTTGGTCTTGTATAATTCTCCATGCTAAATAGCTAATTGAACACTTCTCAGTTAACTCCCTTAACAGCACTTGGCTTTATAGAATACTAGTAGGGAAGTCCCAGGATTCATGGTTCTTGTGTTTCCTCTTCAGGTCATCACTGCTTCAGATTTGTGAGTCTGCTAAAACCCAGTGCATTGGAATACAAATTCAGCCACACATAACAACAACAACAAAAAAAATAAAAAATAATCTGTATTATTTTCTTACTTCCTGATGCTGTTTGATTTTCCTTTTTTCACCTTTTTAAATTTTTACTCACTTATTATTGGTTTATAACATATAATTTTCATTTATACAGCATTATCTTTTGATATCTCTATATACCACATCATGATGATCACCAAAACTCTGGTTTCCATCTACCATCATACAATTAAGCCTCTTTACCTATTTTACCATCCATGACCTGCTTCCTTTCTTGTTACCTCCAAGCTGTATCTAAAAGTTTATTTTTATTTGGTTTGTTCATTTGCTTTGTCTTTTATTTCACATGTAGTGAAATCATATGGTATTAGTTTTTCTCCATCTGACTTATTTCACTAAGTATTATGCTCTCTAGGTTCACCCATGTTATTATAAAAATGGCAGAATTTTATCTTTTAAAAAAATATCTGAGTAGTATGCCATTCTATACAGTTATGTTTCACTTAACAATGAGGATACATTCTGAGATGTGTCATTAGGTGATTGTCATAGTATACTTACACAAACCAAGAAAATAAAACCTACTATACACCTAGGCTATAGACAGGGACCACCATGGTGTATCTAAGCCATGTTCAACAAAACATCCTTATACTGTGCAGAACTGTATATATACCACAACAACTTAATCTACTCATCTAAAAGTGTATACTTGATTGAATATCATTGGTATTGTAAATGGTGCTACAATGAGCATGTGGGTACACATATCTTTTCATATTAGTGTTTTCCTATTCTTTAGATAAATACCCAGAAGTCAAATAGTTGACTCATATAGTATTTCTATACTTTTATTTTTTTTTAGGACTCTATACTGCTTTACATAGTGGCTGTACCGTTTTACAGTCCCAATAACAGTTTCAAGAGTTCTCTTTTCTCCATAGCCTTGCCAATAATTTTCTTCTTTTTGATAACAGCCATGTGAACAGGTGTGGAGTGATATTGCAGTGTAAACTTCTTTTGTTGTTGTTGTTGTTTTTTAATAATAGTCTATTTTTTCAACTGTGTGTTGTTTGCTTGTTTGTTGTTGCCGAGGTTACTTCCATATAAATTTTGGATAGTAACCCTTTGTCAGATACATGATTTGCAAATAACCTCACAGTTAATAGGTTACCTTTTTGTTTTGGTGATGGTGCCTTTGACTGTGGAAAACTTGTAAGCTGATATAGTTTTATTTATTTTGTTTCTCTTGACAGTGGAGCCAAATTCCTAAAGACATTTCTAAGGCCGATATTAAGGAACTTTCTACCTGTTTTATCTATGTATGTTATAGCTTTGCATCTTAAGATTTTTAATTCATTTTGAATTCAAATGTTTATGGTGTTAGAAAGTGATCTAGTTCACTCTTTCATATGTGTCTATGCAGTTTGCCCAACAACACTTATTGAAAAGACTTTCCTTTCTCCGTTATCTGTTCTTGACTCGTTTATCATAAATTATCTGTCCATTATGTGTGGATCTATTCTAAGAATCTGAAATCTATTCCATTGATCTGTGTGTCTGTCTCCCCATCTACTCAATATTATACTGTTTTGATTCCTATTGCTTTGCAGTATAATTTGAAGTCAGGGAGACTGTTACCTCTATTTTGTTTTCGTTCAGTATTGTTTTGGCAACTTGGGGTCTTCCGTGGTTTCTCACAAATTTCAGCATATTTTTGTTCAGTTTTTCTGAAAAATGCCATGGGAATTTTGACAGAGATCATATTCAATCTGTAAATTATCTTAGGTAAAACAGTCTGTATAACATTAATTCTTCCAATTCATGAGCACAGACTATTTCTCCAGTGTTTTGTAGATTGAGGCAACTTTGATTTATAAGAAAAAATGTTTTAAATGTACAAGTTCACTCTTCATCAAATATATAACACACCACACATATCACCAAATTCATAATAGTACTCTACCACTGTGCATTGAAACCCCACTACCCTTTGCTCTCCTTTCCTTTCTAATAATCTAACTCTTTCATCAGTGTCCAAGAGTGAGGTTTTATGTCTTTATTTCTTTATATTATATCTACAAGTGAGATCATTTGGTATTTGCATTTGTCCTAATTTCACTTAGCATAAATCTCTCTAGTCCCAGCCATGTTGTCTTAAAAAGCAGTATTTCTTTTTAACAGCTGAGTAATATTCCGTTGTGTATATATACCACATCTTTTTATTTGTCTGTCGATGGACACATGTCATTTGTTTCTTGCCTATGGTAAATAGTGCTGCAGTGAACTTGGGATGTATATATCTCTTTCAATTAGTGTTGCTCTAGTGTTCAGTTAAATACCAGAAACGAGATGTTGGGATCAAGTAGAATTTCTATTCTCAGTATTTTGAGGAATGTCTACACTGCTTTCCATAATGGTTGAACTAATTTACACTCTTACCTACAGAGGCATATAAGCATTCCTTTTTCACAGATTTCTCATCAACACTTGTTGTTTCCAGTGTTTTGATTCATAGCCCTTCTCACAGATTCGAGATGCTATCTCATTGTTATTTTGGTTTACATTTCCCTGATAACAAATTATTTGTAAAATACTTTCACATGCCTGATGATCATCTGAAAGGCATCTTTGTAGTAGTGTGTATTCAGATCTTCAGTCTGTGTTTTATTGGATTGTTTTTCTGTTATTGAGTTTTGGTAGTTTATTTTGGATATTATCAGATGTGTGAGTGTGATTATCTTCTTCCATACAGTAAGATGTCCTTCATTTCATGAGTTTCTTAAGCTGTACAGAAGCTTTTAGGTTTGATAGTCTCATTTGTTTATTTTTGTTTTGGTTTTCCTTTTAGCTGGATCAAGTCCCCAAAGACCTCTATAAGGTCATTATCATGGAATGTATTGCCTATATTTTCTTTTGTGTAATTTACATGGTTTCTAATCTTACATCCAAGTCTCTAATCCACTTGAAGTAATTTTAGTGTATGTGTTAGAGAGTGATCTAGTTTCACTTTTTTCATGTGGCCATCCAGTTTTCCAACTAAACTTTGTTAAAGACTTTGTTACAATTTTAGTGTTTTCAATTTCTTTTGGCAATGTCATGTAATTCTCACTGTACAAATTTTTACCTTTTCAGTTAATTTTTTACTAAGTATTTTATTCTTTTTAATGTACTTCTGAATTGTTTTCTCAATTTCTCTTCATTTTTTATGAATAGAAATGTAACATTTTTTATTTGTAACGTTCAACTTTACCACACTTATTATTTCTAATATTTTCTAGTCGAGTTTTCAGATATGTAAAATTATGTCATTTATAGTAGCAGTTTACTTCTTTTAATTTGGATGACTTGTAATGTTTTTTGTCTTATTTTTCTGGTAGTGTTACAGCTCTCTGAGTCAACAAAAGCCAAACATGTTCTTTTGGAAGTATTATAGGCAGATTTATTATGCATGTGTGCCCAGCTGGGATCCTTCCCCAAAATGAGCTGAGCCCCAAATGAAAATGGAGTTACACTTACATAGGCTTAGGGAGACAAAAAGGTGCAAATTAAAGTGGGAGTGACAAGGGGAACTCAAGTTAATTGTAAATTCTTCACCTATACATAAGATCCACTTGCAAAGAATTAAGGAAGTTTGTATCTTATCAGCTCTGTGGTTGTGGCTGTCATGACTACTAAAATGGCTAGCAGGTCCCTCCTACCTTTTCCACATTCCCATGATTTTCTTGGCAGTGGGAAAATGGCGGCTGATTTTCCTCCTACAATAGGACTTTCAGTACTATGTTGAATAAAGTGGTGAGAATGAACATCCTTATATTATTCCTGGTCTTAGAGGAATAACTTTCTATTTCTCATCACTGAGTGTGATTTTAGTTGTAGACTTGAATAATTGACCTGTATTATGTTGAGTTACATTCCCGCTATCCCCATTTTATTTATTTTTTAATTAATTAATTTTATTTTTGCATATTAAAATAAACTCACATGTATATGTTCTCCATCCCTCACATGTATGTCAGTACACCCTGCCCTCCACCAAATCACCAAATGTTCTTCACCATTTTCCAGTGAGCTTCACCACCATTTGTGCCCCCCTACTCCTCATCCCATTCCTTTTTGGTAACCTCAGTTTTGTTGCAAGTGTCCAAGGGTTGATTTTGTTCCATTTGTTCCTTTGTTTTGTCTATTCAATTCCACCTATTAGTAAGGTCATTTGGTATCTATCTTCTTTTGATTTATTTCACTTAATATAACTCCCTCTAGATTCCTCCATCTTAATTCAAATGACGGGATTTCATCTTTTCTAAGGGCTGTGTTGTATTCATATATATCTCATATCTTCTTGATCCATTCATCTGATGTTGGGCACTTAGGGAGTTTCCAGTTCTTAGCTACGGTGAATAGGGCAGCAATAAACATGGGGGTGCATACATTTCTGTGAATGATTGTTTTTCTGTCTTTTGGGTAAATACTCAGAAGTGGTATGGCCGAATCATATGGGACTACCATCCTCAACTTTTGAGGACTCTCCAAACTGTTTTCTATAGGGGTTGCAGCAATTTGCACTCCCACCAACAGTATAAAAGTGTTCCCTTTTCTCCACATCTTTACCAACATTTGTTGTTTCCAGACTTTGGATAATAGCCCTTCTCTCAGGTGTAAGGTGTTACCTCATTGCTGTTTTAATTTGCATTTCCTGTCAGGGAGTAGGAACAACTTTTCATGTGCCTGATCTGTATATTCTCTTTGGAAAAATATCTCTTCAATTCCTCCTCCCATTTTTTGATTGGATTGCCTATTTTTCTGTTATTGAGTTTTACGGGTCCTTTGTATATTTTAGATAATAAACCCTTGTCAGAATTATGAAATCCAAATATCTTCTCACAGTAGATTGCCTTTTGGTTTTAATGAGTTTTCCTTTACTGTGAAGAAGATTTTTAGTTTGATGTAGTCCCAGTTTGTTTTTATTTTCCTATGATGCTGGCATTGAGTCCCCAAAGGCTTCCCTAAGGCTGTCATGGAATATCTTTTCTATGTTGTCTTTAAGAATTTTATAGTTTCTGGTCTTATATCCAAGTCTCTAGTCTATTTTGAGTTAATTTTTGTGAATGTTGTTAGAGAATGATCTAGCTTTATTTTTTTTGCATGTGGCTGTCCATTTATCCCAACACCATTTATTGAAAGAACTTTCCTTTCTCCATTGTATGCTTTTGGCTCCTTTGTTGTAGATTAACTGAATGTGAGTGGGTCAGTTTCTGGTGATTCAGTTCTATTCCACTGGTCTGTGCCTTTGTTATTCCAGTACTGTACTGTTTTGATCACTATTGCATTGTAGTATATCTCAGTGTCTGGGAGTGTAATCCCTCCAGATTCATTCATTTTTCTTAAAATTGCTTTGGCTATTTGGGGTCTTTTGTTACTCCACACAAATTTTAATATTTTTTGTTCTATTCCTACAAATAAGCCCATGGGATTTTAATGGGGATTACATTGAATCTCTATATTGCTTTAGGTAAGATGATCATTTTGACGATGTTGATTCTTCCCAACCATGAGCAGGAGATGTCTTTCCATGTCTTTGTATCCTCCTCTATTTCTTTTTAGAAGGACTTATAGTTTTCATTGTACAGGTCTTTCACTTCCTTTTTGAAGGATATTCCAAGATATTTGATTCTTTTTCTATTTTAAATGGAGTGATTTTCTTGATTTCATTTTATTCTTGTATATTGTTTGCATGTAAGAATGCAGTAGATTTTCGTGCATTGATTTTGTAGCCTTCTACTTTACTATATTTGTTGATAAGTTCTAATAATGTTTACCGTGTTTTTAGGGTTTTCAATATATATGATCATGTTATCTGCAAATAATGATAGTCTTATCTTCTCCTTTCCAATTTAGATTTCTTTTTTCTTGCCTAATTGCTCTTAAGGCCTCCAGTCCAGTACAATTTTAAATAGCAGTGGTGAGAGTGGACAGCCTTGCCTTGTTCCTGTTCTTAGAGGAAATGCTTTTCAATTTTTCTCTATTGACTATGATGCTGGCTGTGGAACTGTCGTATACCACCTTTGTTATATTGAGGTATATACCTTCTACCCTCAACTTATACAGGATTTTTATCATAAATGGCTATGGAGTCTTGTCAAAAACTTTCTCTGCATCTATTGATATGATCATGTCATTTTTCTTACTCTCCTTGATATGGTGTATTACATTAATGGATTTGCATATGGTGAATCATCCTTACATCCCTGGGATAAGTCCCACTTGGTCATGATGGATGATCCTTTTGATGCAGTGTTGCATTAGGTTTGCTAATATTTTGTTGAGAATTTTTGCATCTATGTTCATTAGGGATATTGATGTGTAATTTTTTTTCTTGGTGACATCTCTATCAGCTTTTGGTATCAGTGTGATGTTAGCCTCTTAGAAAGTATTTGGGAGTGTTCACTGTTCTTCAATATTTTGGAAGAGTTTGAGAAGAACAGATATTAATCTCTGAAGGTTTGGTAAAACTCATTAGAAAAGCCAACTGGAACAGGACTTTTATTTCTAGGGATACCTTTGATTACATCCTCAGTTTCCTTGCTTGTGATTGTTCTGTTCAGGTTTTCCAGTTCTTCCTGGTTCAGTCTTGGTAGACGTTATTTTTCTGCAAATCTGTACTTGTCCTCAAGTTTGTCTACTTTTTGGCATAGAGTTGTTCATAGTCTCTTAGGATGTTTTGTATTTCTGTGGTATCTGTTGTAACTTTTCCCCTTTCATTTCTGATTCTAGTTATGAGAATTTACTCTTTTTCTTTGTGATTCTAGCCAATGATTTGTTAATTTTGTATGTTTTTCCAAAGAATCAACTTTTGGTTTCATTGACCTTCTCGATTGTCTTTTTGTTTTCTATTTAATTTTTTCTTCTGATATTTTGATTATTTCTTTTCTATTGATTTTTGACTTTTATTGTTTTAAATGTAGAGTTAGATTGTTTATGTGTGATTTTTCTTGTTTCTTGAAGTAGACCTGGATTGCAATGAACTTCTCTCTTAGTACTGCTTTCATTGCATTCCATAGATTTCTGGTAGCTCATGTCTTCATTCTCTCGTCATTAAGTATTTTTTAATTTCCTCTTTGATTTCCTCATTTACCCAAGAATCATTCAGAAGTATATTGTTTCGTTTCCAATTTATTTGGGGTCATCCAACTTTCTTTTTGTAGTTGATTTCTAGTTTTAAGCCATTATGGTCAGTGAAGATGCTTGGTATAATTTCCATATTTTTAAATTTGTTGAGATATGTTTTGTGTCCCAACTTATGATCTACCCTTGAGAATGTTCCATGTGCACTTGAGAAGAAAGTGAAATCTGTTCTCATTCGATGAAGTGTCCAAAGTATGTCTATTAGACCTAACTGTTTCAAATGTTCATTTAAAACTGCTGTTTCTCTGTTAATTTTCTGCCTGGTTGATCTGTCCATTGTTGCAAGTGGGGTGTCGAAGACTCCTACTATGATTGTGTTACTGACAATATCTCTCATCAGATCTAATACTTGCTTAATACATTTTGATGCGCTTTCATTTGGTGCATATATGTTAATAAGTGTTATGTCTTCTTCCTGGATTGATCCCTTTCTCGTTACATAATGTCCATCTCTGTCTTTTATTACAATTTTTAGTTGGAAGTCTGTTTTATAAGATATAAGTATGATTGTTTCTGCATTTTTTGCAGTTGCCATTTGACTGTAGGATTGTCTTCCAGCCATTGACATTGAATTTTTGTTAATCTTTTGAAAGAAGGTGAGTTTTCTGAATGCAGTAGAAGGTTGGGTTATGCATTTTAATCCATTTAGACATGCTGTGTCATTTGACTGGTGAGCTCAGTACATTAACGTTTAGGGTGATTATTAATAGGTAGCTGCTTAGTGTCATTTTATAATTTGTCTTCTGTGTGATGTACCAGGCAGTGTCTTTGTTCTTCTTTCTCTTAGGTGCACTGACTGTTTTTGTGCTTTGTTTTCCCTTTTTGTTCTCTTCTTTGCTTTTTCCCTGGAGATATATTTTGAGGTTACCCTCAAGTTAGCATTAAGAATTCTAGGTTTATTTCCTAGTTTTACTTCAAAACAGAATAGTCTTCCACTTATCCTAATCATTCACATCTTTGTTCTCTTCTCCCCACTTTTAAAATTTGCTATCATACTGCTTTTAAGTGGGGTTTCTTTACACTTTATATGGCATCCTTTAGTAATTTTTGTACAACTGTTTTTGTGGTGATAAATTCCTTTAACTTTTGCTTATTGAAAAAGTTTTTTTATCACTCCTTCATTTCTGAATGGTAATCTTGCAGGGTATAGTATCCTATGCTGACAATATTTTTCTTTCACTCTTTTGAATATACCATGCCATTCCCTCCTGGCCTGTAGAGTTTCAGTTGAGAAATCCACTGACAGTCTTTTGGGGACTCCTTTTTACCTGACTTATTTTTATCTAGAAGCTTTTAAGATTTTTTTCTTTATTTCATATTATTGTCATTTTAATGACAATGTTTCTTAGTGTAGGTCTTGCTTGGGTTTCTTTTGTTAGGTACTCTTTGAGCTTCCTGGGTCTTAAGGCTTGCTTCATTTGGTTAGGAAAGTTCTCAAATATTATTTTTTCAAGTGTAGTTTCTGCCCCGTTTTCTCTCTGTTCTCCGAGACCTCTATAATGCCAATATTGTTTCTTTTGACATTGTCCAGTAGGTCTCAAATGCTGTCTTCATTTCATTTCTTTGCATTCTTTTCTCTTTGCTGCTTTGCTGGAGTGCATTCTTCTGCCCTATCTTCTATCTCATTTGATTGTGTTGGTGGCTCCATCCATCCTATTCTCAAGTCCCTCCATTGAATTCTTTAGGTCAGCTATTGTAGTCTTTATTTCTTTGACATCTCTTTTGGATTGTTTAATTTCTTCTCTTTTTTGTTCTTCTTTTACCTCTCCATTGTTTCTTGATTTCCATAAGTATGTTGATCACAGTTGCCCTAAATTCATCCTCAGGTAGTTTGCAGATATCTGTTGCATTCAGATTTTCTCCAGGCTTTTGAATTGGATCCAATATTTCACTGTGTATTCATTCTGGTATTCTATTTATGTTTCTCTGTAACTAGGTTTTCCTACAGTGATCACCTTGTTTAGGGTACTGACTTGTACCAAGTAAATCTGAATCTTGGTTTGGACACTGGAATTTCTTGAGTTTTGTGGCATCACCACTGGTTGGATGTGTTGAAGTTTTTATATGGGCCTTCTATTGCTGCTTAAAAGTTCAATCTATGGGGTTGGAGTTTGTGTGGTAGATGCAGAGCCTTCCCACAGTGTCCCAGCTCCCATCCACAATGATGACCTTGCTGTTGACACAGAATTGACAATCGGGCTGCTTTTCACCTACACCCACAAGGTGGTGCTAGTGGGTAGCATTAAGGGCTTTCCCCTCTTGAGAGAGACTCTTCTCTCTTTAAACCTGAGGGCAGGATTTCCAGTTGGTGGGATTTCTGGTGGGTGGGTCTTGTGGATCCGGGGCAATGTTGTGGGAGGGGTGGTGGGAGGTGCCTTCCAGTTTTGGTGGCATCCAGCCTAATTTTCTTGCTGGGCCTCCTGTTCAAATAACTGGAGTACTGGTGCCTCTTCTGCCCTGCACCCAGACCCTCTTCCTTAGCAACATGTCCAGGTCCTGATGAGTGGGTTTTCTGCAACTTTTGCAATTTCTAGCAAGGCCATTTCTTCCCACAGTTCAGCCCCTCCAACACAGCCAGAATTTCAATTCTGATTCTTGTGCATAGCTCTGAATCTCAACATTTTCACCCGTCCTTTGTTGTTGTGCTTGATGCTGTGTCTCTACAGTGTCTGTGCCTGCTTTTCCTTGGTGTTTGTTTCTAGAAAATAGGTGAGTTTCTACTTGCTCTTTGGGGAGTATGTGAGTCTCGCTCCTACCAGTTTACCATCCTGGCCTGAAGTCCCCATTTTACTGATTTTTTTAAAAATCATAAATGAATATTCAATCTTTCAAATACTTGTTCTGCATTTGATCACATATTTTTCATTTTTTCACTTTTTGTTGATTTGATGTATCATGTTCTTTGGTACTCTGGTTTTGAATCAATTTTGGTTCAAATTTCACTTCATCGTGTCATATGATTCTTTTAAAATGTATAACTGAATTGAATTTGCTTAAGTTTTGTTGAGGATTTTTATATCTATGTTTGTCATTTATAGCGGCCTGTAACTTTTTATTGTGATGAACTTTCTGGGATGGGTATCAGGGTAATGCTGAATTTGTAAAATGAGTTAGGAAGCATTCCCCCTTCAATTTTTTGAAAAGTGAGTAGGATAGGTTTTAAATTCTTGAATGTTTGGTAGAAATGATCGGTTTAACTGTCTAGTCCTAAACTTTTGGGGGATATCTTTGATTACTGTTTCAGTATCCTAACTAGTGACAGTCTACTCAAATTTTCAATATTTCATGATTAAGTCTTGGAAGATTGTGCAATTCTAAGAATTTATCAGTTTCTTCTAAGTTGTCCAATTTGTTGATGTTTAGTTCACAGTTGTTACTTATGATTTTTTTTTTTGTATTTCTGTGGCATCTGTTGTAACTCCACTTTCATTTCTGATATTTGAGTTTTCTTTGTTTTTTAGTGAGTCTAAAAGTTTTTCAATTTTGTTTATCTTTTCAAAGTACCTACTGTTGGTTTTATTGGTTTTTTTTTTTGTAATCTCTATTTCATTTGTTTCTACTCTGATTTTTTATTATGTCGTCCCTTCTGCTGACTGGGTTTCAGTTGTTCTTTTTTAGTTCCTTTAGGTTTAACGTTAGATTGAGAATTTTTTTGTTTATTACAGTAAGTCTGAATTGATTTTAATTTTCTTGTATTTTTTATTGCCATATATTTTCGTCTTCATTTGTTTCCAGATTTTTTATTTCTCATTTGATTTCTTTAGTTTAAAAAAATTTTCTCCTTTAGTGTATTCATTAGTTCTAGTAGTTTCAGCAGCATGTTGCTTCATCTCCACACATTTGTGATATATCCAGCTTTCTTCTGGTGGTTGATTTCCAACTTCAGACTATTGTGATATGAAAAGGTGTGTGGTAAAATTTTGATATTCATAAATTTATAGATTCATTTTGTTTGCTAACATAGGTGTTCCTTGAGAATATTCCATGTATACTTTAAAAGAACATTTAGTCTGCTTTTGGATAGTGGATGAAGTGTTCAATATGCACATATCCATATACACATGGTGCATTTAAGGCAGTTTTATTCTTCTTGATTTTAATGTCTGGATGATTTACTGATTTAGGTAAGTGTGGTGTTTATGTCCCCTAATTTCACTGTGTTATTATAAATTTTTCCCTTTAGGTTTGTTAATTACATTATCTGTTTTGACGCTTCTGTGTGTCAGATACATATATATATGTATATTAATAAGTGTTCTGTCTTATTGGTGAATTGACCCCTTTATTTTATAATGCCCATCTTTGTCTTTTATTGCTGTCTTTGTTTGAAAGTCTATTTTGTCTGATATGAATATAGCCCACCTCAAACTTATTTTGTTTACATTAATATGGAATATTTTTTACCAAACCTTCACTTTCAGACTGTGTCCTTATAACTGAAATGTGTCTGTTGTAAGCAGCATACTGATGGATCTTAATTTTTATTTACCCATTCAGCCACTGTCTTTTGATTGGGGACTTTAATCCATTTACATTTAATATGATTATTGATCAGTATGTATTTTATTGCCATTATGTTAAACATTCTCTGGTTGTATTATAGTTTCTCTCTGTTCTTTTTTTTCTCTTAGTCTCTTGTAACTTAATGGATTTCTTTAGTGTTGTGTTTATAGTCCATTCACATTTTCGTTTGTGTTTCTGTTATAGATTTTTTTTTAGATCACCATAAAATTCATGCATACTACCCTATGTATATAATAATCCTTTCAAATTGATAGCAAGTTAATTTTAGTTCATTCAAGCTTTTTATTCTCTTCCCTCCCATGTTTTATGTTTTCTTTATTTTATCATTTTTTGTTTGCATTAATATGTAATTTTCAGGATATTAAATTTGCACCACAATCCATATGCACATCACACCACATATGCCACCAGAAATATAGTGCCCATTCTACCACATTTACTCCTTCATTCCCTGGTTCTCTTCCTCCTCCCTCCACCCTGGTAACCATGGCCAGTCTCACATCCTGTGAATTTTGTTGTACTTTATCAGTTCATTGTATTGTTTCTTTATATTCTACATATGAGTGAAACCATATGGTAGTATTTTTGTTGTTATTTTTTTTTTTTTACTTTCGTTCTTATTTTACTTAACATAATCACCTTAAGTTCCATTCAGTTGTTGCAAGAGGCACAATCTTATCTTTTTTAAATAATAGCATAATTTCTTTATCCAGTCATTTGTTGATAGGTATTTTGTTTTTTTCCTCTCTCATGTTTATTGTGAATTGTGTTGCTGTGAACATAAGAGTGCAAATATTTTTTTTTTTTTCTGATAAGTGAGTTTTTGTTATTTTTTATTCTTCGGGCATACACTAAAAGTGGGGTTGATGAATTGAATGGTAGCGTCCTTTTGTTTTTGTTTTGAGGAATCTCCATACTGTTTTCCAGAGAAGTTACACTAATTTACATTCCCACCAATAGTGAAGAGGAGGGTTCCTTTTTCTTTATACCTCCACCAACACTTGTTTCTAGTTTTTTTGAGAGAGGCCGTCCTTACAGGTGTGAGGTGATTTCACTGTGGTTTTTAATTACCTTTTCCGGATGGTACATGTTGCAGAGCATTTTTTATCATGTATCTGTAGGCCATCTGTGTGTCTTTCCTGGAGAGGTATCTTTTCAGCTCTTCTGTCCATTTTTTGAGTGAGTCGTTTGCTCTGTTGTTTTTGAGGTGTACGAGCTCTGTAGATATTAGAGATTAACCTCTTTTCTGATGCATGATTCCAGTCAGTGGTTGTCTTCTTGGCTTATTGAATTTTTTTTCACTGGACAGAAAAATTTTAGTTTGACGTACTCCCAATTGTTTAATTTTGCTTTGATTTCCTTTGCCATTGGTGTCACTTCCCCAAAGATCTCTCTGACGTTGAGGTCATATATTACCTAAGTTTTCCTCTATGTGTTTTATGGTCTCAGATCTTACATCCAAGTCTTTGATCCGTTTTGAGTTAAGTTTTGTGTATGGCACTAATGAGTGATACCGTTTTTTCTTTTTTTCTTTTTTTTGCAGGTGGCCGTCAAGTTTTCCCAGCACCATTTGTTGAATAGGCTTTCCTTCCTTCATTGAATATTCTTGGCTCCTTCATCATAAATTAACTGTCCACATAAGTGTGTTTTATGTTTTTGAAGCCATTTTCCCCAATTCTTTGTTTCCCTTGACTATTGTAGTCTTAATTGTTTTTGCGCCTTTTTTTCTTTTATTCTTCATGTTATCTTTGCATGTGCTTACTCTGCTTCTATTACTATATATATTAGTTTTATCAATGAGGCTTTCCCCTTCCTACATTTTTGTTGTTGTTGTTGTTTTTGTTTTTTTCAGAAAGTACTGTCTTTTTAATTCAAAAAAGCCCCTTTAATATTTTTTGTAAGGCCAGTTTACTGGTGATGAGAACCTTTAGTTTTATCTTTATTTAAAGATATAAATATCTTTATTTCTCCTTCAATTCTGAATTATCACCTTACCCCGATAAAGTATTTTTGAATGGAGGGTTGTTTGTCTTATTTTCCTTTTAGCACCTTGAATGTATACATTGCCACTCACTTGTAACCTGTAAAGTTTCTGTTCAGAAATCTGCTCACAATCTTAAAAATTGTAGGAAACAATTTTTCTTTTGCTACTTTCAATGGTCTCTCCCTCTTAGAAGAAAGGTAGAGGAAGGAATGAAGGCAAGTAGGCTAGCAGTCAGGAAGAGAGAGGAAGAAGCATTTTATTCATTTTTTATTTAGTTGTTTATCTTGGTTGTTTCCTATGACCCTGGGACATGAACTCAGTTCCTTGGGATGTTTGTGGACTGCACTCCACCAGAGGTGGCAGACCTAATTTTAGGGCATGGCAATATTCTGTTACTTTATTTATTTATTTATTTTTTTGAAGGAAAGGTGCAGGCAGGAATGAAAGCAAGTAGGCAAGCGGGCAGGAAGAGAGAGAAGGAAGAAACACTTTATTTTTATTTAGTTAGTCACTTTGGTTATTCCCCCCAGCCTCTTGAACCTTGGACCTTGGGATGTATGTGGGACTGTTCTCAGGGCAAACTAGGCTGCTGGGTCACCAGGGCCCTGCCTGATACTTTTCAATTTTTGATGTGTCTCGGTGAGGTTCTCTTTGGGTTTATTTTGTTTGGAACTCTTATGCTTCCTTGACCTCCATGTCTCGTTTCCTTTCTCAGCTGAAGGAAGTTTTTAACCATTATTTCTTGAAATAGTTTTTCTGCCCCTTTCTCTTTCTAAAAATATAACTTCTGGTGCTCTCATAATTTTAGTGTTATTTCACTTGCTCTTATCCCATATTTTCTTTAAGGGTTGTGGGGGTTTTCAGGTCGCTCAAAGAACCCATGACAGAGTTAGGCGAGTGAGCAAGCAGAGGTTTAATCAGAGGGGAAAGGGATGTTGCTGACCAAGGGAGCTCCGTGGGTTCAGGGTCTCTCCACATATCAGACAGGTGCAGCAAGTAAGCAAGTCCATTAGTGGGGAGCAGAGAGAGAGGATGGAGCCAGCCAAGGGAAGCTGGGACCCCATTAGTGGGGAGCAGAGAGACAGAGGGAGCCAGCCAAGGGAGGCTGACTGGAGGCCTTGCCTGTGGCCTGAGTTTTTAAGGGAAAATCCCACATGGTGAGAAAAGGGGGGTGGAGAGAGAAGGTCTGAAGACCAGGTTTCAATTCCTGATTGGACAAGGTGACATTGTCCTTTGAAGTTATTAGTGGTCTTTTTCAACTGATGTCATTCTTTTGATTCTTGGTAAGGGTCTGTGCTGGTCACATACTACATGTCCCACATGTCAAACTCATCCATCAGCTTTCCTAATCCATCAGGATGAATTTCACAACTGGGTGCTGGCGCCAGAGGCAATTCACTGTTTTGATAGCTAAACTTTAACCCTTGGCCTAAGGCTTGCTCTTGTGAGGGTTCTGACAAGGGTATTTATGTTTTCCGTGTCTGTTGGCTTGTTTTTTATTTATTTTTCTCTGTGTGAATTCCTCTGCTTTATATTCTAGTTTGTCCATTTCTTGGCTTTATCAAATCTGAATCTGATGTATTTTTCAATTATGTCATTGTAGCCTCAGCTCTGTGACTTAAATTCGGAATTCTCTTCTCATCTCCTTTATCATTGTTGGGGTTCTCACTTTGCTCTCCTTTCTTCTCCCGAGTTTTATGAGCATCTTCATGACCATTACCTTGAACACTCTACAGCAGGTAGATTATTTAATCTTAGTTTCACTGAGGTCATTTTCTGAACTTTCATCTTGTTCTTTCACTTGAAAAGTAAACTGTTTCCCCATTTTGCTTGACTCTCAGTATCTGCCCCTGTACCCTGAGGATGACTGTCTAGCACTATCTCAGTTTGTTACGGTCCTATGATGCCCAGGACTGCAGGTCCAATTATCTGTCAAGGCCTGGTGATCAATGAGCATCCTTGTATGGATTGCCTGAGTTCAAGGCTTTAGCTTTGCTGTGGGCAAGGGTAGAGGGTGGGGCCCATCTGCGGCTTTAAGGAGTGTGGAAACGTGATATACCCTTAGCTGATGTGATGAGGTATGAAGGCCGGGTCAGCCCAACTGAAGTGAATGTATTTGCAGGTGGGGGTGTCCCTCTATCACTCTAGTTTTGGCTGTTTGTGCTGCTTAGACTCAGCTCCCTCCCTCCCTGTAATTTACAATACCTCAGGGTTGCCTCGGCTGCCTCACTAAGATAGAGGAGATACATAATAATAAATGGTGTACAGTGTGCTTTCCTCTTGGAGCGGGTTTTAGGTGACTGTTACCTTCAGTTGTCATCCCAGGCACAGTAAATGAAACTTATTTGCAAACAATTTCTATGCTTTTCAAACTGCCAAATCCCTGGGGCAAGGGAGCCCAGGTGTGTGCCCTTTGAAATGCTTTTCTTCATATTCCCCAGAGACTCTTAGTTCCCCTGGACATATGCACCTTTAGTTTTTGATGTCAGATTTTTGAGGGGGAGGAGTTGCACGTTTTTAGGATTAGGGTGCCTCAGGGTGGCCCAAATCCCTTGCTCCTTGGGACCTTGGGCATATAAACCCCTGTTCTTTGATTCATGGAGTTGGGGATGGGCTTCGTGGTGAGACTGCATCTACTGTAGGATGTCTCCTTTCTGTCTGTTGATGAGAATGAGCCATTCAGCGAGTGATGAATCCTCTTTGAGTAATTATATGTGGGTATAAATCTGTTATGTCTGTGGGAAGAATGATTCAGCATCTTCCTGTGCTGCCATCTTCCCCCAGAATCTGGGCTGATTCTTTTTTTTTTTAACTGGATATTTATTCACTCCATGCTAACACTGCAGCATTTAAATTTCTGTAATTTAAAGTACGATAGTAACTGTACAGTGTAACTGCTTCCCTCACTCGAAAATTTATTGGCTTTAGGTGAGCTTCAAAATAATTTTTCTCAAAAACTGCATTCTTAAATTCAGTTATTATTAGAATATAGAGAATATCAACTTTTAAAAATGTTTTTTAACCAGCCCCCAGTTAGATCTTATGTATTTGTTTAGTTTTAGATCCTCCCATAAGTAGTTGGATTTCTGATTACATATGCCCTTTTGCATTCTTGAAAGATGTTATGCATTTCATACATTTTTGCTGTCATCATTGAAATGTCCCTTCATTGGTAATGGATATTGCTAGTCTGGACAAAAACTCTTAAGTTTTATATAATACTTTCTATCCATACACCTTACCAAATTCTTTTATTAATTTTTGATAAACTACCTTGGTTTTCTAGTTATATAATCATACCTTCTGAGACTACAAGCACTTAAATCTGCAAGACATACCAATTATTTCATTTTCTTACTACATTTGCAAAAACTGCCCACATTACTATGAATCGTAGTAAAAATAGAACTCTTACCTAATTTCTATCGAATAGCCAAAAGTCCCATCATTTTCTGTTGGTATGAAGAAAACAGTCTTTAAACGTGTGTGCGGTACCAAGTTCTTACCTGTTCAGCTCCCAAGATAATCTCCTTTGCCCTGATTTATGACACTGTGGTTGGACCCTGAGAATATTTCTCTTTTACCAGCTGGTGCAACATTAGCAGAGGAAGGACACTTAGCACATCAGGTAGAGGCAGCTCAGGGGGTCCTCCCTGGGGGTCCTTGCCCGCAGCTGGCACCCTCCTGCTAGTTCTCTGACTCAAAGGTCAGCTTCCTACAGACCAGCGCCAGCCCACACCTGCTGACAGGACTCAGTAACTGGTCTGTGCCCTCTCCAGTGAGGGTCTATCTCAGCCCAAGGGTACTTCTAAGTTCTTGGTTCCTGATAGTCTTCCTCTCTCCCTTTTCCCCTGGTAATAGCTGCTTCTCTGTCCTCTCTCTTTTCCTTGGAGTTCTCTGTTAAACTCGAGTAGTTAATAGAGGCTTTATTAATTTTAACCTGCTCTAATTACTGGCATGGTTTATCTTCTGATCAGAAACTAGACTATATTTAAGTACTTAAGGAGGACCTTCTTATTCCTGTTTTTCTATTTGTTTTTATAGTTCTTGTTTTTAGCCCCTGGCCCCAGGTCTTAAACTGGGGTCCTAGGCTCTATGTGACCCACACTCCAGCCACCTCAGCTGCTTGAGCTACAAGGATATGCCTTTATTCCTGTTTTAATTAGTTACTTTAGGATTGATTGCCAATCAGATCACACACCTCCTCCTCCTGCCCACCCCCATGGCTCGTGTCGGC